>VXBQ01006045.1:240719-537199 GCA_013400175.1 Phainopepla nitens | reverse complement strand
CTTCTTTAAGTGTTTCTTTAAGTTTAACTTGACAGTAAAGCAAAACTTACCATTTACAGAGTTATGCTATATTCTCGGCAGTTACGCTATTGCTCTGAAAAGATGTCCTCAGTGGATTCAGTCTTCACTTTATTCACACAGTAAATGAATTAAATGAGTACTGCATCTTAAATAAAGGGGAAGCTATCAGCCGTTTGGACCAGAGAGAGGGTAGCTGGTATTCAATCACGACCTGTGATGAATGCAATTTTACACACATGGGATAGTCCTCTTCCTGTCTCTTCCACTCTGCCTCCTGGTCTGTTTCCTTTTCTCTGTAAGTTAATTCCTTTCCTGAGAGGAGAACAACCAAAGAATAAAAAGGACCTTAGCAGACCATGCAGCAGTCTTTTCTAGAAAAAAAGTAGCAATGAGCCTAATTTTAGTCTGTTTTGCAGTTCAGAGCTTCTATCTAGGGTTTATTAGCATACCATAAGATCAAGAATTCTGTTTTGCTCCTTATTTTGCTTGAACCTTGACCTCATTTTCTGCATTGAACAGTAACAGGATTGCATCAACATCTATGACCCTTTGGTCCAAATCCATCCAATTAAATTTGCACAATGCTAAAACATTCTTGTTTAAATTTCAGTTGTCTATCTAAATTTAACAACACACTTTACCATCTTCTGGCATAAACATGTGTGTACTGCCTGCATGTCGGTAATACTAACATAGTAAATTCCACAATTATGTGATACACCGCCTTTTCACATCTACAGCCTTTTGTGCATATGCCATATGACTTTAAATATGTCTGCCATTTTTTTAGAGTATTTTAAAAACTCTTGTGTCTGTTGCCATGTGTTCAGTTCCAAATGACTGTAGTTCCTCACAATTATTAAATATATAACCAGTGATACTGGAAATGCATGCATTTATTTACACATAAACATATATATATATATATATATGTATACACATATATATATACACATTGTTACGTACTGTCTAAAGGACAAAAATTCAGTAGATTATGACTCATCAAGAATTAAAACAGAAGATCTATTGCAGTGGGAAAAAAAAAAAAAAGCTCTGTCCTTCTCAAGGACGAAAGAACAGGTACACAGTTTGTAAGTCAGTGAAGTATGCAGAACATTTTGTGATTCAAAGGTTTAAGAAGAGCGTTTAGATTATGGAAGATCACTATCATTATTCATGTTCACCTATGAGAAGGGCCAGAAGGAGGGTCTGGGGAACTATAGGTCTGTCAGTCTGAGTTTGTGCTTAGAAAGGTCATGGAGCAGACCATCCTGAGTGCCATCACGTGGCACATGCAGGACAGCCAGGACATCCGGCTCACTCAGCACAGGTTTAGCAAAGGCAAGTCCTGCTTGACCAACCTGGTCTCCTTCTACGACAAGGTAACCTGCTTAGTGCATGAGGGAAAGGCTGTGGATGTTTCGGAGGTTGTAGAGAAGTGAGTCTCTTTTCCTGATCGACAAGTCATAGTACAAAAGGAAACAGCCTCAAGCTGAGCCAGGGAAATTTTAGATTGCATATTAGGAGAAAATTCACCAAAAGGATTGTTAAGCATTGGAACAGGTTTCTGAGGGAAGTGGTTGGGTTGCCATCCCTACAGGAACTTAAAAGGCGAGTACATGTGGTTCTTAAGGACATGGTTTATACTTGTTGGACTTGATAGTGGTAGGTTGGACTTGATGATCTTAAGATTGTTCTCCAACCTAGATGATTCCATGGTTTGCTCCTTCATTCAGAGAATCCATGCTGTGACTGTGTAGGACTTCAAGACCCAGAAACTAATGTATTCACAGAGAGAGACACAGAAGCACCTTGAAAAGCTCATTTTTTTATCATAGCTTTCACTAGGATTTTGGACTGTAACAGTGAAATATTGTAACAAGGAAAACCAGAGCAAATTACTATGTTGAGTTTCAAACCCCCTCAAATAACCCTAGAAAAACACAACCCCCTCACAGAACTATTCTTTGAATTTATAGGTCATGCACTATCTATGTTTTAGTCCAATAGTAATTACTAATGGAAGTATATACCATCAAAATATGTTCATACGAGTATTTATGTAATGTTTATGTTTCTCTTAATTTTTTCAGAAGTAACATTGGTAAATTGGAGTTTATTCTGAGTAAATGCAAACCACATAATTTCCTATCACTCCATGCACTTTAGGCGCTTAATAGCAACATTGAGCCATAGAAGAAAATTGTTCTGTTCCATATTTCAAGGGAAGTCAGGGGCAAGGTGGGGAGAAAGGTGTGGGGAATGTAAACTTCTACATACATTTCAATGCATTCAGCAGATTTAACTAATTTTTTCCAAATTCTAAGCTATATCTCTATGGATGAGCAAATCTCTGGTAGAGATAAAATTCTGCAAATATATCTGTTTCTTAAGAAAGGTATTTATCTAACCAGTCAGTGCAAATATCTGTGAAATGCTAAGCTGTCTCAGCTGCTTTTCATGAAAATGAAGGCTACTCAGCACCTCAGAGAATGAGCCTCAAGCTAGTACAATTGATCACCTATTTCTGCTTAGTTTCCAATGCAATTCTTTAGAAAAATAGAAAGAAAATATTAAAGAAAACATTCAGTTGATAGTCTACTGCAAATATTTGTTAAGATCTTCATTTATCCAAAGACATCTGTACCTCACCTGCTCTTATTTGAAAATACTAGAGTTAATTCATGATACCTCATATAGCTTTCCAAATTACATTTATGTTTATGAAAACAAGAATTACCTGGAAAAAAGTGGAAAAGCTGGGCATCAAAATTAAGCCTTTTCATATTCAATTATGTATTAATACAAGAATCATATTTTCTAGTTCCATTATGAAAAACAAACAAGCAAACAACAGAAACAAGTATAAGACATAATTAAGCAGAAAAGAAGGCTTGACAGAAATTTCTAAATCAATACCTCAAATCTAGGGAGAGCAGAGGGTAATATTTAAAATGAGCTCAAAGTAGTCTCAGAGTTATTGATTTGATTCCACTACAGCACATTTCCAGCACTTCTATTCTCTGTGAGTCTTATGTGTATAATTATTCTGTCCTTCAGGAACTATACTGGTTAAGGCAAAAATGACAAAACTGAATAAATTTTGTCTTATTTTTTTTTAGTACCATATTGCCCTTTAATACTGCGTAGGAAGGATTTTTTATCTGTCATTTTTACATACTTAAGAAAGAAGGAATGATTGAAAGTAGGCAGCTCTTGACAATTTTCAGGTAGGCTTATTCTTTCATAAGCTGTGTATCCAATATTCTTACATAAACCTAGTATGCTTTCTGTTGTCAGGGCATCCCCAAAAATAAAGACAACAATGACTTCATTTTCTCTGTCAGTTTTTCTACTTATAAGAGAGGATAAAAAATTATATCTACCAGCTAACAAACCTGCCACACAAGATGTATGGGAGGATGAACTTGTTGACAAGCTCCATTCTAGAAGCTTAGTAAAGATCAAACATCTATTTAAATTTGCAATGCATGTGGATTTCTATAAAATTGTATACATGTTAGTCCTCGGTTATAATTTGAAAATAAATAGTTGCTCAAAGTTGAAATTCTCAGTCTTTGCTAAACACAAAAGTAGAGGCTTACGTTTCAGAGCTATTGAACAGCTGTGAAAATCAGGACACCCTGGGAGAGTGCAAGTCTGCTGCTCTATGCAACACTAACATACATTCACAGCATGCACAGTAGCTGTCAGGACATTGTTCATTATACTGCGGATGGAGTGTGCTGGAAATTATATTACATTGTGTGGGGTATACTCATCCAAGATCAGAAGAATGGGTTTCATTCTTTTCTTAGGCCAAACAACATCCAGCTCACACATTATTTTGTTTGCAGATGCTCTAACCACGAAGCCGTGCAAGATGCTCTCCTCCTGCTTTAGTTAATACACTTTCCTATAGCGACATAAGACTAATCAGGCCAGTGACAGAAAATGCAAGAGAGCTCATGACTATGTTTCCTCTTTAAGACCTACATAGAAGTCCCAATTTGAATTTAAAAATGTTGCAGTGTTAGTGTTTCTGATGGAGCTTCAGGCTCCCTTGAGCTACACCACATATAGAAGAGTGCAAACATGAAGCAAATATACGGTAAAACATCATCAATTTTATACACTGGAAGTTCTCTGGGTTTTAGTGGCTTATCCCTTGTTGTACCCCCTGGTGCTGCTTATGGAGTTCTCTGTACTGTATGATGTGCCGTGTGCTGTAAGATTTAAAGCGCATAATACACCAGATTAAGGAAAAAATGTCCTTTTTGCAATTTTCACCAGGATCCAAGTAAACTGAAATCGCTATCTCTATGTGAACCATCTTTAAAATCCTTGTAGGAAATTTTATTCTTCTTGTCTGAAAGAAATTGAAAAGGATTTTCAAAGCAACGTAGTCAAAGTGCAGCATTCATTCTCCTTAAAAATAAGTTCTCCTTCACCAAAGTAGACCCATCAGACATAAGTACTCTGTAAGGCTAATTCTTTGCAGAAAAAATGTCAGTAATTTTCTATGCATGTGCCAAAAAGTCTTCATGCATCTTGATATGCCCATATTCATAAGTAAATAGACATATATATATATTACAATACCTAAAAATCTCACAAAGACTATATGAAGTAGAATACCATCAGGCAGGGAGCTACAATAGAGATTGAGATACATCCAGTGACTATTTCATCCACATATAGATATATCCCAGTTTCCAGATAGAAGTTTCTTATTAGCATGCCACAATTTTGTATTCTGATGCATTATAAAAATTGGTTCAGTCTGTGCAAAGTGTTAAATGTATTTTAGTTTCACATTTTTAATTATAAAAGTAAATATATCACTTGATAGTAAGTCTATTCAAGCTGGATCTGCCAATTTAGATCATTTATGGCATACATCCCCAATATTCTAGTCCTCAATAATGAAAATGTTTGACTTTGATTTTCTATTTATATTTTCTATCAGTAAAACTCATTTTTCTGTCTTGGGAAATACTGATATTTTAGATATCCTCATTTGTTCAGAAGATCTACTAAGCAGTATTTGTTTTATTATATTATCTTCATATTATCCCCACTGTCCAATCCCCATTCCTCCTTAGCTAACTTCAAGGGTAATTAATCAGTATTTCAAACAGGTTTTATTGAGAGTCATCTATCAGTTGGAAAGTTACATTTTCTATATGTTACAAATACCCATACATTTGCATATCCTCATTAGGAAAAACCCCAATTCTGCTGTGCCTCATAAGGACATATAAAATGATTCTACTGGCAGCTCAAATAACTTCTAATTTAATGATTCCAGAGACCTCGTTTTCTCCTGAACAGTCTAAACTACCATAAATCACAGGAATCACGTGCCCTTTCTCATTTACCCCACTAGATTATAAAGTTAGTAAATTATAGTAGCCTGAAATGAGAATTTGGTGTGGCTTTTTAAAGATGATTGAAAAGGGGGAAAATCCAATTAGTTTAGGCCATAATGTAAACTTCATGAATATACAGAGAACTTCAGAAGAAATAATAATCTTACACTGCTCATACTCAATCCTGCAATATTTAGGTGTTTTCAGCTTTTGTTGGATGTATTTATATGAGGGTAAATTCAAAGAAGAAACTTTGAATTCAGCACAAAAAGTATAAGCTTGTTTGTAGGCATATATTTTAAAATTAATAAGAATATTAATAAGAACATTTCAAAAATTTTATTGACATAGTATGTAAAGACTTGAACCCTAGTATTTTACATTCCTATTGACAGTATTCTCTTAAAAAGCAGTCGTATATCATAAATTCTTTTATTAAAAAATGTTCTAAAATTTGGTATGCATATAAACTTTTAACAAAAATTACATATCACTGTAGAGAAATTAAAGTTTTTAGCCAACATCCCACAAAGTCAGTACAGTATTTACATTCATAATGCACTTGTGGTGGCTATTTGAATGTTAAAGACTGAAGAAAACTCTCTTCCTAAATTGGTTTAGATTTGCTACAATAAATAGACAGTAGCTAATGGAGATGTCTTTGAAAGAGAATGTAATTAACATGATTTGTCAAACTTTGGTGCTTTTAGAAGTTAAATAAGTTAGATAAACTGATTTTATCTGAAGTTAGTAACAATGTATATGAGATAAAAAAAAGAATCATGTAGGAAACATTGAAAAAATTGCTGTTCATAACTGGAAAATTAAACATTAAGAATTTGAGGAGTGATTTCATTGTAAGAAATAAAGTTATTTTTTATGTTTGTTCCAACATAAGCCTCTGAAGTAGACATTTAGAATCTACACCCTCCTCTCAGGCTAGTAGGAATCAATTGCATACAAATGCAGTTAAACTGACAGCATATTTTAATCTTTGCCTGTGTGTGTGTCTCCATCTCTGTCTCTCCCTTATTCTCTTACATTTAGAAGCAATAAAAACACCAGTGTAGTTATTCCTATTCCTATTAGCACTAAAATGGTTGAATACATCCTATACAATTTTCACCTGTGTCATTTTTGTCCTTTACTTATTAGCTTCTTTAATTGGACTCAACTAAGGCTGCCGGCACAAAGCTTTCTAGTGAGGCCTCTGCATACTCAGTGCAGTAGTTTCGACCTCCATTTAGTTCCTATTCTTTATCCTTTCCTATTTCTGCCTGCTCCTTTCTCTTGACATCTGCTGGATATTCTGCCCTGGCTGCTGTGTACTCTTACCTTCTCTCTAATTCTGCTGCAAGGCATAAATGTTAATCATCTCCTTCCCGCCTGTGCAGAGGAGAGCATCATGCTGAGATGAAGATATGAATTCCACTTTCTTCATAGCAGCCTGTGTGGTTCTGTGCCCTGCATTAGTGATTCAAGCAGGGTTGATAACACACATGGTTGATAACACACCCCTGAGCAGTGCTGGCACAGCAGTGATGCCTCCTGTTTCGCTCTCCACCACCTCTGCCTCACCAAAGTGAGGAGAAGGTGGGCAAGAAGTTGGGAGGGAACAGTCAGGATGGCTGACTCCTACTGACCAAAGGGATATTCCACACCATTTGATATTGTGCTCAGCAGTAACAACTGGGGGGAAAATGGAGAAAGGAAGGGACATTAATGGTTTTAGCATTTGTCTTCCCAAGCAGCCATTATATGTGCTGAGGCCCTTATTCCCAGAAAGCAGATAGAGATATTTCTACCTGCTGATGGCAAGCAGTGAATCAATTCCTTATTTTGCTTTACTTGCACATCCGTTTTTGCTTTTTTCATTGAAGTGTCATTGTCTCAACCCAATTCCTTTTGCCTTCCTTCATTTTTTTTCCCATCCCATCTCCTGGGACAGAGAACTGACCTAAAGAGTGGGAGTTTATCTGTTGGCAAAGGGCAACTGACTACATGCTTTGTTGTTTATCCAGTCTAGATTTGTGCCACTTATTGACACAAATTTGTCTTCTGTTTCTATAGGTTACTCCCAAGAGTCCCATTTTTTTTTTCCTGTGCAGAAAAAAATCTCAAGACTTTAGTGATGCTTTTTCTTCATGGATGTCTATTTGAACACAGCTAACACAATTCTCTGGCTCCTCCCTTGCATGAAACCTTCCATGTTACCATCTTCCTTGAAAACTCTGAACATCTGCAATATCTGCCTGTCTTTCAGGAATATAAAAAGAACACTGACTTTGACTGCAGTGCTTCATGAATAAGCTATGCCAAAATCCTGGTCCTTCTTTTTAAGAGGAATAAGATTAACCCTTTTTTGTCCATTATAACATCCATCCGAGTTATTACTACGCTTCAGCTACCATCACATCCTTTCTCCAGAAAAATTCTGTCTTGGCCCTGTTGTATCCTTGTATCCTTGCTCATGCAAGGACTATTTTCCAAGAAAATTTAGTGTGCACTGTTTTAACACATACAGTCTAATCTACACAAAATACATAATTAGGCAGATTATCACAACTGTAACAGACATGCATTTAAGGCTTCATTCAGCAAGTACATATAGTCGGGAAGGTATTTAAGCATATGTGTAGACAGACAGCAAGGCAGCAATTAATGAGCTACTGAACCATACACAGCACAATGAGAGAATATTTATCTGTTATTTTTTTCAACTGTCCTGAATGCGCACTTTCATGAATAATGAATCAGACAGATATTATCTGATTTTCTGAAGAGATTGCAATATTTTAAAAAATGTCTTGCATCTCCTTTATGGTTTGCTTTCATAAGGGAGTACTAAGTAAAAAACTAGACCCAGTAAGTTATGTGTTATATGCAGTAAAATAGATCAAGCAGCTTGTTCAGCATGAAGAGAACCTGAGAGTGCAGCAGATAACTCTGGCAGGGAAACTGATTGCTAGAGCTGATTGAACACCATGAAACATAGTGTATGTATATTTATTTAATACTGAATTGCTGTCTGTTCAACCATATACCTTCTTGTTAAGTCTTATTCATGCACATTTGTGGAGGGTAGTTTCAATTCTCATAAATTTTGAAGAAAGGCTATCCAGTATATAAGGTCTTATATTCAAGGGTGACCAAAAGCATCTGTGGCACAAAAATTTTCCTCTTTATTAAAAATAATGTTATCTGTAAAGTCAGCAACCATAATAGAACAATGATTTAGAAGACGTAGAAAAGAGCCCACAATCTTTAAACAGCATTTCTAGAAAAGAACATATGTCACACATCTAGGTTCCAGACAACATGATCTGAATGTCCACCTACTTAGAGTCTGAAGATACTTCTAGATATACAGAAGTGCCAGGAAACAGCTTACTATGGAGATAACTTATACCTCAAATTTGTCCTCCTTTTTGTACAAACATAAATCGCTACATCAACAAAAATTAATAAAGTATATTCTCAAAGAAGACTAAAAAAAAAAATGCTCAATTCATGTTGAATATTCACTCTGACTATTTAATTATCTCCTGTCTTCAGCGCAATACTCTGACCCCTTTTCAGTATCAACCACTTGCTCTTGTCTATTGCAAGTCCTTAATGGAGACACAACCCAAATATTAATGGAAAAAGAAAGCTCATTTATTATATGACACACATAGTCAACACTAGGTATCGTTCCTGACAGTAATGAATTTCCATTTGTGTTAAGTACCATTCGTGCACAGTAAGATGGAAGATCTTAGCACTTTTATGAATCAAAGGAATAGAAAAAGGAATGGAATGGAATGGAATGGAATGGAATGGAATGGAATGGAATGGAATGGAATGGAATGGAATGGAATGGAATGAACTACCTGTTAGAGTCCTAATTAATTCTTTACCTTATCTCTGCTTAATTTTTAACATTATCTCTGCTATTTATATATGTGCTTCTTTACTTTAGATACCTAAAAGACTTATGATTTGAAAAAATCATTTAGAGTCAGCAGAAATTATATCTGTGCCTTGAGAGAAGAATAGGCTCCTACTGCTTATAATTGATTCATTAACCATGTGCACAATACTGTGGGCAGATCTTTAATTGTATTAGGTTCTGATGAGAGTCTGTGTCACAATTTCTTATAGTGTTTACATTTTATTTGACTTGTACAATTTATGATGTGCTTATGTATGCATTATGCGCTTGTGGAAGGACATTTCAGGTTCAGAAGAACATTCTCTCCTGTCACATTAAACTAGAATATCAACAACTTTCACTTCCTATTTCTCACCTGCCTCACTGTCAGGGTATTCACACTTCCAACGTGGATGCCCAGGATGCCCATATAATGCATAGAGTGACTTGACTAAAAAAAAGAAACAAACCAAACCAAACCAAACCAACAAACCCTCTCCCCACAATCCACTCCCCCCCAAAAAAAACAAAAAAAAAAAAAAAAAAAAAAATTTTTTCAGGCCAGGAAGTCACAGGAATAGTTCCCTAGCACAAAATACCAAGAAAAAGAACAGTTCTTTGCCTCACTTTCTCAACCACTGGGACACTTTCTGCCAATTATTACTCATGACCATGTCTTTACTGGAATTAGACACCTGAGCTATACTTAGCCTACGAAAAAACAGCAATACTGATGCTTCCTAAATGCTCTACTAGGTCAGAACATTAGCAGATATAAGCTTTTACACTTACTGAGAAGTGTCACTTCCACTGAAACTCTTTTACATTCTAGAAAATATTTAAATAGTCATTGAACCATGGAGAATGGGGAAATGAAATGTAGCCAATGAAGCAGCATACTTGGAAGACTTTCAGTTTCCTCCCTGCATCAGTATCTATCGAAGTATAACCGAATCCCTGTGCTCTTTGCAAATTGTTTTTTTCACAGCTGAACTTTTATTAGAATTAAGCAACTTTATTTTTCTCATTTACAACCTAAATGGACCATCCCAGGCCTTTTCCTTTTATTTCTGGTAAGTATAAAACTCAACAGGATTGCTTGTGCTACTCAGCAGTTTTCCAGGATAATAAACACAGAACAAAGTGATTCTAAGACAAAACAAAAAAAAAATTATTTCTTTTTTACAGAATAATTTTCCAAATGTTAAGAAGACCACAATCCTATATTAATCATCTACTGCAGAACATTCAAAGGTCCATTCGGAGTCCCAAATCAGATATTTATCATTAAAGTACATCTGTTTTCTAAATTTTGTCACATGCAGCTACCATGGCACTGAAGGAGGAGTACACATGGATGCAAAAAATCCACATTTTAATTTCAGGAACTCAGTTGAGCTAGCAACTAGAAATAAATTCTTGAAAAACTTGTATGCAATTCTTCCTCATTATGAACACCCATTTTATCAAATAAATAGTTTTGTGTGACCAAAAATCAGAAAAGACAGGAATTTGGCCACATGTTTTCACCTGTTGTATAAAACTTAGAAATATTAACAAATAATGTATGGGAGAATGTTACCTCTTTGTGGTCTTACACCGTTTTGGTGCCTGAGACAAGGAAGTAACCTATACTTTCTGTAATCTAATGAATCAATCTCCTAAATTCATTCAGGAATGCATTGTCTTGTACAGATACAGAATCAAAACACTTCACTAAAACTTGATGCAGAGAGACTTTTTTTCTGGAAAACAATAAATGTAAAATGGAATGAGCCATCTGTACAAGTGATTTTTGATCTCAGTGGAGGGTTTGCCTAATTAAGATAAGAAGTATGTAAAAGTGTGGTTTGTATCTGTTAATCCCCTATCATTTATTTTAATGTGGGGGATTGATATTCCTTGTCTATGTTATTATCTGTTTCACTCTCAAAACTTTTCATATATCTATAAAATCAAACACTTGTGTTTGTCATTTCAGATATCCATCAACACCTGCAAGAAGCAGAAACTCTTGCTCATCTTGTGTAGACATATATCATAAATGGGGAAAAGAGGAATTGTCCTGACAATTCAATGCCTTCAAAATGTAATGTTTGTCCTCTCTGAAGAAACTCCTGGTTGCTTGACTTCCTGTGAGATATTTATGGGGGCTGCAGCATCAGTAATGCAGACTGCTACACTTGGGTTTCAGACCCAAGAGGACTATTATTGGTTAAAATGAGACTTGAAGATGTTCTTCTCTGCAAAATATTCCAAAAGAGATCACTATTGGTTAAGGTAAACCTGGAAATGCTTTCCACAAAAAGACTGTGTCAATATGACTTGACAAATGTCTTGAAGTTTCAGATGCTAATAGTCTAGAAATATTGAAAAGAATTATTACTGCAACAAAAAATTTTAATCGTTCGTGTCATTGACAGGCTTTTGGGACATCTGAATCACTCAAGAGTACTGATTTTGCAGAAAAAATCAGATTTTGTAGAAAAAATCTGGTGACAGGAGTATAAAATACTATTCCAGCAGAGAAAGTATAAAATAGCCCTGATAGGAAGATGCATTATGTTATTTCTTAAAATGTGCACAGTTTCTGAAACACAAATTCCTGGCAGAAAATATATGCATGATAAAATAAAATACATTAATTAAAAAAAAATTAAATTGCTTCTCTGTTTTTGAAGAATAAATATTCTGCAATACAATATTAAAGTAGTCAACTTTAAAGATCTTTAATTATTTTGAATGTTTTAAAAAAGGAGATAAGGATATAAAAGGAGATAAAGCATATAAAAAGACAGTGTATAACGTCTAGTCCACTTGCAACAGTCAATCCCAAAAAGATATCATTAAGACCAAAATTCAGACTTTAAGAAAGGATTAAAGATTGAAGGTTTATATAGTTGGTAATACAAATTTTAAAAGGATGGGGTGGAGTGAAAGTGTGAGAGATCAATTTTCAAGGGAATATATAGAAGTTAAGTGTTTAATTCTCCCTAAAATCTGAGCTCCAGGTGTTTATATATTTGATACAGATTGACATTGAAATGATTAAAATCCTTACAAAATTGGAAATTAAACACTCTGGAAATTAAATGACATTTTGGCATGGTGTACTATGCATAGATAATCTACAGCATATAGACTATGAAAACACAATCCAAATCAGAGTTACCACCTCTCCAACACCAAGAAAACAAGTAAGATGAAATTATTTCTACTATTGCTTCTCCTACATCTTATCATCTCCATTCACAATTACTAATTTGAAATGATCTCTAGGATAGCTTCCTTTATTTTTACATTTGTGTGAAAGATTTACAAAGATTCATATGGAAAAAATTCCTATGAAGTGGCAGAAAATATGGACCTAAGTTTTCTGCTGAACCAATCATATTTGTGAACAGCAAAGAGCTCAAATTCAAACTTTGAAGTGTAAATATGTACTCATAATTGTATTTTTAATAATTCATTAGCATTCAGATCTGAAACATGAAATCCATTGATATATGATAAAAAGGGGGGGACAGAAGGGAGGAGACAGGTTGGAAAGTCTAGGAATTGTAGCTGGATGAGTACTTTTGACTGTGGGGAAGGTGAATACTAATGTGCAGCAAACTTTTATCTCCTAGGACATTTAGTTAACAAGACATTCCAACACCATTTTTGCAGAACAGGTACATTACCTGCTTTGTGGTTTTCTTGCAGTGAATTTACCATCTGTGACTTGGAATCCAATAAGCTGAAGCTTTTCATCATGACTGACAAACCTAGTATAAAAATAGGAATATTGTCTTACTCTCCTTCCCAAAATTACTCTTTGTTTCCAAGAAACAAGTGCTGGGATTAGAAATTTTTAGCTGTTTTCTAAGGTCACAAAAAGAAGGTAAATTCATACTAATGCTGCTCAATATATGTGTGTGTCTTGGGTCTGTTTAACAGGATTTGTGACCTCCATCTTGCAGTTTTAGCCACTGTGAATACACAGAAACCCACCCCTTGGCCCAGTTAGATGGTTAGAGTCTATATGAGGATCATCCATGACATTTTCAAGAGGTCTGAAGAAGAGGTGTTCAGTTCTTGTGACCATAAACTTCAGCTGAAAAAGGATCAGATTTAATATCTTACACTGATCTACTAACATCACTCTTTCAGTTGCTTCATGGCAGTCAAAAATATTATGTGCTTTCATGAAAACTGTGCTCTCTGTATGCAAGCCTTTCAGGTCTGCCTTCAGTATAAGAAGTATTTAATTTGCATATACTCATTTCAATTGCGAGAGATAATCACATACTTATGACCCTGAAAAAGACAAATAAAAAGGATGTAAAAGTTCAGGAAGAATCACCTCCAGTTATAAAGATTACACCTTTGAACACTTTAAAATTGATTGTAACAACATTTTAAATCATCCTGTCATCCCTCTGGTATTAATACAGGTTTAGCTACTCAGGGTGTCTTTTTTATTAATGCTTTCAAATTTCCCTTTGATTTGAGGAGCAGCACAAATATTTCCTCATTATTCACTGTTCTTTCCATCCCTAAGATGTCGGAAATTTTATTCTTGTCTTAAATACCTTTGAAGATAGATTCTCTTGAATGTCAGAAATGAAGCATCCTAGAAGAGTAAACAAGCACTGACAAACAAAGGAAATTTTCCTTTTTACTACCTATTTGATAAGTGTTTACTGCAACTTCAATGTGTTTCAGGTTTTTTGCCCTACCGTGTGAGCATGACTCCCCAGTCAAAAACAACATCATGTTCTTTTGGCTCGCCCCTCCTGTGTTACGTGTGGCTTGTGCTATCATTCAAACACAAAAAGGAACAAACCCTGTGTCAGCTGGGGAAAGTGTGCTCACTGCTCTTGAGCTAAGACTGAGAGTGCTGTCTTGAAATTATAGAACAGCTGAGCCTGAGGAAAGAAGAAGCAGAACAACGAAGCCTTGGCTTTACACATCTGAGTAGTCTAAATGATTTGTGAGGTTTTGGTGGATTGGGTGACTTTTATTGCTTCTGCAATCAGAAGCTAAGATCTACTGCCCCAATGCATACCACAAAGTCAATGAGGCTCATCCAATAAATCCTGTGTGAGGCAAGAAACACCAAGCCTTGAGTGAAGAATGAAGTTTACATCCTTTTACTGCAACACTTAGAAATTACAGACCTCACTACCAGTCTAAACTTATAGCGTTTACTCTTCACTGTCCAGAGGGTCCATTTCTTGGTAAGTTAGAAAGCCATGAATTACTAGACAATTCTTTCAATCACTTTGGCTATATTTTAGATGAATAGAAAAGAGCTTCTTAACTCTTGCTAGAATTCAAAACTTTGTGTAACTGCTCATGTCCACACCAACACTGATGTTATGTTTTCGTCACAGACAGAGCACGTCATGAAAAAATCACAAAAGTCCATAGAAGTTAACATTTTAGCAAGTGCCTGAGAGGTTTCTTTAGAAGCATTGAACCAATTAATGAGGGCCATAATGTCTCAAGCTGTGTTTTCCTTGAACATGAGAAATTGTAACATATCTGGCAAGTTTTATGAAAAATGAATCTGCACATCATTCAAATACAAATATAAACCAATATGCATCCTTGTAGAATGATAAACTTGGCTTACAGAAATGACCATGAAATTAAGGAGAGGTTTGAAGAGTAAATTCATTCTTTAACTGAAAGTGTTCCCAAACACTTCTCTGTTATAATTGTGCAGCACTACTCATTACTGCCCAATTTTGATTCAGCAGTAGATTACAGCTTGATATGGCGTTATCCTGTTGAACTCAAATCTTATCTAAGTAGTTTTGCTTCTCTGTTTTCTTGCAAAGAAATTTTTGATTATATCACACAAACTGGAGAAATTTGTTCTATTTTAACTATTGGAGAAGAAAGAACCTCTTCAATTACACTATTGCAGATATACTAGATGGACTTGTGTGGTCTTTTGTTTTGCTCCCCACTTCTACCCTTTAGGTAACAATGCTTCATTTGGAAAAAGCTTTTCTCCTTTTTATATGTGCCATTGCAGCAGAATATGCCATCAAAACTAACAGCGTGAGGCTCGCTTTTGAGATTTACATCAAAACAGCCTATATCAGGCTCACTTTAGGGATTCATTTCTATTTATCAAAGTATTTGTTATTTTAATATACAGTTTAGTATTTTAAGCATCAGTCAGTTTCTTACATATTCATAACAAAACACAGACATCTCAAAAATGCTAGCAGCACCAAGAGCAAAATTTAATTTTCCAATGAGCTGAAAATTTTGGGTTGCAAAGTTTTGTGGTGAAGACAGAGTAGGAGGAGAGCTGAGAGAGGTGAGCAAAGTGTGAGGGGAGAGGGGGAGGACATGGGGAAAGCATATGGGAAGGGCTTTCTCTCTTCTAACATATTTCTTGTCTCCTCCTATCACCACAGTTCCTGACAAAGTAAAACCTGCTGTTGTTACTGTTGGGGGAAGAAAGTGGGCTAGATAGACCATCAGTCTCACCTAATAGAGCATTTATCAGGTTCTCACTTTTTTCTCACTAGAAATTAAAAAAAAGGAATGTTTTCTGGTAAACATGGTAAAACAGTGAGAAATTGATACATTTAAACATACATGTGTTACTTGGACAAGTGTCATGCCCGAAGACAAAGAGCAAACCACAATGACAAAAAGTTATCAATTAAAGACAATGATTTATTCAAAGGCCAAACTATTGCCACTACCAGATTTTAACCATAGGATTTATGTTCCCATGACTGTCTGCAGTCATCTCTGATCTCCAACACAGGATTATAATGACTGAGATAAGTAGAAATAATAAAGAAGTCAATAGCAAATCCTAAACTGGAATTAGCACAATTAAGGACTTCAATCCCTAAGAGAATATTCTCTTACAAGCAGCTACATAACAAGTAGATTTTTTTTTAACCTTCTCCAGTTTTCATTATTATTCCCAGCAAGAACATAAGAATTGGATAAAGTATACAAAGAGTAATATGGCAGCAAAATACACAAATATAAACTTCTTGTACTTTATCCAAACATACCGATATGCATTAGTCCTCCCAGATATACTTTTGGAGGAAGGCCTGTGAGTCTCAGTTTAGGGTCCCCTGCCTAGAAAACACTGCTCACACATTCCTGTTCTTTACATACTCCTTTCTATTTGATAACAATAAAATATTTTATTTAGTTATGCTAACTAATAAAGAATCCAGACAGTTTTGTGGCAAGGACATGTCTTTCTTATTACTACCTCACAAACTTCTGTATCACTTTCAAACTTGGTCACTTCTGATTTGGTGTGCCCCTTCCAAGCCATGGATATTAAATAGTACATAGGCAATGAGCAATTACTTTATTCTCTCTCTAAAAATACAGCAACTCAGTTTGTGGTGTATTTTTCAGACCTATTACCTTGCTCTTTAATGCACGCTACATTGATTTTGTGTTATTTTTCTCTCTAAATTGAAAAGTAATATTATGCTATACTAGTACTACTGTCAAAATTCTTTACTCTTAAAAAGTTTCTCAAAGATATGTCACTGAGGGGGGATTTTTGCTTCCTGTTATCCATTTTCTATGAAGTAGTTCTATTACATTAAACACTGTAATTTTCCTTTTTTCTTGGTTTTGTTGGTCTTCCATTTCTATTCTTAACTAGTATATAGTTTAAAAAATATGAATGTTTTCAATTTTTTTCTTTTATATAATAAAGTGGTCCTAATGTGAGTCCCAGAAACTTTTGCATGTTCCCTTCTGGTATTTTTTTTTCTATATTATTTAAATCACAGTTCTTTTCCATAATGAAATCATACCTAATAAAAAATTTTTCCTACACCTTCGACAGCCTCTTTTGACAGCTGAATATGTAATCTAAATTTTTTAGAAATTCTAGTGATATTTAACTATTGCTAAATATTCTAGCAAGCTTCCCAGATTAAAGTCCCCTATGATAACAAAGGTGTTTAATTTTCTTTTATTTTCTTTTTTTTTCCAAAAATAACAAATATGTCCCTAGGGAGCCAGTCATCACCTTTTTGCCTTACACAGAAAGAGACCTCTTGCATAACATGTCTCCTGATTATTTTCATCCACTAACACAGCCCATCACCTCTGATGCTATCATTCTAGTCATATGAATCACTATCAAGCTTCATTAATGTCAGGTTCCTCATATATGTGCTCATAAATGAGTTATTTCTCAGGCTTTGGATTACAGTCACCCCAAGAATTCTACCAATGAATTATGGTTCCAGTTCATGTAATCTCTGTGTCAAAATTTTGAAATAAATCTTTAATCTTTCACTTTTGCATTGTGTTTCAATGTCTTCTATCTCCACAAAGCACTTCAATAGGAAACCACAGCCAGTAAAAAGAAGGCCCTGGACACTAATACTGTGCCATTCCTTTTCAATGCAGTTTAAGCAATGTTTTGCAGTCTTCCCATGTGATAATAGACTTCTCCCTGGGCTCGACCAGTAGAGTAAACCAGACTCCTCTTTCTCTCTGAACCCAAGTGTCATTTAATGATTGCCAGTTATATTAACTGTGTTTGGTTCCTGTTGGATTTTTTTTTTTTTGCTAGAATGCCTCCACAGTGCAACACTAAAAGCACAAAAATCATCAGAAATCGTGCTAATGGGATGTAAGTAGACTCTTAAAACCATATTTTCTTCAGTTCATTTCCTCCAAAAGTAACTTTCCTTGCTTTTATATTTATTTTGAATCTTAAAGTTTAACCTTTTCACACCATGCCCTACACATTCATTTTCACTGCCCAAATCAGCCTATTTGAAGCCTATTTTTACCTTTCTGAATTGATCCAACCAAAAAGACACTTGCTTAGCGGTTGCACTCTATCCTGTAAAGTCTGTGCAATCAGAGTGACAGTTTTCAACCAAAGCAGAAGAGAATTTAATTAACCAATTATATCATCCTGAGCATGGATATTTATTCGATAAACTGTAAGGGGGAACAATGATAATTTTTATGTATCTTGCCAAGCTGTCTTAAGAACTTAATCATAAAGCCTCAAATAATGACACAGTATGCCCTTTTCTTTTTATCCATCCATTTATTTTTGGTGTAATAGTTATTAATGTACTTCTATAACAATTAATTCAATACAAATTCACCACCCCTATTAAATTCATAACTAACAATTTTCAATAGGATGATGACAGAAACTCTGCTGATTGCCTAGCTGCTCCACACTGAATTCAATCACCTCTTTTAGCTAAATAATATTACATGGGATTTGTTCATACTTGAGCAATGGAGAGTGCTCCTGATGCAATATCACCCTTTAAAATGTCTTTGATAATATTATAGTTCTGACACTCTGTCCTCTGTAGCTGCAGGGATACTTGAAAGCAATGACTTGACAATATGACCTAATGGGAAAAGTGGGATCTAGATTATAAAGTCACCAACTTTTATTCTCTTTTTTACCAGAATTTTTCAATCAATGTCCGCTCTTAATAAAAAATGCTCCTCTTAAAAATTCTTTACCAAATTAAGGAAACAGTTTGTCGAGGGAAAAGTAAAAAAGCCTCCAAAACTGTAAAGAAAAAAAAAATCAGAAAATTTACTGAATATCTATTAAGGTATGGACAACATGTACATTGGAGCCTGACATTACAGTAATACAGATCAGTATAGAAAATGGTCCTCAGGATCATGGAATGCTTCTAACCATCACTGTCAGAGAAGATATGTACATCTCCTGATGCCTGCAGAAAGAAACTTGGATCTGCAGTAACCCACAGTAAATGAATCATAAAAGACAGAATATAAGTCACGGCTCTTCTTAGTGACAAGCACAGCACCAAATTTTAACAAGTCAGGCTTTGATCCAACAAGATCCTTTCAAATTTTGATTAAACACATTCAATGTTTAACTGGTATTATCTCTGACTACATTTTTTTAATGTTCGAGGACATGATTGTGTGAACTTAATTGGATTTCTGTGGCTAAAAATAAATTCCATATAACAGTGAAAAATATTTACTTTTCATATTGTTCTGTCAAATGCTCATATTTGGAGATGAGAAAAGGTGAAATAGAACAAGCTCTTCCAATCAGTAAGTGGTAATCAGGTTATGCGACCTGTTGTCAAAGATCACAGAGTTCATCATATAAAATCAGAGACTTGTCTGTCTTCATCAAACTAAAAGGAAATTCCTACTATCCCATTCCTATAGAACTGTATTCCTTCTGCCAAGACAGAAGGATTTTAAGCATCCTGGAGAAGAAGTCAGGGAAGCTTATTCTAAGTACCCATCATCAATACAAAACCACACTGTCTTCACACTATCTTCTCTCTCCCCTAAACAAAACCACAAATGATGAGCCACCAAATTCCCAATCCTTCTACTCAGATTACACTAACTGAAGTTCACATCCAATCAATATAAATGTTATTGGGTTGTGCGTTCCATTTTGCCTGTTCTAGCTGACTGGATTGTTGAGTTAGTGCACAGAAAAGCAATGTACTTTGGTTTGCTTTCAAGGACTATGGATTACCAAGTGGCAGAGTCATTAAAACAATTCCTAAGGAGAAAAAATACAGTTGACACTAGCATTAATCTTGAAAAAAACTCCAGCAAATTAGGTTGTCCAGAGGCACTGACTACATGTATTTTAAAAATCATTATGAATAGTTCTTGACTATTTAAAAATCACCCAGATAGGAAAGATGGCAAGAAACAAAAATATATGTGCAAATGATGGAATGTAGAAGAACACATACTGTATTTGGCAGAAGGTAAATCTACTATGAAATAGTAATGATAGTATGGGGGCTGAACATAAAGGGAAGGGAAAGAACAGCAAGTTCAACTCTTCTGCAGAGAGGAACAAAAGATATTTTATAGGGCAAGATGACAGGATTGAAATGAAGTCCCAATTCTACCATGTATAAAGCAAGGAAATACAGGACAGGTTTGTATCCAACTGTCCATGATCCAGGGTTATCTTTATACCAGAGTCCAGCAATGTGTGCAGATGCAAGTTCAATGAGTTGTTTCAGATTTCAAATCTCTCATTTGCCCATCAGTTTTGTTTGACTCTATGAAGTTCTATACAGTTTCCCTATTGGCCTTTCTGATGGGGATTACCATAATCCCTTATTTAAGACCATCACTACTAATAGTATGTGCAGTGCCCAAAAAATAGAGAGACAATCTTTATACCAACCCCTATGGGATCCTGATAGTACAAACATCATAACAAAATAAAAACAGCTGCTATTTAAAATTAAAATGAGACTTGTGGACAACTGCTAAAAAGAATATTTTTAAATGGTACCTTTCTCATGTAGTAACTTAATATACAAGATCATACTGGGGCTATACCAAGATTTGAAGACAATTTTCTTTTGAATAAAAAGATAAGAGCAAAATATAGCATTTGACCAGATAGTAAAAATGTCTCTGGAAACAAATTATCCACCAATAATCCAATTACTTGTTGCTTGCAGAATTTCAATCTGTTAATTATCTTCATTCATTCTGAGTAACTTCTTCATTACTGAGATTCATTACAGGTCTCTGAAACTATTTAACACCTTTTGTGTCCAAAAAAGTACAGCATCATCAAGCTTTCAACCCTCAAAGGTAGGGTTTTGTCCTTGGATATATTTATGTATGTCCTATTACAGCCAAATAAGCTGGAACACAATAACTGATCCAACAGAGTTTTACTACTTTTTCAGTTTAAAAGATTCTTCATGCATTTTTATGATTTCTAATGTCATCTGGAGATTAGAGAGAGTTTGATCCCTGTCTACCTAAATACCTGAAAAAACCCCAAATCTAATATCCACATACAGTCATACCTTTTTGATTTTATTACATTGGCCCCTCAATATGGTTTAGTACATATCTGGGACAGTTAAGCTTTCACATAAAATTATTTTTTGAGAATGTATATCCATGTAACTATGTAAAGATTCATATTTGAATGGAGGTATTCTAACAGACACTGAGTAAGAAAACTGCACTCAGAAGACTACAATCACCTACAGAACGTAAACACAATGTAAAATTTAGCCATTGAATGTGCAGAGGAACAGTAGGATCTTTATTGCAACACAACAACTAGGAGCAACAATTGGGCATAAAATAAAAAAAATAGCCATTCCCACAAAATAGCAAACTGAGCAGCTTTTAAGGAGGTATTAAGATTTGGGAGATGCCCAAATCTATTCTGTCAGAAACATGAGAAAACATAACTGAAACTAGAAGTTGATGCTATCTTTAGTTGGGATTCACAAGGACTGAAAGAAATTTAATCATTTTGACTTTGATGAGAGAAGTGAAAAAAAATGACCTTCATTACTTTAGTATTTGACACAGTCATCAGGGATGAGGAAAATCAGGGTATTTATTCAGTAAAATGGCAAGTCAATGGTCACTGGGAAGCTGAATATGAGTCATTGTGCCCTGGCAGCCAGGAGTGCCAGCTGTGTCCTGGGGGGCATCAGGCACAGCATTGCCAGCCGGGCAAGGAGGGGATTGTGCCGCTCCGCCTGTTCAGCCTGGAGAAGACCTGAGAGAAGACCTCACTACAGCCTACAGCTTCCTCACTAGTGAGGTGACCAGTGCCAGGACCCAAGGGAATGGCCTGAAGTTCTGTTAGAGCAGGTTTTAGGTTGGATATTAGAAAAAGGTTCTTCACCCAGAGGCTGTTTGGGCACTGGAAAAGGCTCCTCAGGGAAGAGCTCACAGCACCAAACCCGACAGAGTTAAAGAAGTGTTTGGACATCACTCTCAAGCACAGAGTGGGATTCTTGGGGTGTCCTGTGCAGGACCAGGAGTTGAACTTCAATGATCTCCCTCTGGGTCCTTCCAACTCAGAATATTCTATGATTATATGATTTATGTGTATATTATATATAATTTTATCAAAATATATATTAATCTTTTCCCTGTGTTTCTGAAGTAACGTACCCTTCAAGGTGGTTCTAGATTTTAAATACTCTGAATTATGTGTGGAAATATGTCACCCATGATTGCATATTAACTCAAAATGCTTCATCTTAAACAGCTAAGCACTGAAAAAAAAATCCATCATCATCTAATTGTAGGCATGGTTTTCTGAGAAGTCTAATGCTGCAATCAACTTTGTCTCAGTACAAAAGGACAGATCTGAACTCCATTTGTTCATAACACAGAATTGTTCTAACCATGGGGATGGAAGTTACGTAGGAAGGTAGGTGTTGTCTTCTTCATCTATGTGTTGTAAAGACACCCTTCTTTTGAGAAGGCAGACTCATTAAAATCCCTGAAGTATCTCAGGTCCTCACTGAAGGCAAAAATTACTTCATTCATAAAGCACTATTCAATCATGAAAATATCTCTGTACATTTTAATAATTAACCTCTTCATACATTCTATCATCTATACATCTGGAACTGTGTAGGCAATATAACCTACTCTGCAGTTGGATACTAACAACAATAGTGATACTGTTATTCTCTAACAAATAACTTAGAAAACAATAATGTAGGCAAAACAGGCTTCTTCAGCACTATAATTCTCCTACATCCCAACTTTTAAAAGCACTGGCCTTGTTATTCCAAAGATATCGGAATATTTTTTTTTTTTAGCTAACTTATTTCCCTTATTTTAGACGTATTTGAAATAAAGCAAGCTAAATTGCCATACTCTGTATCTTACTAACACCTATCACAGTGTGTTACAGGTTCAATGAAACCAAAATGATTAAGACAAGTTTTGTTTTCAGAAATATACTGCAGAAAAGGGAAATTTCTCTTTTTTACCAGTTTGTCTGCATTATCTTAAGTGATGCCAGGTAAGCGGCTCTGCAATGCTCTCTGTGTACTTCAGAGTGAACTTTCACTTACAGCCCTGTTCATAATCCTATATTTAATTGATTGCCATGTTGTTTTTAAGAGGTTAATAGATTGGAAAACTCACTAAAATGTTTACTATATTTCAGGAGCCCAGAAGAGAAACATTTCTGTGGGAATTTTAACTTCATTAACAAAAAGACCTTCTAGAAGGTTTTCAAGCTATGCATTCATTACTACATTGTCTGATTTTTCCAAGATCACAATTGAAAGTTTTGGAATTAGAGCCTTAGATTTCTCAAAAATTCATTCTGCTAGAGAAATATTATTTTGCCCCTATTTTCATGTGAATTTAACTGTTGAGAAAAGTATTTGACTGTCTAGAGATCAAAGCCTTTTTTTTCCAATACGTAAAAAGAATGATATAAGTAACAGTAGCTGAAGCATATCTTCCTTAATACTCCTTATCAATATTACTGTAGTCTATAAGAGAACATTTTTTACTTCCCCCACTTCCAGGAGAATAAGAAGATTTATGCAGACATCATGGAAATAGAATTTGGCCACTGAATCTTTAAAATCAATAGCTGTGAAACACAAAACACCATGTATGAGTAGCAGATCACAAATTACATTTGTAGACTTAAGACTCATGAGAAAGAAACCAAACTATAATTACTCAAGAAATAAGCTAAAAGAACAGCAGATCCCTTCTTCTCTAGATAGTTTTCTGCCTACAAATTGAAGGCATTTGGTCTGCAAGCTTTGGAACATATTGAAAAACCTCACATGACTCCCATAGCTGTTTTTATATTTTAGAATAATTACGCCCCGATAGCATGCAAAGCTACTGATTATCTCCGACACTGATTTCCACAAGAACCTGAGAAAACATCCAACCCAATATGGGCTTGGTCTTTCCCGCAATACTGTCACACAAAAAGCTGGAGAGTTACAAAAGGATTTAAGTGCACCAGAGATACATTCACGCTGCTTGACAGCCACAAAGATGCCTTTCCAGGACTCTCTTGTTACAGTAAGTTAGGAGGCAAAGCTTACATTTTTCACTTACACTATGGTTTGACAGATATGATGATGGATCCTATTCCAGTGTTTATGAAAAACCTGCAACATGCCAAGGATGTCAGAGCTTTGGTTGCGTAACAGGCAGCTACGAGCTGTTAGTGTGAGCTATACAGAGTACCTCCATGGAGTTAGATAGTTTACTTTAAAAATTAAAGCATTTATATGTAAGAAATACTTCTTTTAGATTGAGGAACTTAGACAGAAAAACGTTTACTGGAGCAAATGCATTATATTGATATGAGAACAAGCTTCTAAACTTAGCTCCTTGAAAAGGATGTAATTTCCAATAGCGATCAAATCAAATCTATTTTGAGATATATTAGTCAGCCTTCTTGGAAGTCTGTAATTACTGAATCATTAGTTGGGTTGTGATATGCAAAATCTGATGCTAAATAGTTTATATTTCTTACATTTAAATTTTTTTTTCTAAGTCATTCTAAGGAACACAAAGTGAAATAAAGCAGTGTATGTGAAATAAAAGACTCACTAAAGTTTCAGCTCATTATTTTCAGTGCCAAGAGACAGAAACACAGAGGGTGTCATTTCCAAATGGACATTTGTATATCTATTTAGGAAGAAGGACATGAATACACAGGGTGGCAGTGTCAGCTAATAAAACATAGGAAGAAAACCCTATTAATCATCTTCCAGTTCTACCACAGTCCCAAATTCTTTAAGCCATTTACTTCAACCTGCACAGCCGATAGCTGCAGAACAGAGATTTGGTGTTCAAGTCACTGCAGGTTAAAGGGTGGTAATTAGTCTCAGGGGAACATAAAAACAAAAAGGGCAATGCAAGGTGTATAAGGAGAATTACTGTCAAAAAAGGGCCAATGTGAATTTGTTTAAACTGTATAACCTCAGAGGATGTCAGTGTGAACTTTCTTCATTTGTGTGGTTGCCTTTGATAAATCCAGTGAGGAAGCCTGACAGTCTCATGCCAAGTTACTGGACTGAAGCCGTCCACTGAAGACAACATAAATGAAAAGAGAAAACAAAGTAAAAAATCCAAATAAAGAATGAAGAATTTCTCAACTATATGTTAAAAAACATCTCTGGGAATCAATAAAAAGTTGAATGTTGAATGTGCGGTGTTATATCCTGCCAGAGCATATTATTATCCCTGTCAATTTATTGTTAAGAGAACATCACCAAAGGCATGCACACATCTACTAGTAAATATTACAAAAGATTTAAGTACTCTGCTTTTAAACTATAACTTCTAAACTTGTGGGGAATGGTATTGCCTGGGCATTTTACAAACTGCTAGGCCCTTATCAGTGAAAATCATTCATATGCGTGTCCTTAACCTCGTATATATCAGCAGCCTCTGGCTGTGCTCAGTTTCAAAGGTCCATTGTCCTTCAAATTAACATCTGAGCATGCAAAGAAAGGCTGCTGGCTCACAGGTGCCAGAGCCTACACCTGAATCAAGAGTGGTCACATCTATTTATCTGTTAGCAAATGCTTTCCCCTGATTATTCCCAAGGAATGTTTGACCTTGCTGGCACAGATCAAACCCCACTCACAGAATGTGCTAGGGGCTGTTCCCAGTTGTCACTTTGAATAGCAGAAACATCATTTTGGGAACAACAAGGCAGTTTAAGAATGTAGACAAGAAAAGCCATTCAACTCAGAGCTGAACATTTTCTGGACTAAATTCTAGAAGTATCTTCAAATGATGGAGCCCAGTGATTAAGATTGTTTTCTAGGAGACAGATTTTAGCTCCACTAGGCTAACTGAATTTTCACTTTTTTGTTTAACAATTGTTACAATTACTGTTATAATAAGGAAGGTAAGGAAACATCATCCCCAACTACAACTGCAAAGATTATCTTGTATTAGGTATAAACGTTTCCTAACTGTACCCAGAAGCAGAGCAGTATTTTCTTGCAAATTCCTGAGCCCTGGGGCACAAGGAAAAGGGACGGTTGAATAGGATCATAGGTTATAAGCATCTTGTTTAAAGCTGGGGTTTAGGGCTTGTTTATACTGTGGGACTTAAATTCTTCATGCACTATGCTGCCTTCTGATTCCAGAAAAACCCTGAGAGATTAGGCCTCAGTATTTTTTTACTGAGAGTCTACTCCAAAATATTTCAAGTGCATTGAATCTCTACTAAATACCGGGTTTGCTTTGAATTTGATTGTGTAGGAACTCACTTATTCAAATTCAGTCACCTTGCAGCCAGTATAATTCTTCTATTAAAAAAAAACAAAAACAAAAACAAAACAAAAACAAAAACGCTATAGATATCACAGGGGAAAAATTAATAACATACTTTGAGGTTTTCTTTAATATTAGTCTAATCTTGGAGAGTGGCAGAAATTTATTTATTTTAGATTTATAAAAGGCACACACAGGACACAGTGATGTAATTTACTTAAGTGAAAAACAAACAGAATAAAGATCACTCTAAGCCTTTCCTCTCATTATCTTACTTCTGGTGCTAGAATAAAATGGAAATGATACATAGGATTTGCAACATATATTGAATGTAAGGATTAACACAGTCTTCCTTAGAGCATCTAGAAAAGCTGATTCCTGTGTTAATGACTCTAAAGCAGGACACTTATCAATTTTGCATATTTTCTTGGGATTAACTCATAGATTCATTTTGTTATCATTCAAGAAAGAAGCAAATAAATTATGCTTCAGTGAAATTGGGCTGGCATAAGCAAAACATGTGCAAGAGCCAGAACATATCCTGTTTTCCACTTGTAATTCAAGACTACAAGCCCTCAAACTTTGTAGTCTATGGAATATCTTTCTGCATTATCTGTATCTCTGTACTACCTGTCTCTAGAGATGCTTATAAATGTGATATATGAGCTCATAAGGTGGCTGCTTCAGATCCTGTGCAGTTTAGGATCAGTGTAAATGTTGTATAAAGCAGACAGCAAGAATTTGGCAGTCACTCGCATGTGAATAATTTTTAAAATAAGGGTCAGAGGTATAAGTTATTAGATCATAGTTTCCAACTTAGTGAGTTCTCTGTCCCTGTAACCTTCAGTCCTCAGATTGCTGAGCTGCATGAAGAACAGTGCTCTTATACGCAAAATAAAATCTTTTAATTCAAATACAATAGATGCAGAATATCAGCGTAACTAAATTTAACACAACAGGGCATGTTGGCAAACACAGAGCACCAGCTGTCAGCACCCAGAGCTGACATGGTTACTCTTAGTTCAGTTAATTATCTAGGTTGGTTCATTGCTGTACTGCAGCCTAATTAGAGTAGAAGTTATATGATCACTTCTTTCACCGATCCTCTGGCTCTATGGGTCAAATCTTTGTTTCTGAAACAATATTCTCTCATTTGTATAAATTTTGAGCTCCAGGTTACAGAGACAAGAACTGGGACTAATTTTGTTATTCTTTTTCATAATTGTAGGGACAGAATTTTTTGGGTTTTACACTCTTTAAGACTATAATTTCATTTAAGGTCAACACAGTTATATGTGGTAGAAGTGAAAATTACACCTTGGACTTCCTCCAAGAGAACCAAATGCTCTGAAATACTTAGGTCTCAGGAAAGGAGAGATTTTGTAATTGATTTTTTGAATGTAAGATCTATGTAGCTCTCAACACAGCAACCACAGAGGGGACAGCCTCAAACATTTCTTTGAGCTTGTTCGCAACTGGAATAGTATGTAACAGGCTCTTGAAATTTGACAGGGATTGGACGGTTTTGACTCAATAGGATTAAATGAGGTTTTGTGTTATCAAAAGCCAACCCAACCCACAAAGACCATTTTTCTCTTCCTACTGAGAAGCAATGGAAACTTTATGAGCGACTCTACTAACGAAGCAAGATAATAGTGAATATTATTTTGGAATAAAAAACAAATTTTCATAAATGTCAATTATGAGAAGTATATTTCACATACTCTGTAAGGAGAATCCCACCGTACATGTTGGTCATGTGGAACTATAAAACTGAAAGACACAGATTTTTCTTAGATGCTTTGGGCTTTAAGTAATCACTTTTTACCTTCAGATTTCTGTCATTTTGTATGGATTTCAAAACAGTACTGGCTGTGTTATTTAGTCTGGAAAGTGCTGTGAAGAAAAATTAATGTGAATATACTGTGAAACCACTTCTAAGGAAAGTATTTTCAAGGTACTTTCTAAAAGTATTATGAAAATTTTGAATGTTTAACAGAAAGGTCATCATTTGCATCTAGTTTTACACATGCGGAGAAATGCTACAGAGACACTTTGGAAACTTGTGTTTGTCCTTAATGGACTAGAAGAAAAGGCTTTGCTACAGACACCTGTACTGAACTTCTCTCTAATGTGGCACTGTACCACACATCAAGTAGTTATCTCTTCAATTTATCATATAAAAGTCCATTTATAGCACAGAATAATGGGCATATTTCATTTCCAATTAAGATTACTCATCTGTTCACACCCACTAAGATTTCTACTGTGCTTTTAATTTATCATTGCTTACTTTAATGCACCCAGTTTAATCACACTAGCATCAGAAATCAGATCATTATAACCAGAGTTGTACTGAACTAATTTAATCTTCTTGGGGGTGAAAAAAGAGAGTGAGAGAGAACATTTTAGATTCAAAAGTACTTGGGCTTTTCTTTTTGTAACATTACTTACCATTTCAGTTCATATTTAAAAATTGCTTAAAATGATGAGGCTGGCATGCCAGTTTGACTATGCTGACCCCAAAAAAGTGTCAGCTCTCCATCCAGAACCCTACAAAAAGAGGTAAATATAACAGAGAGAGTTGAATTGATGCAGAGCTCATAATCATCAACAACAACAACAAGATTGTAAAGACAGGAATAAAGTTCATTAAAATTCCCTGGAATGTTCATATTTTCTTTTGCACTTTTGCATACTTCAAAAGCAGCACAGAATTTTTTCAATGTCTGTGCATTTCTGTGCAAGAGAGATCCCAGCAACGTGGAAGCTTGGGACTGAGGTTTTCTGACAAAGTTGACTCAGGAGTATAGAAAAGTTGCTTTAGAAACTTGCTCAGGCCAAGATCAAAATAATTTATTGAAATAGAAAGCTACAGATAAGAATTACTACTGTTTGTGATACACAGGAGAGGTGAAGGAGCATGAGTCCTGACATTGCAAACACAGGAAGGGTTTAGGGCATCAGTGAATCACAGCTGAAGGATCTCCTCCCACAATTTTCTCCTATAAAGGCATTTCCAAGACTTGAGTGTCATGGTTGAAAGATATAATTTTAGAAGTAAACACAATTTAGGGTCAAAATTTTGCTGCTTGCTTATTTAACTCCAAATCTTTCACTCAAGGAAACAGAAGACTCAGGTTTGTTTTCCTGGTAAGAATTACTTTGCACTGTGTAGTGGAAATTTAATCACCATAGCAGTTAGTTAGCAAGAACTTCAATCAGTAGAAAAGAAAGAAAGGTTGTTTTCCAAGGTGAATGTTTTAGGCTGTGAATACCCCCTGGCCTAGGAGATGCACTGTTTAATGTAATGAAATACATCTTAACTGCCTACAGTGTTCCAGGTAAGTCCCAGTCAAGGAGCGCAGAGCAAGGAAGTGTTACTGTAATGACGCTTGACTCTGTATCCACTTCGAACAGCAGTCAGCATAAACAAACACAGCCTTCAGGATCTAACCTGTACAAAAATAACCACTGAAGAACAGGAAAATTGTAAACTGGAATGGGATGATATGCTGACCTCCATCAGCAGTGAAACTGTGAAACCCCAATATCAGTACCAGCCACATGCATCTCTGCCAAAAAGTCCGAGGCAAAGAAAGAAAGAGTGTGAAGGAGCCCATGCATCAGCAATGTGTCTCAAAGGCACAGAAACAAAATTTCAGAAAGCATTTCAAGTCAACAACAAAATGCAGTGTTAGGAGTTAAATAAAAAAAAAAACAAACCAACCAACCAACCAACCAAACAAACAAACAAACCCACCAACCAACAAAAAAAAAAAAAAAAACAACAACAAAACCCACTACAAAATCAAAAAAAAAATAAATAAGGTGTGCTACAAAATGTAGAAATGTCTACTCTTAAATACTTTCAAAGGCAAGAGATAAAGCAATATGCACAACACTGCAGCTCATGTCAGGAAATAAGAAACAAGTACATATTAGCAATTTTCATTAGAAGAAATGGTATTTTCCTCACAGGCATTGTGGCACTAGTTGCTTGCTATATATCAGCTTGTTTCTGTACAGGCAATGAAGGTTTTCCTGTCAAACCCAGTCATCTTTCATTACTTATGGAAATGAACAACATAATTTTATCATTTGTCTCTTCTTAATTTCAAATGCCACTGTATAGGAAGCGACATACTTCTTTCCATAAAGCACCTGTAATTTTCATGCCAGCTTAAAATACTTATTCGTTTATCTGAAGTAGATGAAACTAATCTTAATTTTTTTTTTTTTCTTGCAGGTGCTTTACAAATAGCATTCTTTTTATGGGTAAAAGATTGTAGGAATATGGACACACATCTGTCACTCCTACAAATAGTTACCATTAGCAATATACAAAATATCCCTAAAAATCCACAGATTATTTCTGTATAGATTTTGAAAGATTCCAAGGAACCACACACCAGATATACAAGCGAATGCACTTTCAAATATTTTCTAAAAATATGTCTGCCTTCTTATCAAATGCCTGTTAGGAGAGATTTTTTTCCTTTCCTACAGAGAAGGTAGAGCCATCATAGTCTTTTCTATGTTAAATGCATTGCAAGGGTTGAAAGGCACCTTTCTGCACTCCTGACCCATTGTTATTCTAACAAAAGAGCTGACACTTGAAGTTTCCAGAGATAATGTGGAAAGGCCAAATACCACAGGAAAGGACTTTGGAAGATAGAGAAAAGAAAGAGAAAATAAGAAGAATTTAAATAACTAAGTTCAAGACAAATCAGCATTCTGCAATGAACTGATTCTTCTACATTAGTTCTGTTTGAGATTGGAGCACACTGGTAAGCACAAGGCAGATATGAGTACCAGGTGGATGGTCAGTTCAGTGCTGAATAGTGCTATGAATAAAGAGAACTTGATTCTGCAAAATTGTCAGTCCGGCCTCTTCACAGAACATGAAATTAATTAAATAACAAGACCAAAGCATTCCTCTGCCTCAATTACTCCATTTTCCCCTGAAAGTGATAGAATATAATTATGCTCACATATGTAAGAAGCTCCTGCAAAAAGCAAAATCTATTAATCAGTTAATCAGGCCACACTTCAATAGAACCTTTAATGCTGTACATCCAGGGGTGCTTCACCAAAAGGCAAATTAGAAACTCAATTAATTATGAATTATTTTAATAAATTACTTGTAAGCCAGCATTTAAAGAAGATACATGTATGCCAAAGTATCAAATTATCATGAGTATGGGAACCTCAAAGCTATCATGAGCTACAGATGGAAACTTCATAAAGAGAGAAGACTAAGGATTGGTTTAATCTGAATCTAGAAAAAATATGAAAGCTACTGAATTTTGAAGATCCCCATAGAAATTCAGCCCCTCAAAGACTGAATCCTTCAAGTCAAAAAGGAGGAAGAAGTATAACGTATTGACCATGCAAACTTCCTAGTGATTACCAGCATGCCAGATACTTTCAAAGTTCCAAAATTTACTATTAAAAAAAAAAAAAGAGTTTAATGGCTATGAAAGAGAAAAGCTTACTACAGGATTGAAGCTAAGTAGGTCACTTCATATATGCTCTGATATAAACACAGACTAAAGCCAAGTACCTGGGTGAGCATCAAAAAAGCCCCTGCATCTTCCTTTCCAGCTATGCAAAAACTGTGCCATGCTGCCATACCCAAAATGTGAAGCTGTTGCCTTACCACATTCCTGTGAGGATTACTGCAGAGATTTGAATGGTGCCTACAGATTTAATAACAATTTGTTTTTATGTAAGCATACTGTGTTGTCTTCAATGTAATTTTATAAAGTTGGGTTTAGGCTTTCTATTCCTTGAATAGTTATAAGTTACTAGAAGCTTTGTTCATTTTACATGAGAAAAAAAAAATGAAAGTGCAGTCTTCATAATTCTTGAAGTACTCAAGACAGCTATGCAGTCAAGGCAAAATGTTGTGCAATATCATTATTTAAATGAGAAAGAAAATAATTTTACTATCTGTGGTACTTGGGTATCATCAACTTTGTGTCTTTTGGTTATACTGGCATCCTCAGCACCACACAGTCTCACTCGTGTCAGCCCTGTTTTTAGTCCTCAGTGCCTCCTTACCCTTTCCAAGACAGTGAGCACTTATAAATGGCTCTGACACCTTCCCATTGCTCTACTTTGTCTGATAAGGTGGTGAAAGCTGCCCCAGGCATGTGACCAGACTTTCAGAACACAGGAAAGGATGACTCAGGAGATGTAACACCATCTTTGATGGGGAAAAAAAAAAAAAAAAAAGTAGAATGGAGAAAAGGGAGGTGAGGAAAATCTGGGACAACTTAATATTTAGCTGGATGTCACAGAGGGATAGAGCCCTCTGTGAGTATTTCTCATCTAAAAGATTTTCAAGGGGAAAATTCTTACAGCAGTTTACATTAAAATATCAGTCTGCCATCTTCTCTGTGGACTGTAGACTCAAGTGAAAAAATAATATTTTATCCCAAAATTGTTCCATTTTTTTTGGAAAATATTTTTCCCAAGTGCAATTTTTTTTTTCTGGCTAGGTAGTTTCATAACATGATATACTACTGTGCTCAACTGAAAGATTTCAAATAATTACCAAAGTAATTGTTTTATCATTGTAAGTCTGCTAGCCCTAGGTTGCACATGAAACACATTTTCCTTTTCTACTTTCATTCATGTAATACCTTTTGGTTTTTACTAAGTACCTTACCTAAGGTACTTAAATTACACTTTCTTCATTTTTTATCACCAAATTTAGCCCTACAAAGTGGAAAAGATGAGTGACTTATGATCAAAAATCAGAAATAAATAGCAGGCCTTGTCAAAACACACAGCAGCTGCAGCAGTCATGGTGTATTGGTACGAGGCCATGAGAGAATTGTTGCACTGTTGGAACAAATCAAGGACTCAGGGGTAGGAGTAGAAAATGGAAATTGCTAGAGGGTGTAGAAAGAAAACAGACTTGGGGATATCAGGAACCAAGTTATATTTGGAATTTATTATACCCATCTAGAAGAGGCTAAAGAAGAACCTAAGTCCTGAAGATTTTCACAGCTTCATTTACAGGGCCATTAAAAGTTTAATTTACCTCAGGCAATGGTTCTTAAATTGCAAATTAGAACAAGGCACTGATATTTTAAATTTGTCCCATTGCATTGTACTGATCAAAGGTGGTATTCAATCTCCTGAGTCCTTTGCATGATACAAATACCATCACTTTCAAAGAGTATTCTTCAGAAATTTACATGTATTTCTGGTTTGCACATGATGACATAAAAGATATGATGATGCATAACACAAAATGTAAACACAAACCTGGATTTTATGAAAATGTCAGTCTAGCCCCAAAATCTGAAGTAAGGCATTCAAACCTGGAGATAAAACTATAAATATAATATATATTTATTACAATTAGTATAATTATATTTATATATTTATATATAAATATATTCTGTAAATAAGAAGCAGAATTAATAGCATATACATGATATCAAAGCACAAAAATATTAAAATGTTTGGCTTAAAATCAGCAGCTAGTCAAGTTTGTTCTTTCAAAGGCCATTTCTGAGAGTTTCAATACCTGATAAATTGTGGTCAACGAAGTATCCCTATTGGTACACCTTCAAACACTCTGATCTCTCATCTACTGTAAATTCTCTCATTTACTGTTCTCAGTCTGTTCTAGTTCATAAATGACATAATCAGCAGCTGCTGAACTGCACTTCTAATAAGTCACTAGTGTTTGCAGCAAACTTATGTCAGGCTTTACATAATTTTGTGACATTTAAAAGTTTTATTATTTATCGTTAGTATTCATTCATTTGCAACAATATTTATTCTTCCTTAACCATGTACCATGCTGTTTACGTCAAAGACCATTATAGGAGCATAGTTCCTAGTTTTATATGCAGTGCAATACACAAACAGGTGCCTTTTCCACCACTGCCTTGATCTTGAAGGCCTGTCCTCGTTTGTTGTCTAGAAGCACTCATAATCCTTCAGCCTTTTGACTTCCCATCACTGAGGTCCCCAGACACTAGATATGACTTCAAAGTTCAGCACGCTACCAATCACTTACTGACAATGACCTGCAGCAAGGAATCTCTCAGCCTTGAGGAGTGACCTTGCGAGGTGCCCCTGCTCAAGGGAGATCCTGGCGTGCAGCCTGCTGATGCGCAGGAGAGCTCTACAGGCCCTGGGCTGTCCACTGTTCATAAAGTGAGATGATTCATTTGTATTTGCATACCGACAAGACATCTGGGCCATTGATCCAGACAGCCCTTGGCTGCTGTGCTGCCATCCACCCCCCAAAGTCCAGAGTAAGCTGGATGCAGCAATCACCGCCCCACTGGGGGTTATGGCTTACTCAGTACAGTGGAAGGCAGGGCAGGCACACTATTACTGCCCCTCTTCCTGAAGCTGTTCCAGGGATAAATGCGGTAATTACAATTTCAATGTCCAACTGAGACTCAGCAAATGAGAGATGATGAATGTGTCAGCCTATGTCTGAAGAACAAGGAACTCTCAAGAGAGTGGGAAGCTCTGAACTTTTTATTGTAATCAATATTTCTTGTGAAATAGTTTGATAGCTATTTGAGAAATGGCTGGAATTTGTCTGCTGTTGAGACCAATATGCTGATAGTCCAGGGAAAGAAGTAGTACAGAAACACAGATTCCCCACTGTCATGCTGCCATGGTTTAGCCCCAGCCGGCAACTGAGCCCCACACAGGCGCTTGCCCATTCCCGCCCCCCTCCAGTGCAATGAAGGAGAGAACTGCAAGAGTAAAAGCGAGAAAACTCATGGATTTACATAAAAACAATTTAGCAGGGAAAGGTAAGCAAAGCAAAACAAGGAATTCACTCACCACTTCCCATGGGCAGGCAGGTTTTAGCCATTCCCAGGAAAGGGGATCACACATAACAGCTCCTGGGGAAGGCAAAGGCAGAGTACCATTCCTCTCTGTTGGTCCAAGTCCAAAAACTCATGTCACAAAACTGATCACAATGTATGAAAAATGAGATTATTGACATGGTTTAAGTTTTCATCTTGTGCTGTAATTGTTAATATCATAAATTCATTTTTTTCACGCCAAAAAAGATAAATTAAAAAAAAAAAAGCCTTTTGAGAATTAGGAGGCATAAAAAAAGTTCAGAAATTCTATACAGATCAAATAATACCTCCAAATACAGGAACTAACAAGCAGCTCATTTCTGCAATGCATTTCTACTAAATCCAGTAATCCAAAAGATCCCTTTGACATTACCTATTATCTATTGAAATCAGTATGCATTGGCAAAACTAGCACAATGAAAGAATGCTTAACTGGTCTAAGATCATATATGCTTTTTACTTTACTATAGAATTAAACAGAACAATTTTGTGCAATATGAATATTTCCCTAAGCAAACTGGAAAGTTGCTTTTTCTACCATTTACTACTTTACTTAACTATAGAACAGTTTGGAAAATTTTCATATGTTCTTATCTCTGCAGGATATGGGAAATCAAAGTTGAAAAACACCATAAAAAAACCTCAACATTTTTTTTTTCTTATTTCAATACCACAAGATCAAGCTATGTTACTCACTGACAATGGGAAGCTTATACTCTGTCAAGAATAAGACAGGCTGAATGTTTTTTAAAAAGCCAATGTTATCCTGAACTAAAGATATCAACTTTTAAAAATTTGCAGAGAAAATTAAACTTCAGAATACTCTCTAATTTAGGATGTATCCAAAATGCTAAAAGCAAAGACTAGAATGGATATGGAAGTCTTACAGCTTTGTCTGAAACATTAGATATTGGATGCTATTGTATTCTTTTGACATTACACATGGACACACTTGCACAAATAGAGGTTGGATCTGGTTCAGCACAAGAAAAACATCCTTGGTTTCTTTTTACCTAAAATGAAAATGTTTTTGCATTCATTTTATATAGAAGTTGAGGAGAAATTGAGATTATATACAAGCAAAATAGGAATAGAACTAAATGGGACTATTGTATAAAATACAATTTTTTAAATTTTCTGTTGTTCTATTTTTCCTATATTTTGTGAGATACATATGCTTGCTATAAACATGGAAACTGTAATTAGGCATATTTAAAATAATAGGCACTTAAAATAGCTTTTGGAAGGAAAAAAGCTAAAGAAAAGTAGAGATGCCAGAATATTAAAGCAAAATAAATGGATTCAGGTTTGACTTTTCTTAATTAATTTCTTTCCAATTGGGTGCAATCTACTTGTACTCTCTTCTGGGCTGTGAGTAAAGATGGTTTGTTATGGCATTGCTTACAAATAAGAACTTATGCTACTTGCTGATGGGCAGTACACCTTGTTATTAAATTTTCAGCTTAACTGTGTACAGTAAGTAATGGTCATTGATAGAAGGATCTCTGGCTGCCCATTCAGCTTGAAAGAACTCAGATTTCAGAGTTCTGAAACGTCTGTTTAGCTCTTCTGAAGCCAGAAACTGAAGAACACTATTTACTTAAGAAAACTCTCTGCCCTGAATAATGACTTCAACATCAGTGCTCCTCTGTAAAACACAAAGATTTCTAATTTAAATTCATTACATTATTTTTTTTTAACATCAGGTAATAAATAAAATAAATACATAAATCACAACTTATGTAAAATGAAGAAAATGTGATTACTAGATAGAGAAGCACAAATGCAAAATTGAAAGAAAGACTTTAGAAATTTTTCTCAGATTCCTTGTACTTTCTGTGAGTTTTTAAGCAGAGTAGTTTTAAATTCTTGACTGATATTAAGGTGTTAATGACATAAAATAATTCACTAATGGCTTGATGTTCCTTATCACTATGTCTCCAGAAAAAAAAATAGATAGCAATGAATAGAGAATTATGTTTGAAGCCATCTGCTGTGCACTCATCTAAAGATCATCGCTCTAGGAAAATAATCAGAAAAAATTTTTGTTCCCATAGTGGCACAATTAATTTTTTTTATTTTTTTTTTTACTTCCAAGACACTACTTATAAGCAAAGTAAATAAAGATTAGTAGAACACATTTAGTAGGTACTTTCTTACTCAGATACAACAGATACCTTAAAGTGTACTGTGGCTGCATCATTGCTATCATTCCCTTCATGTGCTTCAAGAACTTTATTTCCCCTCATTCAGCAGTGGAAATTGTCCATCTTGTCTGTCCAGAAATTCAATGAGTTTAGTGCTTGGCCTTAAAAAGTGCTGGGAACTGCAAAGATTAATACAAATGGAAATTATGAGTATGCTCTAGCAATTATAGATGAAATACAGAAATGTATTTCCTTGATTCTGCCTTGTCCATGATACCTTCAAAACAGATACCTTTCCCTCAAGGCAAAAATTAATACTTGCAAGGAACAGTGTTTATAATTCTGTGAAAATAATAGTTCTTTTTTATTCTACCTCCACTTTACTTGCATGGAAAAAAAATTCCCTCAGAAGGGCATAACTAGTATAAAATCAATGACCTATAAAGCTGGATTTGTTTTTATAGTTTATCACTGAATGTGAGAACACAGGTTCAGAGTCTGTTTTTTTATTTGGCAGGCATAAAGTCCTTCACAATCAACAAGAAACTATTGGAAATAACTCAACTTTTAAGAAATATATCAGTTTGTAAGACTAAACTAATTTTAATATTTACTAAACATGAAAGGCAATTATTTGATTTTTTTTTAATTACTATAACCCCACAAATTTCTAATGGGAATCCATTCAAGATTCCCTCACCATTTCAGGGTAAATCATACTGAATCCTTTGGCTAACTGATATTTTTCTAATTTTCAGCTGACTGGTCATTCCAACATACATTCTGCCCCATTTTAACCAAAATAAGGAAATTTTCACATGTGACCTTAATAGACTAGTAAAAATGAAAGGAGAAAGAAACCTGGGATGTACTTTAACTATCTATGGCAAAAAAAAGTGAGATAAAGGTGAGAAAGGACCTCTCCAGCCAGGGCTATTAGATATCTCATTTTTCAGAAGTTTAATCTCATAATGTTGACTTTCCAGAAAGAAAAAAAAGGAAAACAAAACAAAACAAACTAACCAAACAAACAAACAAAAAACTCCAAGTAACTGCATATGCAAAAAACTAAAAAAAAGTCATTTGAGCACCAGTGAAAATGAAAAAATGAAAATTTATGAAAACTAGATCTTTTAAAAATCGGTAGTAAAAATAATTGAGTTGAACTTCCATCTAGGTCTGAGTAAATGAATATTAGTACAATCCTGATTACTTAATGCCATTTAATTCAGTGAACTTTACAGAATTTTTTCACTGATCTAAGAAGTATTGAACTTACATAAGTGACTCTGAAACACTTTTTGCTCCTGACTATACTGGCATAAATTAAGACCAGCTTCAGAGAATTCAACACCAAGATCAACTTTAAAGAAGTGAGCATCAAATTTATCAAGCTGTTATTAAGAGAAATTCCTTTTCATTTCTTGCCATCATTCACCATTTAGTGTTTGGATGTCATTTTCATGCAGAGCTGGTATGTTCATCACCCTCTTTTTATTATTATATAATTACTTTTGCTGAGAGTTCCAGATGGATAACATGGTTGAATTAAATTTCTTTATAATGAGATGTACATGTTTAAGTCCCCAAAAAGTTTAATGTCATCTGTAATTGTCAAAGCACATGACATATATAAAAACAAAAAAGAAACAAAACAAACACAACAAAAATAGAAAAACTAAATGAAAACAAACAAACAAACAAACAAAAAGCCAACAAACCAGAAAAACATATTTACAGGGAAAATCCTGTGAAGATCAATGCTGTCCTTATCCTCTAAAGTACAAGGATGGAAAATTGAAGGTCTCTGAGTGGTCATTTCACTTTGACTTCTCCTTTAAGTGGTGACCTCCTTGTCTGTTCTCATTCATAAATAATTTAAGTTGAATCTTTAAGTCACTTATATAATTAGAGAAAGTCTCATTCCAACCACCTTATGGGCTAAATGCACGCCTAGTCACTTTATCTCCATTTATTCTAGTGCTTAAATTGTCCTTCAGCTTAAGCAGTTTTCTCCATCTCCAATGTTTATCTTGTGAGACATTCAAAGTGAACAATCCTCTCCCCTCTCAGCTTTACTTGGTTGAGACCATCACGTTATTCTAGTCCATAAAACAGGTTCTGTCTTCTCTTAATAGTTTTATTTGCTCTTGTCTTTATCTGCTCTTCTTTGAATTTAGCAGCCATGGCCACTTGCTCTGGATGCATTCTTACTAGTGATTTGTACAATATTTCTCTGCTGGTTCATAAACAATTTTGCCTGTTACAGTCTAAAACTATATTTGATTTTTCAAAATAGCTTGCTCTTGACAGATTTTAGTCTTTCCTAACTGTATTCCCCCATGTTTGAACGCACATTGTAGAACAATCTTATCTGACTGTGATTAAAAACTAATAGATCTGAAACTGTATTAGCATGTGTTTAAACTTATGTAGTATATGATTTTTGATTTTTCAAAATAGCTTGCTCTTGACAGATTTTAGTCTTTCCTAACTGTATTCCCCCATGTTTGAACGCACATTGTAGAACAATCTTATCTGACTGTGATTAAAAACTAATAGGTCTGAAACTATATTAGCATGTGTTGAAACTTATGTAGTATATGAAGTTATTAAACAGATTCTCTTTAGCAGAACAGTAATGTACCTAAATTAAGGTGTTTATTATCACTAAGACAAAATTTGCTCAACAAACTTGGCACAGCTTGTAGTGTCCAGCATCAGAAAAAAAATTGAGTCGACTTGTTTTATGATTTTTGAACAAATATTTTATGATATTGCTTTTCTCCACACAGTTTCAGCACTTCTGTTAGCTACAGTACCTTGGATCAAGGTATTACGACATTTTTTAACAATGAACAGTTAACCTTAAAGGAAGCTTGAGCAATCATGGTGATTTGCATTGTCTCAAATATTATTCACATGTAGAAGATTTTTGTCACTCTATTTAAATCTATTTAAAACTATGCTAATGCTCTACTCTGTGTGATCTCATTAGGGCTCTCTGGCTAGGCTGGCAGAGCAAAACACTTGGTGCTGAGGATCCAGAATCCACAGTGACGCTACAAATGGAGTTAACTTTGGACCGGCAGCATGGCAGGACGGCTGGCACAACTGGAGTGTTGCAATGGGTGAGCATACATAGGGTTGAGCGTTTATGGACAGGAGGCAGGGGAAAGGCCAGCAAGGCAGATATCCCACTGGGAGTCTGTTATAAACTGCCCAACCAGGATGAAAAGACAGATGAAATAGTCTATAGGTAACTGGAAAAAAAACTCACCAACCACTAGTCCTTGTTCTCATGGGGGACTTCAACGTATCAGATGTCTGCTGAATGCACAAGGCAGCAGAGAGAAAGCAGTCTAGGAAGTTCCTGGAGCGTGTGGCAGACAACTTCCTGACAGCTGTTGAGTGAAGCAATTTGGGAAGGTGTCCCGCTGGACCTGTTTTTTGTGAACAGGGAAGGACTGCTGGGTGATGTGACAGTTGGAGGCCGTCTTGGGTGCAGTAATCATCAAATGATGAACTTTTTCCAGACAGCAGACCTTGTCCTGTTTATGAAACTGGCTGACAGAATCCTTTGGGAGGCAATCTTGAAGGGCAAAGGAATCCAGGAAGGCGGACATGCTTCAAGAAGGATATTTTAAAGGTACAAGAGCAGGCTGTCCACATGTGCCAAAAGATAAGCCAGTGGTCTTCTTGCCCTTAACCTGTCTTAACAAAGATCTTGGGCTAGAACTCAGGGATAAAAAAAGGTTTGTAACAGCTGGATGAAGGGCTGGGCAACGCAGGAAGAGTACAAGGATGTTGTGAGGTTGTGGCAGGCCNNNNAATTTAATCGGGGTGGTGGTTAAAAAAAAAATTTTTTTTTTTTTTTTTTTTTTTACTCGCACATCAGCAGCAAAAGGAGGCCTAGAGAGAACTTCCATCTTTTAATGGATGAAGGGAAAATCCTAGTGACAAAGGATGAGGAAAGGGTTGAGGTACTTAATGCCTTCTTTGCCTCAGTTTTTAACAGCAAAACCAATTCTCTACAGATTCCCAGCCCCCTGAAATGAAAATAGGGACAGAAGGTAGAAGCAGGGAACAGAATGAGATTCCCATAATTCAGGAGAAAATGGTCAGCAACCTCCTGCTCCACTTAGACACACACAAGTCTATGGACCAGATGGAACCCACCCAAAGGTACTGAGGGAGTTGGGGGAAGAGCTCACCAAGGCACTTTCAATCATTTCCCAGGAGTCCTGGCTCACCAGGGAGATTCCAATTGCCTGTAAGTCAGCAAATGTGATGCCCATTTATGGGAGACGTTGGAAGGAGGAGCCAGGGAACTCGGAGCCTGTCAGTCTGATCTTGGTGCCAGAAAAGGCCATGGAGCAGATCATCCTGAGTGCTATCACATGGCATATGCAGGACAGCCAGAGGATCAGGCCCAGTCAGTGCAGGTTTGTGAAAGACAGGTTCTGCTTGAGCAGCCTGATCTCCTTCTTATGGGAGGGTGACCCATTTAGTGGATGAGGAAAGGCTGTGGATGTTGTCTACCTGAACATTAGTAAAGCTTTTGACACCATTTCCTGGAGGAAATGGCCTCAAATTGTGCCAGGGGAAGGCTACACTGGGTATTATGAATAAATTACTTCACGAAAGGGTGTTGAGGCAGTGGAACAGGCTGCCTAGGGAAGTGGTGGAATCCCTGGAAAGATGCTTAAAAGACACATACATGGTTTAGTACATTAGTTTAGTGAGCATGGCAGTGCTGGGTTAATGGTGATCTTAGGGGTCTTTTCCAAAATTAATGATTCTATCATTTTGAAACCTTAATGTGCTGTATACAAAAAACTGAATTTTCTTCTCCACAGCACAAGCCCCAGTGAAGCTTTGATGATCAATAGTGATTGACTTCAATAACTGTTAGTTAAAGCATGTGCTGTATGTACTGCAGAAATTGTATGACCTTCTCTGAACTGATTAAATATGCCACTGACTCAAACAGATCAGGATCCATATCCTTTTGCCTAGCAGTTGCAGAAGAAAACAAACCTTCCTAGGGAGCCACAAAGCAGGCAAGCCAGGAGATAGGCTTTTCCTTACAAAGCATTTACTTAATTTAAATCTGGGGTGAAAGTAAGGTTAATTATCATTGTGCCAGCATTTTGTTTATGTGTACCTATGCAAACAGATTGTGGTGTTTAATTGCACTGTACCTAATTTATTAAAAGCTTATATAATAGAGGAACATGGAAGAGGTTTTTTTCAGAGAATGGTTCTTAGGAAAAACTCTCATATACATATTCATATATGCATATGTGTGTATATACTTTTAGTATTTAGGTGTAATATATACTTTTGGTAAGCACACACATATTTATTGACAGCTGAGGAACCTGCCATAATTTTCTACCTTATTTCAGCTTGAACTAAGAACATGTGCAGTCTAAGGCACTGATTTACTGTTCTTTTCACCTCCTAAATCTCAGTTTGTCTGTCTGTAAAACTGCATTGTAGGTAGACATGGTCTTTCCACAACAAGGGAGCATTTGGGATCTATTTTGGCACCTATGTATTACTATCTATAAAACTGAGTACATACATTTGAGGACATGATTTTGTGGGAGAAAAGATTTACAAAATTGGACTGATGCATCAGCCATAATAAAACATAGCTGAGTAGTGAAATGGCAGATTGTTACAGCCTCCTAGTTTTAACACCTATTAAGAACAATCCCTGATGAATGCCAGAAAATACAGTGCAAAATACTAGACAGTCTCCTGCTGCATGCTTAGTAAAAGGACACTGTTTATTAGTGGGCTCAAGCAGCTAAAGGCAAAGTGTTTTTGATAGTGTTGGCAAAACCAAAGGACTTTAAGCCACTGTATTCATACAGAATGGGTTTGCAGACACCAATTATACTGCAAATTATCACTGCTTGTATCCCTGTGATAACTAACTGAAAGATGCCAGTTATAAAAGGAATTCCAGCATTTTTTCCAAGGCTTCATTCCCTCACAGATAAACAGGGAAATGATGGTAAAACCTTAGAGCCCAATTAAGTTAACAGGCTCTTGGAGCACAGGAAGCAGAATAAGGGTTTGTTCAGAACACAGCTCTCCATAGGATATCATCAATGGTTGCCACTGCCACGTGGGTCCTTCTGCTACACTGTGCCATTGCCTCTATCAGCACAGTGAAGGCTGTACATGTAAAAATGAGCTGGCTAATTAATCCCATATCTTACTAAAACATTAACAAGAAAGAAGAGTTCTGGTGCCACTTCTCAAAAGTATTAGGCTGTGCCGATTTTATTCTACTTTTTTCCATCAATTATGAAGCAGTCATTATACGAAGGGTTGGAATAAACTAACTTGCCCTACTTCCCATTTATCTGTATGATGCATTTACTCTGGAAATGGTTAATTACAAATAAAGAATCCTGAAACTATAAAAGAAACTACTGTGGTTTAATTTTAAACACACATTTTACCTTTTCATATCTCTAATGTACAGGTACCTGTACATAACAGGTACCTGTTCCATAATAATTTTCCCCCTCCTTGTGTATGAATTTTCTTATGCAATTTACAAGTCTGTTTTGTATAATAAACCATATTAATCTAAGATAAATGCAGATAATATCAAATTTATTGAAATAATAAAGGTGTGAAGGAAAAGAAAGGGAGAGGGGATTTCTATCAATCAAAGATGCTGAAGATTAAAAGTCCATTCCCTTCACAGTAGGATCTTTGAATTCACCCAAAGGAGTCTTTGGGCTTTACAGAAACCATTCATAATTAAAAAACAACCTATTGCTTACAGAGGAGGCTGCAAGACTGAACTATTTGCTTGATATTTACCATTTACCTATGGTATAGGTATAAAGTTACCAATTCTGGTCTCATTGCCAGCTCTAACCTTCATTAATTCACCTCATCCTCAGTGAGAATGCTGAACACTGCTTAAGGTTTCAGCTAATGACTGAAGCATGTCTGGCCATCCATCTTGTTGGTCCATCTTGTGCTTTACTGAGATGTGCTTGGTCCTTCCTAGATTTCAGCCAGGGCTGGAGGACAGTCATCCCACAGTGGTGATTTCAGAAGCTTTGGGCAGTCACAGCTGTAGTCTGAGGCCACAGTTTATGTTTCTTGGCATTTTATACTTCTTCACAATAACTTTTGTGAAGTGAAAAAGTTAATACTTCCCTGCCACAGGCATTATTTAGATGCTGTGATATGTCTGGTTCTATAATGATTACCACTAGAAGGACAGATAATTTGACACCGAGAAGCGGGCAACAGAGTTATTTTTGTTACAGTACTTTACAGTTACTTTTGTTACAGTTATTTTCTCAGTACTCTGGAGAACGGTGTCTAGTGCAGAACTCTGACATGAGTGCTTTAAAAGCAGATAAAGGAGCAAATGCATAATGTATTTTAATAGGTACTTACATGTTAAATAGTGGCAGTATATTATTCTGAGACATAGCTTTGAATTTATAAATTCTTTCGATTTATATATTTTTAAAGCTTTTTGATCCTACATTTTATAATTAAAGCAATGCAGCCTAAATACACATAATAGAAAGTGGCAGAACATGCCAACACACCTTTGGGAACATGATTGTGTGCTACTTCTTGCAGCTTTGCTTAGTCTCAGAAAATTAATGCTAACATTGATAAGCAACACTCATAAATTCAGGTCAGATAGTGCTGCTTTGTTTCATTCAGAGAAAAATATTTCAAAGACTTACTCTACTGTGCTCAGAAGCTTGAATAACACCCAGGGCACTCAGACAATGGCCATCGGGGCTTCATCAATGGATCATCAAATTAAGCTTTATTTTAATACTAATTTACATGTGTACATGAAGTTGTGGTGAGAAACGAGTACAGTTTCGTTTGACACTTTGGTATCTGTAAATAACAAATGGATTTGTTTCTTGATAGCAGGATTGGTGACTTTAAAAAAATATATATTTATCTTCCTTTAGAACTGGGGAGTTTTCAGGTCTACAAGAAGCAGAGCACATGTTTCAAGATAAATAAATTTTGAATCAGAAATGGATCTGGACTGGGTAAAATCCAGAGACTTCTAACAAGATACAGAGCATTTCACTCCTATGACACTGGTTTGAAATTAGCCCAGGTGAACAGCAGGAGTCATTTTCATCTAGTATCTGTTCAGCAGCCTACACAAAATGAGTTGCTGGGGTTTAATGCATGCATCTCCTTGGGGTCACACAGCTGGTTTTTAGAAACCAACATTAATCAGTAGTCAGCCTGAATTATGAATATGCACAGACAAACTAGCAGTAGTATGCAAAGTAATCCACATGGAAAAGGGACTACTCTAACTAAACATACACAGCAATAGACTCCAAAGGATCTGCTGCAATTCAAGAGAAAAATCTTGATATCAGCACTGGTGTTTCTTTGAAATCATCAACTCAAAGCATGAAGCTCAAAAGTAATCAGAAAGGCAAACAGATGTTCAAAGTTACTAAGAAATATACAGAGTAAACAGGAAGCACTATCATTCCAATGATGTCAGTTCCACACCTGGAATATTATTTTATTTTTTCATTACATCATCTTAAAAATGCTGGAGATTTAGAAGAGTTCTTAAAAACATTCCTAGAAAATACAAGAGAGCATCAATAATCTGAAGCTTGGCACTGATTGAAAATAGAGAAAAATTAGTTAGACAATTCCTCAGTCTAAAGGAGGGTCAAAGAACAGGACATATGAAAAAAAAAAGTGGTATCATGAGTGGCATGAAGAGAGAGAATCGGCATGTTTATTCATTTTTTCCACGTAAGAGAAGTACTAGGAGACATTAAATGAACTCACTAGGGAGCAGGTATAAAATAAACAGATGCACTTTTCCATGCTATACGTAATTAAATTACACAACACATTGCCACAGGATGTTACAAAACCCAAATGTGTTTAGAAAGAGGCTAGAGAGGTCCATGGAAGTAAGGGCCATCAAGGATAATTAACACAATGCAGTTGCAACCTCTTGTACTGGAATGCCCAAGTTGCTGATTGCAAGTAGCTTAGAATATAAGCTTGGGGAAGTGTATTTCAATGCTACCATTCCATTTTTATGTTTTTTCAACAAGATATTTTTCTCAGGCATCTACCATTAGCTCTGCCAGGAGACGCTTCTAGGTTGAATGGTGTTTGTACAACGGTCTAAAAAGTACTACTTGCCTATTATTTTTGTAAATATATTCAAAGTAAAGAACCAATTGTTTATTATGGCAAATGTGCTTAAAAAGTATCCCACATCTTATAAAAATGATCACAGGAAGCAAATTATTCCTCAAGGGCAAAATACCTCTTAGGGAGGAAATGTTGTTGTTGTTGTTGTTGTTGTTTGGTTTTTTTTATTATTTTTTGTTTGGTTGTGTTTTTTTTTTTTGTTTTTTTTTTTTGTTGTGGTGTGGGGATACTAAATGCAGCTTTTTTCATCATTAATTCAAAGTTGCTATGACAGTTGAATCTCTAAGTATGCAAACTGAAAAATATATGGTGAACTTACTAGAGTAATAACATTGAGTTCAGGGGAAAATCTGTTTAATACTTCAGGAAAAAGAAACCCACAAAAATTAACTTCAGCATCTGGTACTTCATAGGAAAAATATATGATTCAAATTTAACTCTACAAATGCTGATATTTTATAAACTCCTAAAGAATGAAAGCACTCATTTCAGATTATCTCCTGTGGCATCCACTATATTGTAATTTAGAGATCGATATGAAGTTCTATTCACACTGAAATTATCCTGTTCTTTATATAAGTAAAACTGTGGAACTATGTATTACATCATTTTTTTACTCTGCATTTTCAAAATGAGACTTGCTGGCTGTATTTGTTATAGAGGAAGTTGTTATTTCTGTCTCTGGGGAACCAGCTATGTAGATATATATTATATATTCCATCTGTACTTACTTTCTATGGATTTTGTAGTTTTTCAGTATTAAAAACCATAGCAATTATTTATATTTCTTTGTGTGCTCTTGTACGTAACTATCATATATAAAATGTAACCATCTAAAATGTGTTTTCAAAGAATTTTCAAGCATCTGGCATAAAAATACCTGTGTTTTGCTTCAACAAAAAGGACATTGCAATAAGAGTTGCATATGGGTCAAGACAATGGCTGGAGGAATAGCACCAGTTTCATAAGTCAATCAATTCTCCAGCACCCTTCTGTGTGAGGGCTACAAACATTATATATATATATATAACTTTACTACTGTATTAATTTTTCTCAAAGTCTTAAAAAATATAGAATAACATCCCTCGTTGAACTCTCATACCCAGAGGAATAGCATATGTTTAACTTAGGAATGTTTAACCTTCCATAGCCTAAATTATCAAAGGAAAAGAAGGGAAAAAAAAATAGCAGTCTCACATGTTGGCAGTAGTTACATCAGTACAGCTTGCCATTATTGTAGTAATCAAATTTAAATGTCTGGATTGTTATCACACATAATGGATGGAAATTTTTTTTAAGTGTTATTTCTTTCTATTTGATTTGAAGTACTGTTATGCATCACGAAAAAGGATTTTTGAACCTGAAATCTGAACTCATCAGTCAGCTTATCCAGCTGCTTATCCAGGCTATTAAAATACTTTTTTTAAGCACATATCTGGTTAAATTCAAAGCTAAAATGGAGATTTTAAATCTTCTAGCTGTCAAGAAACAAGAGAGCTTAACCGTATTTATGAAAGCTCACAAAAAAACAGAGGATCAGTACCAGAGCTCTTCCCATAACAATGAGAAGCCACTGACAAGCCCACTTTAAGGATACCACACTGGAGAATGAAGTCCTAACTCTAAGGAAGGAGTACCTTACACTCACCTCAAATAGTTTAATGGACAAACTGCAACATAACAGAGAATAGTTAAACAGCACTGTTCCTTCTAAAATATGGAGTTAGCTTGACTTATCTTCCCAAACAACTACTGAGATTAAATTGCTTTGGGAAACTATAAGATATACTTGAAAATTTTGTGCAATCTTCAAGGAAAAAGATCCAATCAGTGGATTGGACTATCATTGACTAGATAACTAGTGTTAGATTTAACTTCTGAAGAAGTACTCTTTAAAACTCCAGTCAACAGAGCCTGCAGATCTTAAAAAAAGAGAATGCAGATGTTAATGATATGATAACCTTAACCAACAGAAAATGAGTACTGAAACTATTCAGTTGGAATAGTTTCTACTCAGAAGATTGTACAAGAAAAGACCCCCAAAAAACACAAGTCTGTGTGGAACTGGTTTTTACTAGACAATATTCTGCAATCACTGCCTCTCCTTTTGTGACCATGCTGTCTCTCTCCAGCAAATATACCTATATCTGAAAACAAATCCCATTCTGTATTTACTTGTGTTCAATTAAATTGTATTTTCACTTGTGGTAGGATAAACTTTCTGGGTCTTCTATTATGAACATATTTATCTAACTGAATAATTTGTATAAATAATGCAGCTTATTTTCTGTCTTTGCCTTTTATAAGACAGAAAACTCACCTCATAGATTAAAGAAATTATGAAGATAGAAAAATGAAATAAATAAGAACATCACTGTTCCACTCAATATAAACTTCTTGTTGGGGTGCAAGGATATTCAGTGAAGAGGAGCATATAATGATGGGATAAGGGAGAATACCTTTAAACTAAAAGATTAGATGCTGGATTTAGGTTAGAAGTGTCCAAGGCCAGGTTGGATGGGGCTTTGAACTACCTGATGTGGTGGAAAATGTCTCTGCCCATGGCAGTGGGGGTGGAACTATGTGACCTTTAAGGTCCCTCCCAACCCAAACCATTCTGTGATTCTGTGAACACCATACAGCTCTGACTTTGAGACCTGCTTCTGAAAATGAACAGTGCAGCCCAACATCTGCATGTGTGACTATAGAATTGCATCAGTATGCAAGTCTTTCTATATTTCCATACTTTTTTGCCTTCAGTTAATTAAGTTCTCCCTAGAATGCCTGACTATAGCAAGATAATCTCTCCTTTGCAAAGATTAACCCCATTAATACCAATTAACACATAACAAAGAAGGCTTTTAATGTTTTACAGCAGCGGGCTAAGGAGGATGGTTCTGAGGAGGATTAGAGAGGATCACTTGTATCTGTAGTTTATGACATCTCATTAAATAGTTTATAATAACCATCAAACATTTTATAGTGGTGAAGTTGTAAATGTTTAAGCAGTGGGATCCATTACTGCAGTGAAGAAGAGGAATTTCTCTCATACAGTTTAATGCATGGGAAAAGAGGAAAACAACATGTCCTACAGAAAGCAGAGACTCAAAGATGGTATCAGCAGCCTCAGAGGTTTTCAGAATGGAATCTAGGTTTGTTTCCTTGTTAAAAAAAAAACAAAAAAAACCCAAAAAAACCAACAAACCCCCAAAAAACCATCCCCAAACTAATTTTTCAGAATTAGAATTTCAAGCATTTTATATTTTTTCATTGAAAATATCAAGCATATATTTTAAAATAAAGACAATTACATTCTTCCTAACACTGAATTCTTATAAATTTTCACTTAATTGACAATAGGATTCTTCTGTGCTATGGATCTCTACAACAATAATAAAGAAGGACCCCTGTCCTGAGGCCTTCACAAGAGACATACAGAAGCAGATATTAAAATGAAACCTTACTATCTTATGTTTACTGAGTGGATTTTTGAACAGGAACATTTAATATAAACTCTACTATAACTGTTTCTGTCTCCACTTTCCCATCGATATGCTCAAACTCACACTGGAAAATAATGTTATTGGACATACTAACATCAGAACTTGTTTCATAAACAACAACTGAATCAGTAGTTTGTGGTTTTTTGGGTTTTTTTCCCTTTCAGACACAGAAGTTAAAAATATGTCAATGGATGAATGCATACTGAAATCCTTGGGAAGTATACTTGATATTTTTAGTGCAGACAGAAACTGCAAAAGGAATTTTTATCTTCTGTAGAAGACAGTACCTTTACAGAGCATGAGAAAAATAGAACCTTGCATATTTGATAAGAGCCAATTAATCTCCAGTCTAATGCTCTGTTCTGTTCTGCTTTACCACCCTCCTCTTCTACTGATATTTTATTCTTCTTCCAAAGATCTGAGAATATATTGGGCATGGAAACTGCTACTCTGGCAGGTTCATGTGAGGAGATGCTACTGTCAGACCATGTCACACTCGCAGGTATTGTATTTCAGTAACTATATCGATTTAGCAGAGATATCTGTATAAATACAGCGACCTATATAAAGTCTGCTTTGCTGAACTGACACTACTGCTGCTGTGTATTGCCTCAGAGTCCTCCTCCTCCCCCACTTCCTTCCTGCTTGTTGCTAGGTAACCAGAGGGATTTCATAAGCCAGCCCAAAGCAGGTTTTTGGGTTTGGGCATGAACTTCAGTAATTTGTTAACTAGCAAATACAGAAATCAGAATTTGACATCAGAACCTGGTGGTAAAATTACATCTCAAGGCTGTGTGCGTTTGTGCCCATTTCTGGCTACCAAGACAGTCATTTGTCAGAACAGAGCCATGGTGCCTTTTCCACATATTCCACAGGGATATCAACCGTAACCATCTGCTAAAAAATTGCATTATCTCGTATCTGAACATGATGTACCCTCTCAGAATTTCGAGAGGCCATTATGAACAGTGTGCTATTCAATAACTGATATCTCAAACATGTTCTAAAGCTTCAGATGAAGCAACAGTACATAAATAAGTACATATGTTTGTGTATATATGTATGTAGTTTTTCACATCTAGCAGGATCCAGAAGCATCTTTAAGAAAGCAAAAAAAAAGACACACGTGTACATCAACCTCTCACAACAAATCTGGTTACAGCATATTTTTGCCTTCATGGTATAGCCACAAAGAGTTATAACAGCAATGTCGGAGTATATTTATCTTTCTGTAGCTGCAGAAAGGGATATTATACAGCAATTCAATTACTCAATTGGATGAGGTAGACTTGTATCATGTTCATTATCTTCTTCCTCACCACAGAAGTGCTCCCTTCAAAACTAATTTCTGACTTTCCTTCTACAGCACTTGCCATTGAACTTTCTATTTGACAGCATTTGAAAGCCTGGAGACTCTTGTGTCTGCCCCAGTCATCCATGATCTACTTCAGGCATTTCCTTTAGAAGGTAAATTTTCTAATTGGCCAAGGTTATCCCCTGGCTCTTTCATAGTGAAACATTAGAAAATCATATGACAGTGCAAATTAGACAGCTTCCTGCAAATCACAGATTTTTCTAAGAGGTGGTAAAGCAACACTGTTCATTCAGTCACGTGGCTTTTGGTACATCTTATCACTTTAACATCACATCTCTTTATAAGAAATTCCCTTGTACTCCATTAAACCTCTTTTCTCTGCTCCTGGAGAAGACCAGCAATGACAGAATTCTTCCAAGCCACAAACTAGCACTCAAAACATGGCACAATAATAAAGAACAGGGAGGAAAAAAAAAAATGCTCCACCTTAGTCCTCTGCACTGTTTGCATCACGTAAATTGTAATAATGCCAAACAATAAGCAAGTGTTCTGCAGGTCCTGTGCTCAGGATGACATGCTTGCTTCCTAGCTGTTGAAATCGCTATGAGGAGCTAAAAGAATCTTCCTGCAGAACTGACAATAGCAAATATTTTCAACCCCCAGAAATCTGATCACACTTGATTTAACACAAAAACTTACTTTTCAACAAATTGCATTTTAAATATGCCACAACATATGTGTGATTTTATTGATTCTACCATCTTTAAGTCCTCAGTGTCTTTGAATTAACATCAGGAACAGAATTCTCTGTTTACTTAAGAAAACAACCAACCAAGTACAGCTCCCCCCTCACACACACTGTATTTTCTCCCATCCTTGAATATCATTTGAATTGCTTCTCTGTGTTTTAGGTATGACCTGGAGTAGTAAATACTGGTCTGGGAATAATGTAAACTATGCACTGTCTAGATGATTGCAATTTTCAAGGGGATTGTGATGCAGAGTTCTCTGATCCTGGAGGTGTACTCCAGGTACTCATAATAGACATGAATGCCTATCCAGCTTTTGGTGATGTTCCATGAACTTCTTTATTATTTCATAGAAATAAAAGAGTAGAGAAGAATTTAAAACAAAATTGTACAGTGGCAAGAGTGGCTAGTAATTTATCTGGAATCGCACATGAGATATTTGGATTAGATCCTGAAGTGCAGCTCCTGTGAGGTCAGTAGCCATACTCAAATCTGATTTTTTGAGAATCTGCACACAGAAATCTGTATCACCATCAAAATATCAAACAGGGAGCAGAACATTTAGAAAGTCTTTGTGCAAAGACATAGTACCCAACTGCTTCATTGTGAGCAGACTTGGTCATCTTTTAGTATTGCCTGTCTCTGCACAGACAAAGCCCCAAGCATCAAACACAGCTCCAGTGATCCACAGGGGAAGGTTTTGTTCAAAAGAGAATGTGAAGAGTGATGCAAATAGAGAAAGGATTATTCATGTATGTAACAAACTGCTCTCATGTTTGGGACTCACATCAGCATGGGTGTTTCTAACTCCAGTTAGAAACCACACAAATCTGTCTGGAGAATATGAGAAGCACTGTGTCAACATGGTGATTTCATCATAACTTGAGTTTCCATTTAAAATTTTCTTTCAAACAAAGATACTAAATATTATGTATTTGATCAGCTGAAAAAAAGCCTACATCTCTTTGGGCACAAATCCCATGTTATCCCATCATTTTATCTTTAAAACACTACATCTGTATGTCATTTGCCTTAGCAGATTTCTGGAGAGAAAGTATTAATCATTATATTTAAATTATACATCATGTGTTATGCATGAATGTTGCTATATCTATGTACTTGGATATATTCAGGAGGTGAAATTCAAGATTAAATACTAGAACATATTTAAGGGGTAAATTGCACATAAATTACTGAGAAAAAGTAACTGCTTTTAAATGACTACATAGTTCTTAGAGAACAGAATTAACCTTGAAGAATAAGTTCATTAAATCAAAAGAGAGCAGCATTTTATTTGCACGATAAAGAACTGGAAAACCTATAAAATGGTCAAACCCTACTATAGTCAACAGAAAACTTCCAGCAAGTTCCAGTAAAACACTGATAGTACCTGTAATAGCTGGGAGTCAAATTTGCAAAATGCTGCATTCTCAAGTACATCTTCTGAAAATGAATTTATGTGAGAGAAAATATTTTGCATTTCACAAAAAGGGTTAAGCCCAAATAATATGTTCCTTTAAATTGAAGCCATTCACTAGCAGAACTGTGCAGAAGAAAATAATAGGATTTGATTTAAGAACTCTTGATAGAAAAAGCTTGAAAACTGTTTAGTGGATTGTTCAAAGATGAATTCTTATTTGTAGCTCAGTGAAAGTGACTTTAAGTAGTAGTAGAATTTGTCATCGAAAGTAAATATCCTGGGAGACAATTTCATATGATTTTGTTTGCTTTTTTCTGGTGTTGGCTCCACTGAAAGGCTGTAAGAAGAACTGCTTTCCATTGACAGCAAAGAAATTAAACCAAAACAAATTAAAAACAAATGAAACAAGCATGCCACTAAAAATTCCTGATAAGGTTTAAAGGAGTCAACATGAGATGAATTTTGCATGGGGCTTAATGCTTTCCTTTATGATCTATGAAAGGGTTAGCACATCCTTCAGCATGATTCAGCTCTCATCAGGCCATTAAGATAGATAAATATTGCATCTATTTCATTGCTTCTCTAATGATATTTGAAAGTACTTGCTTTCTCCCAAGAGTATGCTTTCAAAATGAACAAATAAATAAGCCCAAGCTTTTTTTTTTTTAATTTTTTTTTTCATTTACAGTTAAAAGTTTGAGCTCACTTAGTGATAAAGGACTACAGATTTGCCCCAAAAGCTTTATAGCCTTATTAAAAGAAAAATGTTATTCAGCACACATGCTGCACATGAGAGAAAAGAATGCTGATAAGACTATTTCTGGTTTCATTGAAGACATTTATGAATGCAGTTCCTCATACACATGTACATACTTACATTCAGCCTCCTCCTAAAGAGGCTCAATCATGAACCTCAAATCAAATAAACATATATTACAAGAAATGACTTCTGTGTGAGTGCTCTTCATAGCAGTAGTCTTCATTAAGGCTCTAATAATAATTTTGCTCAGAAGTTGATAAGTGAAAAAAAAAACACCTTGAAAAAAGTTTTTAAAATCCAGTATTGTGAGAGGCTAATTTACATTGGTGATGAAAATCAACCCATCATTTATCTTCATTATGAAGCGAAACTCCCTAATAACTTATTAATCTTATGTTAAATAAAAAAGTAATGTTTTTAGACCCACTCTTCCAGTTTTAATCAGTTATGTAAAAGATATCTCACTCTGATATCTCACTCCTCTGGAGATCGCTGGCTTCCATGTGCCTTTTATGCATCTCCAGGTTTTGGTTACTTGCTTCCTGGAAGAAGTGGGACACCTGACATGGTTCATGCTGTTGGATCTCATCACCTTCTGCAGAATTCTATTGACCCTCTTCCATATTGCAACTTCACACTGCAAAAAATGGAGTTAACAAATTGCATACATTCAAAAATTTTTGCTTGAGTACATTTTTTACCCTAGTTCTTCTTCAAGGTTGGGTTAACAGTCTGTCCATGTTTACCACCTGAACGCAGCAGTCCTAGCAGGGTTTTTTTCAGTTTGGCTGCTGTTTCCTGTTCTATTTCCTTGTTACTTCCCAATATTATGGTGTTTTTCCATGTAATATACCACATTCGTATTTGTTCTCTCGTCCATATGGAAGCTGTGCTCTGCAATCGACTTTCTAATTTAGGCACCTCTAATCACAAACACTTCAAGCTATTTTAGCTTCAGGAAACTAAAGATGCACAAAGGCATATATAAATATACAAGAATACATATATATATCTATTATTGTGTGTTTATATATATGTGTATATATATTCCGGTATGTATGTGTATATAGCAAAACTGGGATTTGAGAGTGGGATGCATGGGAAAAAAACAAAACAATGAATATTCAAACAGCAGTAACTTAAGGAATTAGAATCTTCGTAGCAGATCAAAGGTGTGTGCTCTGTGGAACCACTCTCTCTTCTGTAATTCCTTATTTGTTTATTTTATAATTAACAAAACAAATTAGAGAACAAACTGTAACCTATTTTCTGCAAAGGCTGATAATTTTCATGTTTAGCTTTGAAAAAGTCCACACTTCAATAAAATTTATTTTATGCTATTAAAGAGTAATTTTTCTAAACTTTTTGTAGGTAACACTCCCATACCAAATGTGCCAGTGGTAACGTTCCTCTAGACTACACAGCACCTGCAGAATTTCAGAACAGCCCTCATCACAGACCTGGTCTGGAACTAGTTTCCTTCAAATTTCAATTGCAAACTACTCACAGCAAAGGGAGGAAAAGTAAATTGAAAACTCAGAAAGATGAAGGAGAGCCAGTTCCAATATACAAGGCATGCATCTTGCTACCTGGACTTGAAAGTCCCCCTGGTTTTATTGCTGGAAATTACCGTACAGCCATTATAAAAGAGAAGGTCTAACACTCTTATGTATGCAAATAAAGGTACAGATTTAATTTATGGAATTTCAATGAGAAGTGAAAGTGGCTCTTTGCAACACAATTCAGAAACAGCACAATTCAATTCTTTTTGGTTACAAACACTCTCTGAAGAGTGAGTTACGCTCTTCCTTCCACTTTGCAGTGGAATTGATGGATTGGCAAACGGGTGCAATTTAATCACTTCTAGTCTACACGGCTTACAGAACAGAAGAGGGTTAATAATCTTAGAAGCTTGAACACATTTTAAATACAGTTTATTCAGAAGTGAGATTTCCAGTCTCTTGGGTATTGCCTCACAATTCCTGTTTGTATCCTCAAATAATTACTGTCCAAAATATACTCAAAACTAGCTCAGTCTATTTCTTTATCTACTCTTTTTGACAGTCATTGCATTGAGGGATGCAACATAATTGTGTTATTTCAGGCAATAAAATGGTCATCCCCCATAGACAAATAATCAAGCAATTTAAAATGTGGTCATGGTTGCCTGAGCAGCCACATTCTGATTTCAAAAGGCCTATCTACCTAACCCTGAGTACGTTGTGCTTTTTAAGAGAAAATCCTTTCACAAAACAAATATTACCTGGGGGCATGGGGGGAAGGTATAGAACATTTATTGTTTTTGCAAACATCTTGTCTGCTCTCTGGATATAATAACATCAGAAATTCCTTAAACTTCAGTGTTTTGCTTCTCTCATACACACACACACACAGAGTTTTCTGTTTTTCACATATACACACAGAGATTTGGGGTACTTTTGGGTAGTTTTTTTTTTGTTGGTTTGTTTGGTTGGGTTAGTTTGTTTGTTTTTAATCTAAGACTTTGACCTGTGGGTTAATTTATTATGATACTGTGAAAGCCATGCAAAGCAGTTAATAAATCCTACAGATGAGAAAGTCGTTGGAGAAGGCCAGAAGGCAGATGATACTTAAAGTAAGAAGAGCATATTCTTGATAGCACAAAACTTATTTATACAGCCTTCACAGCCAGTCCTGATGCACAGAATTCAAATGAAATTGACTGATGTCACACATATCTGTTACCAAGTTAGAATGTGCAACCTAATCTACCAAGTATTTGAGGTTCTTTGGTTAAGACTTAACTTTCTTGAAGAGTTTAAGCCAGAGCCAGCTGTAGCAGTTAACAGATGATAACATTTTGATTCAGACTCTTTGAAATGAAGTATCAATATTATATCAGGTAGCACAATTATACTGAGTATTTTAGAACATAAGACCCATAAGACAAAAGAAGAATGGGCAGATCTCATCCTTCTCCTTTACTGATTTCCTTTTCACCATCAAATCTGATTTCCTGCAGGCCTTTTCTCTGTGGAGAGATATATTTTCCAGCTTTCTAAGATATGCATCCCACTCCATTCCAGGACTTGCTCTTTGTGTCTTTCCCTTAGCCATAGGATCTGCCCTCTCAGCATTCCCTTCAGCATCATTCATATCTCAGGATAAGCAGAGCTTCATTTGAAGGAAAAACCAATGTGAGCCAGCATCACAGGACTGGGCAACCACCAAGGAAAGGAGGGGAAAAAAGCAGGACCTCAGACGTTCACTGCACAGCTTTGGTATTGTTACATATCATGAATCTCAAACTGTGATTCTATTAAAGCACAAATGCACTGTCCTGCACCAAGCAGTAAAGCAGCATGAGCAGAGTGATTACATCAGACTGGTGCTTAATGAGATCACCTATCCCAGTCTGCAGCCTGTGACGGCTCTCTCCTTTGCATCAGAGCAGCTGCACAGCTTGCTCTCAAACCCTTCTGCAACCTATTCTCTCTGACTTCCTCCAAGATAAGGCTTTCTCCTCATATTTTATAGTTGTAATGAAGTCCCGTTTTCTCACAGTTCAATAACCACAGACAACTGACAACTGCTCAGTCTCCTTCATGGACATATTTTCATTAGAAGGTTTTATGTTTAATTTAAAAAAAAAATACATCTGAATGCTCTTAAGTCAGCAAAATCCCCAGAAAACCATAACTCTAATGAAAATAAGTCCTCTCAGATATTTTGTAAAATCACACTAAATTTTTCATTTATCTCAGAAAAGATACACTGTAAAAGTAAGTCCAAATCTTACCCACATTTTTCATTGACATTTCTATCTTAACTCACAAAGACAAAAAAACCATACTTGCTTATACATTATTTTTCTAAACAATAATTCATGATGGCAAAAAAAAAAAAAATTTAACCATACAACCCATTTTTCCTAAATTAAGAACTGAAACACTGATGCAAATACTTTGTGATTTTTCATCTGTTTCAAAATTATTTTTCTTCAATGACATTGTCCAGAAACTTTTATACGTTACCTTGGGAAAATGATTTTAGAGCCAGAAAAACTTCTGGCACTTTGGAGAACATCACTATATCCCAGATTTTTCTCTGGTTTAGGTTCTGGAGTTTTTTTGTTAGTGAAATAAGGAGCTACAGAACATAACTTCCCTTTCCCCTGCTCCTGGAAATGGCCAATATAAGAAGACAATAAGTCAAATTTCCCCCTCATATCCACGTCAGATTTTTATCATATGCTGGTCTGAGAGAATAAATCATTTTACTGATGTCATAAATAAGTTTGCCTCATTATATCTTCTTGCTATTAGAACAATTTGCTAGTAGTAGCAATGAGACAAGGTTAATCAGGTAAAGAATTACACTTAAAACGTTTAATCTCTGCTGGTTTTGCAAGATTTCCTCAGTATCTCTATTGCTGATAATAATTTTTTATTAAACTAAGATTTTTAATATTTTAAATAAAAAAAAACTTTCATAATCACTCATACTCTTCAGCGTTTATATTGCTCTTTTATACTCTCTTTTAGCCATTCTACTTTGGAAAAAAAGAAGTTTCTTTTTAGCTATGCTCTGAGCCCACACTGAACCCAAAGGTCTCGGAAAATTATTTAAAATACAAAAGTAAGAGACTTTTAAATATCTTCGTGTATGCTAAAATAATTTGTTTTCTAAACAGATAAAAGGAAACAGAACTGATACTAGAATTATTTACAAATCAATAGCCCTCCCCTTGCTCACTGTGCCCTTGACTTAACTCACTGCTAGCTGCAAACTCTGTGACACCTGTGAGTTCCTAGCAAATCTGATTTTCCATCACAGAAGGGCACAGCTCAGTGCAACATCCCTGCAGGGCCTCAGCAGGCTTGTTTCTCCTCCCATCCACGAGTTGCAAAAGCCTCCCCTCCCAAAACGTGCCCAAATATGTCCTGGAGAAGAGCCCCGGCAGAGGAACCCCCCCATGCCCCAGGTGTTCGCCGCACTCACTCACTTACTTCACATCGGGAGGAAACAACCCAGACTTCAAACCAACTTCCCTCTAAAAGCTGAGGAGGAGGGAAATTGTGAACAAGTGTTTGTCAACTGCCTGAAAGGCTCCCTTGGAAAGATTTAGTGAAGCAGTAAATGACAGCAATTCGTCCTTATCCCTATCAGCATGAATATCCACTCTGTTTACAAGACAGACTTAAGTTTTAGGTTAATGTGTTTCCTTTCCATAAAGGGTTTCTGCCCTTTAGTTAATCAATTTTCATGAAGAGAGAACACTTCACAGTCCGTATTTAAGATAAGATTGAAACAGATAAGCCTGATTGTGCTCTTAAAGGGCAAAAAAATACCCACAACAATCTGCAAAAGCTTACTTATTCAAGAGAAGCCTTTTTCTGTGAGGAATAGAAAAGAAATTTCCCACAACTTTTCCCAAATGAAGTACATCGCCCCATCTCTGCGTCTTTTCTGACTGTTTCATGCACGTGTGCCTGTACCTTTCCTCCACCCCTTCACTTTCTTCCTAGAGGATGGAACTGCTGATTGGTTTGCCCTTTCTCGCAAAGCTAATGTTTGAGACAGCTACGAGAGAAACAAGGGTGTTCTGTTATTTGCTCACATCTTGCTCCATATGACTGTAATGTCAATGCCTTTGGCAGTGCTGTCACAGGTGCACAACAGGCACAAACGATGCCATACCCTTTAAATATAAAATCCTGTATTAGGTCTGCTTGGAGACAGTGACTCATTGACCCTTCCATTTGAAATTATTAGAGAGGAGCATTTGATGTTTGAGAAACAGAAAAGAAAAGAAAAGAAAAGAAAAGAAAAGAAAAGAAAAGAAAAGAAAAGAAAAGAAAAGAAAAGAAAAGAAAAGAAAAGAAAAGAAAAGAAAAGAAAAGAAAAGAAAAGAAAAGAAAAGAAAAGAAAAGAAAGAAAAGAAAAATAGTCCAACCCCAACAAAGAGAGCAACAGCAGTAATGAACCAACATTCACACCGCTTTTTGTGTCTGTGTTTCCCAACACATTTTGCAAATGGGGAAATTGCTACAAAAAGTGAAATGAAGAGTTTTTACATATTGATTACAAAGACCAGTGGCTAAACTAGAATTACTACAGAAAGAGATATTCACTTTCTCTCACTTTCAGATACATAAACTTGAGTACCCTTTCCCACTGTTTATACATAAGGAACGCTAGTGTCCTGTAATAGAGCAGATGCTCCAGACTCACTGCACTGTATGCATGGGGTCAGCTCTTACCTCAGGGACAGGAGGACTCTGTTCACACCAGAACTTTTACCTTTGGTAAAAACTTCTTTGTCTCATTTTTCTCCTCTGCCACAGATGCCAGTGGGCAGCCTAACCATACGAAGAGAAGTGCACTACATCTTCTCTGCATCTGCATTGCTTTCCAGAGCATTTTTGATGAAAAGCATCAAAAAAGTGGATTCATGTGTGCGTGTATATATATATATATATATATATGTATCTGTCTGTCTGTCTGTCTGTCTGTCTACAACAGAGGAATGAATGGTTTTGTATTTGTTCCTAATCTTTTGTCTCATGACCAATCTATTTCTTGTAGTATTTTTTTAATGGGCACTTTAATCACATATTGTCCCTGCCTATGGAACTAGATGATCTATAGGTCTAGATGACCTATAAATTCCCTTCCAACCCAAGCCATTCTGTGATTCTCTGATTATCTGGGTGCACATATGTTCTGGAAGTAAAATCACCAACTTCTTTCTTCTTGCCATTACTTGTGCCATTCCTTGGAAACACCCTGAGAAATGAAATGGAATACAAAGAATTAATTGTGTCAATTAGGATTTCAGAGAAACAAGATTATTGGAAGTTTTCATAGAGGATGGAGAGAGAGCAGTTTGTATCTGAACAACAGATATATACTGATGACAATATTAATTTTGCATAACTTACCCTGCAAAGACAGCTATCAAACACTTAGCTGCTGCACTAAGATAGAGCAATTGATAGTAACTTAAATGAAGATATAGAAGTTTAACCCAAGGCCAAACTCAGAAGCAAGAGGTATCAATACTTATTACCCCATGATGAATATCCTGTGGCCTATTTGCAGTGTGTCTGGTGTGTGTCTGATAGAGTTTATATCTTAGAGTAAATGCCCAGAGAGAGAACTGCATTTCTCACAGAACGCTGCTTGGAAGAGATGAACACTTCTCATGTGCTTCCGGTATAACCCTTAAAATCAAAGCTGCAGCACTGTCACAGCAAAGCAATATGAAAGACTTGGTTCTCAGCCCATCAATTCTCCTAAGACTTAATTAACATTTTAAAAGAACAAAATAATTTCCCTGACTGAACCAATATAGCAACACATGACAGATCCCAACTTTAAAATTGAACTAAAGCAACAGACCACTACCAGTGGATTAGATGTGATGAATTTGCACAACTGTAAAATTTTGGCATCATTCCTAGCAATGTGCTTCCATAGCTGTGCTATCAGAACTTAAAAGGCATTTAGAAAAAGACCTATAATTATCTGTGATCAGCACAAGGAAAATCCATTTAGAAGTAGGCTGATCCAATTCTTCATATCAACTAAATGACAGTTTTGTGCCACCTTCACCAACCGTGCATGAAATGTGGTTGCAGTAATCTAAAGTTCCAACAGATTTCCAAAATTTTAAATAAAAAAAGCTAAAACTAAAACCAACAAACCAAAACAACAACAAAACAAAACAAAAAGAAAAAATACACCTTAAAACAAACAAAAAACCAAACAACTTATTTTTCACTCATTGTAAAACACACTTTAGAGGAGCCAGAGTATAATTCTTCTCCTCTTCAGAGGTAACCTCTTCCTTTGGTAAGATATGCACAAGAGACTTAATACCCCACTCCAGTCAGGCTGTTCTGCTGACATCCTGCAGCCAAACCACAACTGCCACAGAAACCTGGAAAGTTTGAATTTACCATGTTGTGCCTCGAAACGAGTGCTGGGCAGTCTTACTGTTCTGCACTTCCATTTACTATCGACGCTTTGAGTTCGTGTGGAGGAAAAATTCCTGATGACCGTAGAGATTGACTTTCAGTTAGAGAGATACAACCAAAAGATGCTATGGGGGTACTGAATGAGACCTGATACTACCAGGAAGTTTGGAATGAAACACAGCATCTAACAACTCTGCATCATGGAGAAAATACATAATTAAAAAGACTCGGTTTTTTAAATAAAAAAAATATGTTGAGTGAAAATTGAAGGTACAGGAAACCACTGAAACTGTAAATACAGTCAAAGGAAAAGGCTTCTAATCTGGAGCATAATAAAATCCAGTTTATATTAATTTGATTAGTGAAAGAAACCAGCATATTCATAACCTAAAGAATCACGATAAAATTATAAAGAAGACTTATTTGGGCTTCTCACCCTTTTGTTCCAGCAAATTTGAATGAAATTAAGAAAACAATAGGGATATATAAATCTTGCATGAAAATAATAGCAATATTTTTCTCCTTACAAAATTTCATCATAGAGATAATTTTTCTATTTTATAATTTTCTTCTATTATTTTGTAAAGGCAAGAAAAAACAACTTAACGCAAAACAAAAACCAAAAATATATGCTACGAACTTGCCATATGTTTCACAAGGCATCTTTTTTTTTTTGTCCCAAAATTCTAATAACAGTTTTATTAGACAGCCTAAAATGTTATCTCCACTTGAGGAGATAAAAGGGGAAAAATGTAAGCCTCTTCTTAGTTCCTAACGAAAAAAATTGTATTACTGACAATTATTTCAAAGGATAAAAATGGAAAGTTCTACTAAATGAATTATTTCACTACTACCATCTTTGTTCATTCTATGCATTCTAGTGCTTCTTTCAGGTTGATTTTTATAAATCCAGTTTTAAAATCAGCAGAAGTAAATGTTAAAAAATAAGTACATGCAGAAATTGCCAATTGGATACTCCCAGAATGCAAGTTTCTACTTTTTCTTTCGGGAAATTATTTTCTACTTGTAAAGTATGAACAGTTTACTTTTCAAAATTCCAACTTAAATCTCTTGCTATAGTAATCTTCAAGTGTCCTAGTAGAACATCATAACCTAAATACTTCCCTCTAACTTTTTTGACCCACACACGTCTAAGGAATGCTGCTTTTATTACTTTTAAAATAATCCCTAAAAGAGTTTCCAATGTGATGTTTTTAAAATGAAACCATCAATGGGTTTAACTATGATTCAGCTATACCAGGGAACACAATGCACAAAATGAGAAGGAAAGAATAGCTTCACACTCTTCTTCAACTTCTTCATCTTTTCAACATATTTTTTCTATTTCTGTAATGTTATTTTCTCAGGACACTTCCTCCACCATTACCACTGCACTTCATTTTATTCTTCATTGCCTGGTTCAGCCCTTTATTATTTTATTGTTGTGTTAGGTGGACAAAAGCTTTTTTTGCAATACAGAATTGATTGCTTCCCCACAGGAGTGTCAGAAATCAGCAGGGAGTTGAAAATATAAACATCCAGAGCCAGTGTTTCTCCAGATAGAAACAGGAGGGAACAATATTTCCAACAATGATTACTTATGTCCATCTTGATGGAAACACTCCTAACATAGGAAATAGAATTTATTTTAAAAATAAAAATAAGAAAACAGAATGATATCTGTCAAGGAAGTTTTAGCAAAAGCCATGGAAGTTGTCAATTCCCCTGTTTTGTTCAGTCTGTTAATGTCATGATAACTTTGATTAGGCATTTGCTTTCTATCAATCTTAGAGCATTGCTATTTATTGTCTTTTTTGTTTTTAAATATAGTTTTATACAATTTGTAATCTTTTCGTAGTCTTAATATTCAAAGGCATTGATAAGTCTTTCATGTCTTTATAATTTGATCAAATTCTTCATTTAGATCTTTCTTCATAACAAAGAAACATATATTCCAAGAGGGAAAAAAAAGAAAAAAAGACTCAACGTGGAAGATAGTTAATTAATGTATGACATGTGATCAACAACCTGAATTCAATATTCAAAACATATAGATTATTTATGAATCTATTTTGCATTATCAAATAGGAATGAGTTGTTTAGGAATTAGTGTGTTTAAACTCCAAGTACTGCAGAGGCTCTGCTTAGGAACACAACACTGACCTGTCTTTGTCTCAGTGGGCATTGGAATTCACTCCCAACACAGGCTGGACGGGTGGCTGCCTCAGGAAGGCAGTTTCACAAAGTGATCATTGAACAGCTCAACAGAAATGGCAAGCCCAAGAGGGCAAGGAAAAGCAAAACCTGCTTGATATCATGTGGGTACTGACAAAACCAGAACTTAGCTGTCCACCTCCTTTTTTAGACAATTAACTCTCCTTTTGAGGAATTAAAGGAGAAAATTGAATCAAATTTAATTTATCTTACGGAATTAAATTAGTTGTAGGGGTTGGATTAATTCTGTGGTCCACTAACTCCAGTTCTGTTTCACTAGATTCTCCCTTGGCTCATTTATTCTCCCTTATACATTTCTTCCTTTATTCCTTTAATTTCACCCATAGAATCACTTTTTAAATAATACAAATATACAGACCCATCTGCATGCTGAGCATTCCAAGATAGTTTCTCCTTTTTTTTTTTTTTTTTAATTTAGTTGCATTTAACTTAGCTACTGTGAAAGGAACAGAAGTAATTTTTCATGTCAATAGAGTTCAAAATGTTTGACTAAAATAAAATAAAATTGGAGTTTAAACTTCATGAAAATATAATCCATGCAAAACTTCTCCAAACTAAGATATTAATCATATATTGCTATAATAGCAGAGAATCAAAGAAACTAGGGAATCTCTCACTGCACAAGCCATTTCAAGTAGATTGAAAAAAGCCCCAGGGAGCACCAGACATGCACCTCCAATAAGTGGAGTTTGGATGGTTTAAGAGAATTTCCTTTCATACTCTGTGTGAGAACTTGTTGTGGAGCTGAAAGCCCTGATTTTATCATACATGTACAGCAAAATGCAAGAAGAAAACAGAAAAGTGTGGATAAAGCAGTTAGAATCCTTGCAGAAGCTGCATGATACACAAAAAAGTAACTAATTTTTGAGTTTGCAAATTGTGATGTAAGAAGGTATGTAAAGGTTATCTGGGATATATAACTCCCACTTCTTGCTTTAAACATTACATCTTACTGTTCCTTTCAAGTCCAATAATATTCTAATTTTTTTCTGGCTTATTGTTTTTTTTTTTTTTTCTTCTAAGAATTTCTATCTTAACAAAGATTTTCTTTTCAAAGTTCTCAAAAATGACAAATCAGATGATGATCTAGTCAATTCAGAGTCTCCCCTTCACTCCAAAATTTCATTCCTCAGTGGAGTTACAATACATGAAAGATTTGTACCTTGTGAAAATCAATCAGAATTCACTGATTTTGCCCTTTGGCAAGTACTCTGATTACCAGACAATCTGAGTATATGTTAAAAACATGAGAGCAAGGAGTAAATCTAAGAAAAATTAAACTAAATATTTTCTTACACATTTCTCACCTAACAAAATCATGGTTTATTCTTATTAGATAAATATCATGTAACTATTAAATTACAGCTCTCATTTGTCTTAATAGAGTTAATACTGAAAAAACTACCCGTGAGTCAATCAAACCAACATTCATGTTTTATCAAAGCATGATTTTTGCCATTTGTGTAAATCCTATACTGTAAATTCAAGACTTTTTTTTATTCTTCAAGTTTCCCATTGTTTAGTGTGCATTAAGACTTACAATGTACTTGTGATTAAATGTGGTAAACAAATGAAATTTTTCTCATTTCTAATCATACGCTGCATGTCTGGACCGGAGCTATTAGCTGTTATGCTGATTATTTCTCCCTCTATGCTCTTAAGTGGGGAGCAGTCGATGAAGTTATTCCCAACCCAAATCTCTTCTGCCCTGCTGTGCTCTTCCAGCCACAAGCTAGACACAACCACAGTGTTTTCACAGGGCACCACCATTAAGTGAGGTTGCAAGGCCAATAGGAATTGCAGATTTACCTGATAGATTTCCCATAATTTCCCCAAGCCCATCCCCTGCTGATGAACCTTTACTATGTCAATAGTGGTGGCTCCATGTGTTAGTTTTTTATAATACTAATATGTAATATCACCTCTGTAATAAAATATCCACCACCACCTTTGGACTAACTGCAGATCAAAGTTTAGAAATGAGATTTTTCTTGGCAACATCTGCACAAATGAGAAAAAGTTAAAGAGTTCAACTAAGTAAAATTAAATAGTTCTACTAAGAAAAACAGAAATCTAGGCACTAAAGTCTAACTGCTTTAATTACATCTAGAAGATAAGGATAAATTATTTCTTCATTTACTTCTTTTGGTATGAAATTGCAAGGTAGCTCCTAACATTTCTTAGACCTTCACCTCCTTGACTTTAAAAAAAAAAAAAAGGTGAGAATTTCAAAAAATTATGTATTTAGGTCATGTAAAAATGGGATATAACCTTTAGAGGGGGGTGAAAAAGTTGAAGAGATTTTCCATGCCCCTCATTGAGAAGACTACACTAATGGTCATACCTGACATAGAGAAGTTTGTAACAGCTGCATGAAACATTTTCATAAGACTACTAAGCTGATATAACAAAGTACAGTATTAATTAACTTGTCTTTTCTCTAATTCTGTGATGGACTTGTGTCAGTGGGGACAGGGAATCTTGAAATTATTAAAAACAATTTTAATATGTTAGAATATTTTAGCAAAAAATACAATTAATCTATTACTTTTCATACATTTAGCCCTTTTTGAAGGAAAATAAAATGTCCATCTTCTATGATGAATTGAATGGAACTCACTTGGTTTGCTTTTTACATGTTAATTCTGCATATGGCAATATTCACAAGACTTGGGGAAAATTCCAGAAAGAAAATGCTTTGCAGTTTCTATTTGTACAGAACAGCAGATAAACATCTTCAAACTCCATCAAATGAACTGAAGAATAATTCATCATTTCTCATGAGCCTACTAGAAAGTGATAGATCATAATCAAGAACACAATTTTTTTTGCACAGTTGTTTTACATCACACACAATATGGTCACCTGCAAGAGAAATTTCATTAGAATTTTCTGTCAGTTATTCTCTGTCATACAGGAGATAGAGGCTTCCTTCTTAACATTGTTGTCTCTGGAGCAGTAACAGGAGGCAGTGGCATGAGCCCAGCACTCCTTTCATTTTATTACAGAGCTCAGTTCATAATTTAAACTGTGATCTTCTCTAACTCTGGCATTTAATTCACCAGCAAGAGTACTGAGTGTTTTGTAGCTGTAGGAAGGAATCAGAAATGATAGTGATTCCAAGAAGGATGGGGAACATGATGGGAAAATCATAACTAGTATGACTGACATGTAACACATATATACTTACCCAACCAAACACACTCAAATGCTTTTCCTTTATACTTATTATGAGCAAGCAGGAATATCTTTTTTTGATTAGCCAATAAAACTGGATTAACACTCAATAAGAATGAATATATTGTTTAAAACAGCCATTGATAATTTTTTGTATTACTGCAGAAAGGATCAGAGATTGTCACTGATCCAGGGTTGCACTTGACAATAACTATTCCTGTTTTCTTATAGGCCTCATACCAAAGTACTTTAGAGGTTAGTAAAATACTACATGTTTATAAAACCATGTTGACCATAACTGCTTTCACAAATATTGGTTAGACTAGCCATAATCTGTTAATATAAACTCAATAATTACAGATTTAAATGATCCAGATTTAGGTTTCCTGAAAGGAATTTTTTTAAATTTTCAGATTAGCATTGGCCATGGACAGACTGTTACTAGCCAGATAGGCAAAGAATACCTAGGAATGTGTAACTGTAGTCATTTTGTAAAGAATCTATCTCAATGCTTAAAAGAAATCACCAATGAAATACTTGATTGTACTTTGAAGAAACAGACAAACCTAGGAATCACAGCTGCAGTATTTTACATTCAGGTCCATCTTTGCCCTCTATTAAAATTCCCTTTGAGTAGATATTATTTTTCATATAGCACATCAAAGGATAATGCCTTGCCAAATGTTTCTTAGAGATTGTTATAGAACTTTGGGTTTCATTCGGTATTATACTTATCAGGCTCCTTGCAGGGTGTGATTCATTGTCCCCTATCTCCACTGTGTCCTCTTTAAATCAGGCCTTCGTAGTACAACATTCACTTGCAGCCTTGAGAACTGTGCATCCAACAGGAGATGTTTACCTCCTCAACCTCTGGGAATTCCATCTTAAACTTACAGAACAGAAGTATATTTTTCAGTGGGGTCTTCATCCTGCATGCTGTTCCATACTAGGAAGATCCAAACATATTTTGCTAAGAACATTATATTTACCTGGCCCAAGACCCCAAAAACCCTCAGTAAGGGTGGTTAAGAAAGAAAACAGGTGAAAAGATGTTCAGAAATGATATATAAAATTCCTTTTTTTTCCTAATTTAAATAATTTTAAAATGCTTCTGTTCAGCTACCAGTGCATAAAGAAGTTTAATTTGGCAGAATTTCTGCTTGGAAGAACACAATGTCCTGAGGTGGGTTTTCTTATGGAAAGCCTTCCTTTTAGCTTTCAGCATGCACAGTGTACACCAGTCCTGTACCAATGAGCTAAATACAGAGAATGTGTATAAACAGAAAGGCAAAGGGTGTGCATTTCCCATTGATAAATTAGTCTGAGTTTAAATTAATGGAAACTGGGTACTCTCCAGGGAGCCTAATTGTCATGCAAATTACAGTAACTTATAATACCCTCTGATTTGTCTTTGTTCTTTCTATTTTTTAAACCCAGATTTTTTAAACTGTCAGATATCTTCCTGTGATTTACTCCATGAACAGCATTTTGATTTGATTTTGCACATAGGGATACAGCTCTTATTACAGGTATAATTATAGCTAAACTTCTTTCATATTTGTGCCTAGAAGTCCCAGAACAACTGAACTGGAAACCGCTAGCTTTGATATAAAGATGAATTTTCTTACTGACAGTTGTAGATACTAAAAAACAGAAAAAAGTTTTCAGTTTTGTCTAATAAATTCATTGACAACTGAAGCTCCTTGTAAAACTTTTCTGGCATTATGAAAAGCATCTTGTGATATAATAGAGATAATTGCAAACACCATTAGAAGGAATGATTTCAATCTTGCCTTAGAAATCAAACACCCTTTTTTTGCCAGTATATTGTTTTCAAAAACTAAAATGAAAACTGTGATATCCTTCAGCAATGATCCAAAATGGTTTAATTATTCTCTTTAAAGTGATTGTGTTTTGGACCATCAGAGCAGATTATCATAAGAATTTTAACAAACTTTTGATGTTTAAAGCCACGCTAAGAATGAGCTATATCCAAGTACAGAAAAAAACCAATATTTTATTTATAATCTTAGTTTAGTGTTTGAACTACAAATTCTGGTTCTAGAATTGCTTAAAAGATCATGGGTTTTATAGGCTTTCACAAGTAAATTAATTTTTGGTTTGTTTTTTTTTTTTTTACTTTTTTTTTCCATTTTTTTCACAGAATGGTGCTTTTGGTAAATACAGAGCAAATCATTACATGGAGAAAAAAAAAGGTTTACTTGTTTTTCTCACTTGCAAAGTTACTGTTATTACTCCATTCTCTGTTGAATAATTTCAAAAAAGGCATGAGAAAACAAAAGAAAAAAGAGAAAGTGACAAAATAGACTGAATCTCACCACTAGAATTCACCATAAAAATTCCCAAAGTGTAACAGAATTCTTACAAAATTTCCTAGATCAGTTCTTTTAGGGAATCAAGATCTTCTATGAAAAATATGGCAAATGGGACTCAGAGTAGGTTGGGCAGGAAACTGGGAACGAGGAGGGTAAATAACTGCAGCAAAAAACAGGTTCTGAGGAATACACATAATTTTGTCTGCTTTAGATCACAATAGAATTTTTAATAAATAAATTTCTTTTTCTTTGTAAAGACACTTTTGAAACAGTAGATTTAGCCCAGTCATTTGTGTCATTTGTTTTATAAACCATCTTTTGTTGTCCCCCCACCCCACCCCTTAATGTCATAAATGTTTTAGATCTGAGTCTCTTGAACATTGTCTTTCGAGTTCATTCGGATCAATAACGGTTCATGCACTGAACTGTGTATTGAATTTATTGTGTTAACTGTTGTTGTGTGGTTGAAAGGAGATTTATAAGAGTTATAGTGATTTAAGTGCTCATGCTCTATTGCTGGCATGGGCAAATGACTCTCTATGGGTGTGTCACCTGCAAGCTCATCATCCACATTAATGATCTCTACAGTCCGTGTTGGAGCATGATGGTTCTGCCGGTGATGCTGTTTCCTCATTTTGTAGAAAATGACCAGCATCACAGCAGCCATGAGAGTGATAGCCACAAAACAACCAATTATGATTTTGGTAGTCTTCATAACCTCATCTATTCCTGGGATCCCGTTGTTTGCGTCCGTCACAGGAATGGTGAACGTTTTTTCTGTTGATCTTGTGCTCTGTGGAGTGAGTGAGGTTGTCATGTTAATGGTTTCCCAGTTGGTAACTGGTGTGGGCCCAACCTGCTCTGTGGTCTGTGCCTCATCCTGAGAAGGTTCCACAGTCTCTACCGTGACGGTTGAAAAGTACGTGTAACCAGGGTTATCCAGGGCGGTCACATTCAGCGTGGCAGAAGCCGTGGTATTCCCAACAGAGTTACTCACCATGCATGTGTACAAACCCGTGTCTTGCACAGTTACCTTTGTAAAATTTAATGTGCCATCACTGAGCACAGCAATCCGAACTCTGTATGCCCCATGTGTCATTACAGATCCATTTGGAGTAATCCAAGATACGGAGGTCAGGGAGGTTGATGCCCGGCATTTCATCTCTGCAGCCATGCCTTCTGTGACGTTGAGGTCTGCTGGTGGCTCCACTATGACGGGAGCATAACATGTGAAGTAATTCAGGTCCAGCTCACCAATGTACCTTCCTTTTAAACTGGGAGGCGTGTGGCAACGGGCACAGCATGCAGTATTGGAGGGTGCCTTGTCTTTAATCCACCAGCTGAGCCAAAGGATATCACAGTTGCAGTTCCAAGGATTGTGATGCAAGTGGATCCTTTCTAGGCGAAGTGGTGTGAACAGGTCATGAGGCAGTAGTGTTAGATTGTTGTGTGCCAGGTTGATCTCTACAAGTGACTGAAGGTTATCAAAAGCATTCCTTTCTATCACTTGAATCTGGGACTGTATCATCCACAATTTCTGAAGATGCATTAACCCTTGGAAAGAACCTGGCCGGATGGCAGTCAGGTGATTCCCAGAAAGATCTAACTCATCCAGTTTTACCAGTGGAGTAAGGTTAGGAATCTCTCGAAGATTGCACATGGCAAGGTTCAAATACCTCAAGTTGGACAGACCTTCAAAGGCACCTTCTGAGATGTATGAAAGCCTTTTCAATTCCCCCAAATCCAACCTCCGGAGAGAAGGGATTCTGTTAAAAGCATAAGAAGGGATGCTTTCAATTGGGTTGTTTCTCAACCACAGTTCCTTCAGCTTTGACAGGTATACAAAAGCCCCATTTGGGATAGTGGTCAGACGATTGTCAAAGAGTTCCAAAGTGTTGAGATTGGCCAGACCATTGAAAGCCCCTATTTCAATTGTTCTGATGTGATTCCTGCTGAGCTGCAGGATTTCTAGGTGCCTCAGATGCTTGAAGCTATTAACTTTAATGATTTGGATCTGGTTCTCATGGAGATTGAGTAGCCGGGTGTTGGTGGAGATGCCGTCTGGCACGTCTCTAAGATTTTTCCGTACACAAATCACTTTACTGAACTGGTTGCTGCAGGAGCAGACAGAAGGGCAAGTTTGAGCCCTCACTAGACCAGCCACAACAAGAAGCTGAAGAGCCAACAGCACCACAAGCAGGGGGTCAAATAGGGCCCTGTTAAACCTAGGACCTATCATTATCTGCTGTGGATGTAAGGTCATCTTGTTCAACATTCATAATTTATTTGGTATTGGTCCTTCTGGAGTTTGAATCGTCTGGAAGAAAGGAAGAAAGGAGAACATTAAATTAACCTCAAATAATTGTGCTCTCTCAACAAAGGCTTCTCAAGTCCTTTCAGTCAACTCTACTAATTGCTTGAAATTTGATAGTGAGAACAGGTATAGAATTTCTAATATTATTTTCTGTATAGACATGTATATCAGCTGCAACTGGAAATGAGATAAGAAATAGCCATACATTAGTTCTCCTGCACATTCCAATGTACAATGTATGTAGGTGGATGGCAGATAAGAAGTTCAACCACAGTGAATACCTAAAAGAAATGTACCTCAGGGAAGAGTTGAAAGAAAGGATAAGTATCTCAAAAGGAAAAAGTTAGTAACATACGAATCTGCTTAGATAGGAATTACCAGAGTATTCAAGGTGTTAACCTTTTTTACACATTGCAAGCCAAGACAACAGATAGTATGAAAAGCAAGTGGAGACTCCTGTCTGGTATGGGTAAAAATCTTTGTCTATACAAACATGACTCCTGAATCAGAGTTTATCTAGAAGTAAGTCTCTAAAACTGTGTGTCATGCAGATGACAGGGCAAGATCCTGCCTATAAGAATAAAAAAAATATAAAGAAAAAAAATAAAGAAGCATGCTGAGCATCATGCAATTTAATATGTCTTCTTCAATTCTTTTGTTTGGCACCAGCAGCAGAGAAACACTCATTAGCAAATGTGTACTGAACACAGAAATGAGAATAGCCATTAATTTGAGTGCTGAAAAATATCGCTGTAGCTGCAGGGTTGGAAGTTTCATTGGCACCTTGAAAAAACTCTCAAAAAATTCTTACTGCAAAGGGAAAAAAGGCCTTTACACTACAGGTGATTGTTACCATTCAAAGAACTTCAGTACTGATTCATCTGTGGCAGTTTTTATAGTCTCCAGACTTTGGTTCATATTCAAACTGCTGCTCAGTTCAAGATTCCTCTGTTGCCGAGATTAATGAAATTTCTCATAAATCAGCCAAAAGTGAAATCTTAGAAATTACAGCAAGCTCAAAGCATATTTATAATCTAGAGCACCCAGATGGATAGTAGATATATATTCAGTAAAACAAAATACCATAAGGCAATAGTTTTCCACTCCAGGCTCCAAATTGCTTCATTTTGTATAAAAAAAAGACCTTTCTTGAAAACCATCCCCTCCCAAAAACAAACCCCAAATAACCCCTCCAAGAAAACAAACAACAACAACAACAACAAAAAAAAAAAAACCCAACCAACCAATCAGAAAAAAATACAACCCAAACCAGGAAAACATATTAACTTTCATCTCACAGCAATTCATTTAATGAAAGGCTTTTTTTTTCTAATTATATATTCAGACAATGTGTTTTTGAGAATTCATTTCTGCATTTTTGAAAAACTTGTAATAAGGGTTCAGAGTTAGCAAGTGTTCTCATCTCATTTTTAATAATTTACTGCAGAGAAAGCCAATATAATTGTTAAAAAAACTGTGAAGGGAACTAGAAAGTCGGAGCTGTATCTGTATGTTTGATCTCTCTGTATATGCTATTTATAAAACATCATTCTTGTTATGAAAGATTCATGAAACTAATGTGTTTTGCAACCTTGAGCAAATCACTCAAGTTCTCTCTCTGCAGCTTACATGTCTGTCCCACAGCTCTGGAGAACCCTGCGGCTGTAGTGTTAGATGTTACTGCTCCCACTCACCCCTCCATCCCTTCCCTCTGCCAACTGTGCTCCTGAACACCAGCTTCATGGGTTTAGGAGAATGCACTAGACTAGATGAGGGGTGGCTTCTCTACACACCTTCCTTTTCACTGCAGGCTCACGAGGTCACTTATCTCTTCAGAGGTGCTGAACAGGATGTATGGAGAGAGACTCTAAGCACTAAAATTCAAGTTCTCTTGCAAAAGTCGAACTGTAGTAAAACTATCTTCAAAAAGCAGGTGAAAAGGTCATAGTTCCCATCTTTCTTACACAGTTATGAAGAAAAACCTACCTTTGTGGTCAAAAGAATTCTATTAGAGCCTAATATCAATTTTAGGGTCCTTGGTTAAGATTTGTGACCCATGAATTTTGCTGCTGAATAGTAATTAACCATCATCTGTGATAGTCAATGTGATTTTTGTCACCTTTTTTTAATTTTTTTTTTTTTTTGTGCAGCAATTTGTTTTTCCTTTCTCATTTTCAAAATTCTTCTGAAACTTATACCCTAAGGACTTGGACTGAATAATGTATTCCATTACCAAGTAATAAAACTGATACAGAAATACAACATACCAATTATTTTACCGTTGCACTGGTGCAATGCTTTTGTCTTCCCTGAAACTGGGATGAGAAATCAGCCTGCTAGGTCTGCCTTCAGAGCTGGCAGTTATCCTTGTGCACAAGGCTGGTGAGGCACAGGCAGCACATGGGGCTTGCAGAGGTACAGGAATCTTCTCGGACCAATTCACTACTGAAGACCAGCTTTGTAGGATGTCATATAGTTTCTCTACCTTTCTTTTTGTGACTGTCTGCTCTCAGTCCTGTATCCTGGATTCCCTGAAGGAGCAGGAAAACTAAAGCATTTGTAGAACAAAAAGTACCCAGAAATAATAGAGGCCATGGCAGAGCAACCACCCTCAACATCAGAACATGTATGCACTAGGTCCCTTCAGCTGCTCTTTTCTAGCCTCCATAAAACTGATGATCCCAAGCCATGCTGCAAGCACTCCAAGGCACTTTCCTCCTGTTCCAATTACTTGAACTTGATGGTATCTCCCAACAGTTCCTTTACCTAGTTCTTCATCCAGGAAATCTTCCCTTTTCATCACTACATACACTCCATGGGGAAAAAAAAAAAAATCATTTTACTTGAATACAGTACGTCATTACAACAAACAAATTATCCAGTTATGAGACTGATCAGTAAATATCGTCTAACCCAAACTAAAGTGTTTCCATGTCTCAGTTGCAAAAAGATTTTTGAAAGAAATTCTTTCATCTTCTTAAGATAAATTCCCTATATCCTTTCTATTTTTGGTTATTGACTGAAACAATGAATCATTCACATAGAACAGCTTTTTCCTTGTACTGAAGGCCAAAATTGCCTGTGGCTTTTACATTTACTGTTCTCCTTAGTCCTGTGCAAGCGATGTCTCAATCAAACATATGCCTCAGTACAATGATCTATCAAAGACCTCCAGGGAAATCTGACACCGTCAAGGTTTCTGTAAAATTCAAATCTGTGCATACTTCAAATACAAGTTTGGTTACTGAATAATTGATAGCTTCTCTAAGTCTATATTTTTGAAGAGAGGATCACCATTTTGTGATATGTGAATACAAAGTTCTAGATATGTTTTCACATGTATAGGTATGTTTGATCTTTCTGTGTCTAAGCCATATCTTGTTTAGTATATAAGTACAGAATACCTATATTGCCATCTCTCTCCAACATTTTCCAGGAGGCAGTGAGGAAATCTTAGCTTTTTCAGCCACCATTTGATTTAACTTTGGATTTATTTATATTACTTGACTTTTTCTCCTCTTCTTCGGCAATTCAGGAAGCAAAATGCAGTTTTTAGGACAAGACCACACTAAGTGAACTTGGTGCTGCTAAAGTACAGGGGAGCTGGTGATCCAAAAAAGTGACCAATACCAGCAGAAAATATACTAGGCAATATCTTGCTAGTCCTCACTTCCAGCTAGTGAGGTTTGCATGAGGCTGACATACAGCAGTAAGATTCCTAGTGGCAGGAAGAATGTAGTAAAAAGATCCTTTCTTTTATATTGATGGTTTTCCAGAGCTCAGAGCTTAAATATTTAGCAAGTCTTTGTGCAGGTGTTTCATATCAGGGTAATTTTAAATCATAAATATCTTGGAAGTACCCTGGAAAAAAATTTAGCCAGTACAAAATCACAGTGGAAAATTGATTTAAAGCCTTGAAGAGTGTTAAGGAAATATTTTAATGGGCTTTACATAAAGATCCATCTGGAGTTCTGTACTAGAGTAATTTGCTATTCAATAACTATTTATGCTAGAGACATATGAAGGCCTAGCTTTAAAACCCACACAAGGAACACAGACCATCAACCAGCTTCTTTAGTCTTTGTTGACACCTCTTTGTCTGCTAAGTAATTTTTTTTTTCATTTTTTTTTAGTACCAAAATAGCAACTCTATGGTCAATTTAATACCAATAGTGCCCTCTGCTGTATAGACTAAAAAGTTAGTTTAAAATGGTAAGAATTTTCTTACTGCACAGTCACTTCCCTAGACACAGTAAAATTATCGAATGTGTTTCCAAACAGACCTTAAGTCTGTCTGTGGCACTGCTCTAATTACCACAGCATATATGTATATATCTTTTTTTTAGCACAGTAATATATATTCTCCTTATGGCCATGGAAACATTCCCAGACATACATGGAGAGTTGTTTGGTTTTCTATTTGCACAGAAATAAAAAAAAAATCTTTTTTTTGAAATTGACATTTGATATGCACGTTCTCCTCTCTATAGCTTATCTGACTCTTGTTACTCTCAATGTACTACACATTTTCCTCTGAGCTAAAAGCAGTGCCCTCTTAAGATCCAGAGCAGAAGAGGAAGCAAGGAATGACAGAGCTAATCTCCTCTGCAGCTATGCACAGTGCAGCTCTCCTTAGGGACAGCTTGAAGGATGCCATAGCTACCCTATTGAAATGTAACTTTGCCAAATGTGTATGCAGAGATGCCTTCCTTATGGGCATTGTAATAGGACCTCCCTTTTTTTAAATTTTTTTTTTTAAATTTTTTTTTTAATTTTTTTTTTGTAATTAGGCCTTAGGCCTGATGTGCTTTGTTCTCCCTTAGCTATACTACCAGGAGAAAGTGACTATGCTCACTCTGATTGCCAAAGGATTTTCCTGTAATGGGGGGCTTTGATAACAGAAGAGAACTTCCACACCATTTCCCAAGATCTGCCTAATGAGGTATGGCAGGTGGCAAAGATATTTCCCTAAGCTCCAGTGACCCTTAGCTAGATCACTGGCAGTATAGTTGCTGTTGGCAATTCATACTTTGCTTTCTGTCTTGTCTGTGGGTCTATGAATAACCGTTTCAGCAGCAGAGCTGGGCAGTGCAAAGGCCATGGCTTTATCCCAATATACAGTTCAAGATACAGTATGATCTAGCACACTTTGGTTCATGTTGTACAGCTGCCATGAAAAAAAAACTGAGATATGATAGGTACTGCATTGAAAATATAGAAAGAATTTGTCTAGTATCAGATGTTTAAACTATCACAGTAAAATTATATCATCACAAATACATCACAGTTAAGTCTCAGCTGAGGAATTGTTAAATCACAAAAACTCTCTCTCAGCCGTGTCCCAGAAAATTTCAGGGTTAGAAGCATTCAAATCACTTTTTTCAATTTTTTTCAAGTTGACAAATATGCAGATGCATTCAGAAAATGCATCTTTGCTTCACTCTATATAGCAGTCATGTATGCTGTACCTCATATGCTTTTGAAGAGGATTTTGAAGAGAGAAAAACCCTTTGCAATGCTATCTGCATTTTTTTCAGAAAACAAGCCACTCTCCAGTTGCAAATTAAACAGCAGATTTCCAAGCACGTGAAGAGGAGCTAGGAGCGTCAAGCAACTAATTATACTGGGGAGTCTTCCGGTAGCATCAGCACCAGAGAATTGAAAATAGTTTCTATATGGAACAGAGCTTGGAGTACAGCAATAAAAATAGGTCCAAATCCCAGGATGACCTTATGCAGAAGTAACTCTTTTGACTCTCTTTTCAGGAAATCTGAATGCTCCAAGGGCCTGAGACTGATCCCCTTTTGGCAGCAATGCCAGCAGAAGCAGCCAAGGGAATTGCAGTGTGGAGACATGCACACAATATGCTTTAGCTACACAACGTACTGAAACACAAGAGGGTTAACCTTCGTCCCAGAACAGAGACTGAACTGTGGGCAGGGAGTTCCACCGGGGTCAGAAATCCTCTACCAACATCTGCTCTGCAAATGCTCCAGCAGCCTCACATGTGCATCCCCATATGGCTGTGCAGGGTTGGGCTGATGGGACTGCACTGCCAGAGATTCACTCACCATAACCTCCTGCCCACCTCACCTCCCCCCTGTTCTCTCTGGAAATACTTTTCCACCTGGCTGAACCCTCAAGGACTTGAGCTCTCACTTCAAGAGCAGTGCAAACAGTTTGCATGCTGTTCCCTGCCCCTACACAGTGCAATGATACCATTCTCTTTTTCCATAGGATGCTTTTGTCACTAGCAAAGAAACCCATGCTATGCTCTTAACAGAGAACTACAATGCATCATCATGCAAAATCAGTGAAATGGTTTACACTAGATCTCATATCTTTCTCGTCCTAATCTTATATTTTATTTCTTCATGGATTGACTCCTGTCAGAGGTGTTTGGCTTTTTTAAAGCAGATTGGTTTACAATGAAACCCCATGTCTGTGATTATAGAACTGGATAACTTTAACTACATTCTTGAAAATCAGTTTTCCCTTCTCACTGCTATAGGACTTCAGAAGTCTCAACAAGAGTTAGGGGAGCCATTGCAATAATGTCTAAAAACCTGGGAGGTTTCAAAGCCCAGCAGTTTTTTTTTTTATCTATTTGGTTTTTGTTTTTTTTTTTTATTTTAAATACAGTGGAGGCCAAAGCGGGCTAGATAGACAGCCCTGACATGCAAACTGATTACTCATGAGACCAGACTAATCAAAACCCTCACAATGCAAATTATTTTTCTCTTTGCATGTTTCACTGTTTTGCTCTGGGACTTAGTTCTGTGGCCCCTTGAAGCATTTAAGTGTAGGAGGCAGAGTGGATATTTCTGTACTATAGATACTTTCTAGTTCTCTCCTGCAAGCCTTTTAAGACTCAGCTGAAACACTAAGACACTGATCTGAAAGACCTAAATGTGATTGGACACATTCAATCCTCCTGAATCACCATTGATTTCAGGGGAGTTCAATCAAGGGTGAGCTTGACCCAGTCTGCCTTTTTCTTCTTGTCTTTGATTTTGTTAGACAAAAAACAGCTTTGTTTCACCCACCTAATTTTCCAGCATAATTTCATGTTTTCTTTCTCATTTCTTCCTAAGGTTTATAATTTTCTCTTTAAGGTCGGTTAAAATAAATGAACATGAAATAAACATTTTAAAAATGAGAATTTGAGTGCACATTGGTCCAAGCAAAAATATTTGCATTTAAGCTATATATTAAGATATTTCACAGTGTTTGAATCTCAATCAGTCTGGTATTTCTCTTTATTTATAAATATAATTTTACTCTTAAGCATCATTTGCAGTTTGTATCCTCAATAAAACTAATTTCACAGGAAAGTCATAGAAAACATCAGATGATATGTAACGAATATTTCTTTAGGACAAACTTAGACTTCTTTAAGAGGAATTATATGACTTTGTTGTCCTCTCCCTGGATGTCACTCCAGGGAGTCACTCCAAGGGTGATGAGGACAAAACAATCCTAACTTCTCTGTTCAGACTCTTCACAGTGGTATGAATAGGAGCAATCTATGAACTATTCACGATGAACTAAAATTCTTTCATAAAAGCCACCACAATACAGCTTGATTCTAGTGCATCCAGAAACATTATAGAATTTTAATTGGAATTAACTTTTAAGTGGGTTAATTCTATTGCATTAAATCTTAGTGTGGACATTCTTATTTAGGATTTAATTTAAGCTAAATTGAATCAAGGCCACTGTAACTTCAATTAAGAGTGTCCATAAAAGGATGTAATGTAGTTTAGCTAGTCCCTTTTCAAAGTTAATTTGGATTCATTTTCTCAAGACCCCGTATAGACATTAGGAAACTTTTGTTTTGTATTGACTTGGGCTTGATTCAAACCAATTACATAAAGGTAAAAAGGTTTTCTACCTCATCACTGATCCCCCTGGGTTACTGAAGTTCCATTTTGCTTCATTAATTCAGTTGATAAAATACATTTTCTCTATAATTTTGTTGTTTGTTTCATCTCCTATCTCCTTCTGGACAGAAATTTATGTAGGGGGAAACAGGCAACTGAACAACAGAAATTTTACAATAGCCTGATAATAAAATTCTCTTAATTAGAAGTCTGTCACGGCACTTCATGTGCCAACCATGATATAAGGGGGAGTCATACAAGTACCTTTAAGATTTCCCTCTCCTATGGCAGAGATATCTCAGTGAGCAATAATTAAACTGTACAATTTCTATAACTATGCTTTCTTAATTATTTTTCTTTATTATCAAACTAAAAACTTTATTGTCAAACTAAAATCAGATCCATGTTAGGAAGGCATCTGAGAACCACAACAAACAACCCTTAATGAAATTATATGCTACTCTAAAGACAAAACTGCAGGTTTTAGTCTGTCATACTGGGGTCATTTTTTGAAATATTATGGTATTCTTTTGGTTTTAGCAGTGATTTAACAATGTCTACCTAAACATATTACAACGATACTTGATTTCAAACAAACTAGTTTTGGTCCGGTAGAATATTATCAATTTTTATACATGGAAACACTAAATTGTAATTAAATTAAATTGTAAATTAACATCCTTTTCAAAAATGTACTAGAACATTTCAAACTGGTAGGTAAAAATCTGCACTTCAAGTATATGTAATATTAAAGTGTATGTCTTTTCAAGAATGGAAAGCCAAAAATGTACAAGGCTCATGGAATCCAAAGTATTAGCCCTGATTTCTCCCAGAATTTTCTCACTACCCACAAATAAAAATGATAAAAACAGATGTGGGAAATGTCAGGTCAGAACAACTGAAGAATGCATATACAAATGTAGCCAGTATAATGAGAAACAAACAAACAAACAAAAAGTAGAGTATATACCAGCACTTAAGAAAGCTTCATCCTACCTTAGAAAATTGGAAGCTAGTTTTTAGAGTCCAAAACATAATTTCCTAAATACAATATTTGCACTTGTCTACTGAATGTGCTAATGCTGAATATTCTTGTCACCCATACACATCATCCTCTGAGCCTTGCTGAGCTCTTGACCTCAGCAGATAACACAGAGAAGAAGAGAAAAATATTTTAAGTTTGATTAACATGTAATGCAGTAGCAGTTTTCTATATTTCTCTGCACTTTGGTAACAGAGACATTCTGGTAAAATCCAAAGCAATTTAAAAAGATTTGAAGATTACTTTGATATTAGCAAATCAGAGAATTGTCCATTTCAGTGGCATGAAAAGATCAAGTTTGTACTATAACAACTGCAGTTTTTCCAAATGCACTTTGTATTATGTAAAACAGAGGAGACTGAGGGATGAAAGGAAATTATATTAAAGCTGCCATGGAAAACCTGTTTTTTTTGTTGTTGTTGGTTTTTTTTTAAATATGATTTAAAATAGATATCTGCCTAAATACTTATATGCCATGATGATGTGTCAGGAACAGTGTTCTCCTGTTTTCCTTTCTTAAGTGCTGAATTATTTGATGCTGAGCTGGAGAAGTGCTTGGTAGGTATTTCATAACCTTGGTAACTATAGGCTATATTGTTAGTATGTATTATTTCAAAATACCTTCTGGGAAAAACATACCCAGCTAACAGCACACTAAAGCACCAGAGTCCATTTTGCATCATTGCATTTGCAGTGGCTAACTGAGTCCAAATTACTCCCTCATTTTCTTAATAAACAAAGCAACAAAGAGAAAAAGAGACATGAGTTAAAAAGTTAAGGCTGCAAATAGCCTCGAGTCTGGCAAATGATGGTTAAACTTCTTGTCCTTGTAACTATGGAAACCCCTTAAGGTAAGAGTGGAACACAGGCACTTTGTGGTCTGCAATTTACAAGCTGTTTATTTAATTATGAAGGAATATGAAACTGTTAGGGGCAATGCAATTATCCTACTGTGATAGTGTTTTGAGACAAAAAATAGGTACAGAGAAATATAAGAAGTTAATTTTTTGGAAAATTACTTGGTTTAGGACTTCTATGAAACTGCAGCACATTGTTTTTTACTGAAATCTGTGATTTTTTTTTTTCCCCAAAGAGAGTGAGGAACCAAAATTAGTAATACGACATTTTGTCATAATATCCCTCAGCAGATTCATAGTAATTATGTCCATTCTATGCTTCATGAACAAAACCAATGTCAGGGTGTATTTCAATTAAACCCTAGGTGTTACCAAAGTGCAGTACAGCCAGAATAGCAAGCACATTATTACCAGCTCTATCACTGCTGGGCAGTGAACAGGTCACAGGTGCTCTTGCACACAGCATTTGTACACCTTTAAATATTACAAGTGGGAGAAGGTTTCAATTCAATTTAGGAGGCAGCTAGTGAAATAAAATTAAGAGTAAAACTATGTGGTGACTCAGGGGGACTATAACAACTACTTACAAGTATTTTCCTGGATCTGAACAACAAACTTTGACCTGAGATTTCTGTTATTGGGAATGGCATGAATGTAGTGACCCCAGGGGTCTTTGCACACAATGAGAGTTTCTGATGTCAATCCATCATTCATTGGATTGCTGTAATTAGATGTCAAACATAAACACACCCTCACAAGGCCTCTGGGAAAAAGACAGGTAATAGTATTCTCATTTACAGCTGAAGAAACTGAGGCAATAATGGATTAAATCAGTTGCCAAAATTTATCATCTGTATATAAGACACTTTGCAAACATGAGCTTCACACTCCACACTGGCTAGATGCAATACATGTATTATCAAGTATCTGCTGCAAGTTGTTGATGCTATAGATGGCAAATCTGAATAAATACTTTGGGAGTTTGAAACTGCAATTTATAATGCTATTCCTACTTGAAACTCGCTGGACACCTCTTCTACCCAGAGAACAAAGCACAGACATCAGTCTGGATCACTTGAGGCACAGTCCAATCCTTCCAACAACGATAATGATAAGATTACTACAATGATACAAGCTGAAGGAAAATTCCTTCCATAGGATTGTATGACTGGCAAAATGTGACATTCATTATAATTTGGGGCCATCCAACTAAGGAGAGGTAAAGCCCTTGAAAAAGAACAACAATTCACCTTCAGGGAACTAGCCTCAGTAGCTGAAGAAGGAAAGGGAAGACCAGCCAATGGATTTAACTCCATTCAGCAGCACTCTCCGTGCCCAGCCATCCAGCCAGGTTTTTACCCAACGAAGTGTTCACCTGTCCACATCATAGGAAGCTAGTTTCTCCAGGAAAATGCTGCAGAAGACAGTGTCAAAGGCTTTACTAAATTCCAGGTGGACAACATCCACAGCCCTTCCTGCATCCACTAGATGGGTCACCTTGTCATAGAAGGAGATCAGGTTAGTGAAGCAAGATCTGCCTTTCCTAAACTCATGCTGGCTGGGCCTGATCCCCTGGTTGTCCTATACGTGCTGTGTGATGACACTCAAGGTAATCTGCTCCGTGACCTTCCCTGGCATGAGGTCAGACTGCTATAAACTCCAAAACTCTCATTTTCATCAGATATATTCTCTCAAGTGTCAACTCTTTTCTAACCAACATATGTTTCTGATCTGGTAAAGGAGTGATGTTTCATTTAAGAGTGCACTGTTGAAAGATAATGTTTCAAAAGCAGTTTCACTCTAAAGTGACTCATTACTAAAGATTTAATTTCTAGATACCAATAATTAGTTCATTAACCCACAAATATCTTTATATAAAGCATAATCATAGGGTCACTCATGCACATATAAGATGACATTTGGATTTTATCTTAACAGGAAATAAACATCCTTCCATTTTAGCTAGCTTAGCTTAGTCAGGCACTGGAAGCAAAAATAAAGAGACAGAACTAAGTCCAGTTTTATACCTGTGTCAACCACTTTAACATGGCAAAATGAAATAATTATGTATTTATATTTTAACAAGTTTTAATTTTATTCAAATGTTAAATTAATTCTGGAGTAACTTAACATCGGAGCATTGTGTTTCTATATGTGCTGAAATATGACACTAGCAAAATCCCTTGCCATCCATCCCAAAGTGTTCTCTTGAGGTATCCAAGACATTGTGCATATCTTTTTAGAATATATCATCTGATTCAAGAATTGATAATATAGATCTGCCTAGTGAGTTATGATTAAAAAAGAGAGCTTTGAATGCAGCTTGGTGAAAATCCAAGGCTTTGAAGGAATTGGTGAGAAAATGTGGCAAATGATATGAGTTATTTTCTCTGTCCACATGACCTATAAACCCAAAAATTATAAATTATAAAGATAGAATAGATGCTATCACTCTTGAACTTTATACTACAGGAAGTCTTATAGAGAAAACTAATAGATTACTTTTCACATAGACATTGTTTTAAAATTGATGAATACACCTTTATTTTACACCAATGTGAAATTCATATCAGATCCAGAAAAGCTAGCTTATAATACTTTAGCAGATGGTAATTTTCACTATGATACTGTATATCTGTTTCAAGTTACCAACAGGCTCTGATGCCCCGTATCACCAGTGCTGCCTGCTTGTTCAGCTGTTCAGACTCTTAAATGCTGATACAGTATTCTGTGCTCATGAGCTCACCATACACTTGCATTTTTAACGAGTTACATAAGAGAAAATCATAGGTAAAAATTTACTCCTACCAAAAGCAAAGGGAGTTTTGCACTTGGTTTCAGTGGAGTCAGGACTCCATGCTGTATATCAATAAGAATTTGCTATATAGTGCCAATTGCAGATTATTGCTGAAGTAAGCACTAGGGCTTTGATGGCATTCTTTTAGGATAGTTTTCAGGGAGATGGAAATGTAATTTTCATTTAATTATAACTGTCACAGAACATAAAAGGAAAAAAAATAGTAACTGAGAGCTAAAAGAGAGTTCCTATTTATAAAAGTTGGCTATAAGAAAACCCAATAATATAATATTTTAAAATGTCAATATATTAATGCAGCTGATTTGAAGCAGCTGTCATACCTTATGGCAACAAACAGCTTCCAGAAAAGGACAACTTTACTGATAAAGACCCAAGTACTGAATTTAGGTTATTTCATTCTGCACATTGAAAGATACAGTTACTATAGGCATGATCCGGTCAATAGTTAAAGATAATAATAAAACACAACATAGCCAGTGAAGTTTCCATTCAAACTCGTGCATTTTTACATGCATAGCTATACCTAATATACCTAAAGATACCTCAACACTATTTTTAAAAAGCCACTTATTTGTTTCCTATCAAGAATATTCTTTCTGAATTTTTGAATTCTAACTGTTGCTCTAGCCTGAGAACATCAAAAAATACAGTTGAAGGAAAAAAGTGCTAATGTGTCTAGTTCTCTTTGGCTCAAAATTATTTTCTGGATTGTTGTATATACTTCCTACTTCAAAAAGATGCGTAAGACAAGGACGTGAAATATTTCTAAGGTGTCATTAGCAGGCACCCATGTAAGTACTTATAGTGGACATTGATACTGTAGTCCTCCTGTGAAGTATCTGAAGACTTTTGGTATCATCAGGCACTCTCTCACCAGATTATTTCACATCAGTTCCATGTGGTTGTGAGCTACTATAAATATATATACTATAAATATAAGTGCTAATTCACAATTAAATATCAATGATATGCAGCATGTATATCCCCAGCACTGTGATGTCTGGCAGACCTGCATCACACAGTGGACTTTTTAGACTGGAAGATTACACAATTAACTGTGGAGTGGATTTTGCTATCTGCCTACAGGCAAATACAGTTATTTGCCAATTTCTGGATGTATCCACTTGTGCAAAAATGCCTAATGGCAGCTATAACCAAATAAATGCCTGTCATTTTCTGCCTTTGATCTGCAAGAATGGTTTTAAAACTTGGGTTCAAGCATCTTCAGAAAAGCACCTTAATTTCTTTATTTATATTGCTGTTCATATGTTTAGTAATTAAGGAAGCTCAGAAAGTAACAAAATGTAATCACAGCAACTAGAACCACCAAAGACTTCAGAAAGTTCTGTCTCACATTCTTCACATAGAAGCACAGAGATTTCCTCTACCAGACCTGATTTCTGAATTGGGATTTAAATCTCAGAAGGATTTCATGGAAGACAGGACAGCTGCTGTGTATCAGAGATAAGGAACATGCACAGATTTAAGAATTTCCTCTAGCACTGCAGCCATAGATCTAAATCTAAGCTATGACTGGCTGGGAGGGGATGACGGAAAAAAAAAATATATAGAGAAAAGAAAGTGATATACATAACACTTTCCTGTGGCTGCTCTTAATAATTTTTTTTTTCCTTTTCAGTAGAATGAAGGTAATATTTTTCTCTGTAATTCTAGGAAATTGTCTGAACTTAGTCCAATTTCCCAGATGGGATAAACTGGAGTAATTTCATTCAAGTCAATGAAACCAGATGATTTTTATTCCAGTTAAAGTTTTGTCATCCTTGGTACCTTCTAAACTAGACTCATCCATTCTTGAAAAATAAGCTTTCTTGGGAGACCTTAAAACAGCCTTCCAATACCTAAATGGGGCAAGAAAGCTGGAGAGGGGCTTTTTACAAGGGCGTGCAGCAATAGAGCATGAAAAAATGTCTTTAAAATGAAAGAAGGCAGATGTAGATCAGATATTAGGAAGAAATTCTTTACTGTGAGGCACTGGAACAGGTTGTCCAGAGAATCTGTGGATGTTATTAAAGGCCCTGGAGTTGTTCAAGGCCAGGCTGGATGGGGCTTTGAGTAACCCGGTCTAGCAGATGTCTCTGCCCACGGCAGAGGGGGTTGGACTGGATGATCTTTGAGGTACCATCCAACCCAAACTATTCTATAATTTCATGGGTTTATGAATATCAAGAGGTCCAGACAGCCAACTGCTATGAAAATGGAGCTTTTATAAAAAAAGCTTATAATGGTAAAGACAAAACTAGCTATTTTATTTAACTGTGAAATAAAGAATTCTGATTGCTGAAATGCTGAAACTTTCCTTTTCTGAATAATGAGTTATTTCCTCTTTTTTTCACTTTTTTCTTCCTTAGTGTGATAAATTATAGGGTTGCAATTGAAACTACGAAATGAAAACAGCAGACATAATCCACATCAAGGAAAGAGCAGTTCTTATCTCCTCCTTTACAATGTTGTCTGGTGTACCTGGAATTTAAGAGGTTTTACCCTGATTAATAGATGGCAATAGCTTAGAGTTATATATTGACTTTTATCTAGGCATTTCCCTGTGAGTTTTAAATCCTTCACTGAAAAACATCCAGCTGTCTGTCTGTCTGTCTGTCTATCTATCTATCTGTCTATCTATCTATCTCTCTCTATCACAGTTATTTGCCACTGAAACCTAAATATTTCTGGAGAGACTCATAGCAGGTTTTTTATAGTTTACCATGTTATATCAAGAGATACTGAAGGCTGCTGTCTTCAACTGAAATCAAAGGCAAACTTTAGAATTGTGGGCTATATATCCATGCTCAAATTTGACATAAAGCAATTAGGGTAAACTTCCCAAGTGTTTTGGAAAATACATATTTGGGAAGGATTCGACTCCAAGTGGAGTGGATTTCTCATTCACCTCTGTCACGTTAAAGATCATTTATTTCTGTCAGAAGAGCCCTAGAGCACTGCTGTATAATTAGATTGGGAGAACATTCTGCTTTTATGAATTTGACAAAATAGTTTCTTGCAACTTTCCATTTTGTTCAGCAGATGCAAAGGATCCTTTTTAGGAGAGACACAAAGCTAGGTACCTGATGGGAAGAGACTGGTATCCTACATCCTTTAGTTAACAATAAGCTAAGCACAGTGATAATCTTCCTATCAGTATTTCCAGAAGCATGTGCCAGACAGTGTCTTTTCCCTGGCATTTGTCCTGAGTGAGACAGGGTGTGAGAGATTACTTGGGAAACAGCCATGAATTATTTTACCTCTTCCTCAGAGAGTAACCATCTTTTGGTGGGATCTGTTAACATTCAGTATCTGCTGTCCGGACTGAGAGCAACATTTGTTACTTAAAACAAGTAACAAATTAATGTTCAGTGGCAAATACTGGGATTTAAAATCCACTCTATAGGTAACCACAAGAAGAGAGCAAAGCTATATTAAAATCTTTTCATAAATTTTTACAGCTGTTTAAAAAGGGAAAATTTTCTGCTACAAAGCAGCCCAGCAAGACTTCAGTATACTGAAGTCAGCAAAACAGCTTAATAGTTTCTTCTTAGTGTATAAAAGTAGTATAGTAAGGCACCCTTCAATTTAATTAAGGGTCTTCTAAGAACTGACGAAATTCATTTCTCCTTTTTAAAGAATACTAAATCCTTCTTTTAAAATTTAATTTACCTGCAGTCTGGTGTCCAAGTTGTCAGCAATTTCTTTTTTTCCTTAAGTGTAGTACAAATTGCTAAGTTCAAAATTATATAGCAGCGAAAAGAAAAGATATCTTTCTTTTAATGATTTGGGGTGCTTTTCTTCTCACCAGGATCCCTCACATTTATACTAAATACAGCTTCATTTCTCAAAATGAAATTTAACAAGCCATACTTAAGAGTGAGAAATTCACTTACTAGACCATATTCAAAGGCTTTTTGACGTTATTCTCTATCTCCCAATTTTTACTAAAAGGTAAAGTAAGAACATACTAGGAAATGAGAGGAATAATTTTTTATTAGTCATTGCTGAACAATACGAACAGACAATGCAAAACCATCAGACAGTTGGAAGCTGGTACAGAGCTATTGCTGTCCTCATGAAATTGTGATTTTTCAGCCTGTTGATTCAAGGATTTTAACTGGATTTGCTTCCCTTTCCTTGCAGACTGCAAGGAATAATGACCAATTCTATTTTCAGTCCAGAGATCCTTGGCCATGCCACTCTGCCCATTATGTAGTGGCACAATCATCAAAAAAATGAATAAAATTCAAAGATCCATACTTCACACTACAACTAAAATGACCTGACTTTCTATGCTCCTGAGAAAAAGGTCCTTTTTTTTTTTCTGAACACATGCTGAATTTTTGCTATTTTTGGAATGTTCTCTCAATGGGAAGTTTCAATATCAATTCAGTGCATAGCGATCACTTCATTCAACACCAAATTAGTTATGGATGCTGAGCCAGTGCTCTATGTCATGAAGAATGCCTGTAGAAAGTCCTGACTGTGCTGTAATAGTGGCTACTGTCAAAAATAAAATTCACAGGCCAGAACCACAGCTTGTATAAATCAGTGCAGTTTCACTGGCACAGGCTCTGTCTCACTGCATCTATTTAAATAGTTTCTCAAACTCCGGATCCAACATTTTTATCCAAGTGCTGGCTCAGGTAACTGCAGGCCAAGGTATATACACTTAAGAAAAGCAACAACAAAGGATACCATCTCTCTTTTTTCACTGTTAATGAGTGAAAATGAAGTTGTTTTTTTTTTTTAATATTTGTCTGATAATTAGCTCATTGTATCCTTATGGAAATTATATGTAATGCAGTATTTCTCAAAAATGCTTCCACTTAATCAACAGCAGGGTCATAAAGATCCTCTACAACAATTTGTGTCTCTGTCCTTTACAATGACAATTGGATTTCTGTCACAAGGAATAAACAAGAGGAGGTTCCTAGTAGGTGTAGATGGCGGTCATGAGGAATTCAGTGTTTGATATGCATGAGAATCTTTCCTCTGGAATGCAGACATGAAAAGGTTTAGATTATAACTATTTAAATTTAAATTCCATTTTCACTCCTCTTCCAATGAATTATGACTTGTCAAAGTCATGCCAAAATTAACAAACAAATTCAGAATCAAAAGTCCCAAGTTCAAGCTTTCTTTTTTAGTGTAAACAGTGTTGTTCTCACAATAATACTACATCCACCTTCGATATACTTGCATCAACTGGTACTAAATAATCAGCTATTCGGAGCTGCAGAAACTAAACTAATCATTTTATCTCCCCTATTTGCCCAGTTGCCTCATTCAAGGATAACTCCTGTGCCATTGACCAATGAAGTGATTAAGAGGACTTGAGAAGAGTAGTTGGAATGTTTCTATGACATTGCTGTTTCCCACTTGTCCCTTCAGGCAAATGTCATGCCCCTTAACAGTATCACATTCTCTCTTGCAATAAACAGAAATATCACCTTTCTGTTTAAAGTTACAGATTTATCTTAAACATGAGTTAACAATTGGAGAAGGTAACAGCCTTCCATTATTTTGAATGTTTGATCTTAGTAAAGGCCTCACAGCACTTCAGTTGAGTTAGGAAAACAAAAAAAAAAACCAGAAAACTATCAGCCCTGTATTTAAAAAGTACCCATAATCTTCGACACTGATTCCTTGCTTACTCACAAGTATGAGCTACTATTTTTTTCCTAATTAAAGCAGCTGGCTGCAAAATCTGGAAAATGCAAAAAGGCTTTGTCAAGAGAATGAACTTCAAAAATTGTTCTGTACTTTAAGACCTGTAGTTTATTGTACAAAATGCATTTAATAGTGCAATGATGATGTACCTTACCACATCACTCAAAATGTTGGTATAGGGAAAAAATATTCATACTCACTTCATAGGGTAGAACTCTAGGTTTGCCGGAAATAAGAGCAGCATTTATCCAAACAGGTCAGTCTTTCAGGGATTTTCCCCCCTGTACTTCCTTGTCTATATGTGGTATCAGATAGCTGATACTGTATCTGAAAGATCAGTCTTCACAAGTTAATCTTAAACTTGTTATAGAAAAACAGAATTAAAACTTGGCTTTTGTAAGCAGTGTAGGGATTTTTTACCTGCCCCTTGTTCATTCACAGTAAAGCTGAGTGGTGTATGTGACATTTGTCATTAGTTGCAACTCTTAGTTGAAGAAAACTGTGTCCTGTGGTACAGGTAATGGGGTAATTCCTGTAGAACATGTAGCAGAACTTTTGTGCTGCAATACTGAGGATTATAAATTTACACCCTGCTGCTAAAAGATGCTGTTGGGGTCATTACTCAGTCTGAGCTAAAGCTGATTTGATCTTGAAACTCAGCAGAGTAGCTTCCTGACTCAAGATCATAGAGTTATAGAGTCTTTCTCAATAAAGGGTCAGATTAAAAAAAAATAAATAAATAAAAAGAAATCACCGGCGGGGGGGGAAATCAAGAAGCTCATTTCAGCTAATTACTATCACCATATCTGGCTCATTAGTGCCACTGACTCATGTGGTGTGAAAAACCAACTGAAAAGGTTGCACACCAGCAAACCAAACATGAAAAATACTCTTTTGTAATTATAAATGAAATAGAATAATTGATTTATGGTCAATTAGTGCTCTGACCATCTGATATAACTTACGTCGTAAATAGGTAAATAATGCAAAAAGCATAGGACTTGTGAGAAAAAAAAATTAGAAAACATATCTTCTTAATAATCTGCTTTCTTTTTATTTTTTTAAAAATTTTTTATTTCATCTCTTCCCCTCATCCAAAACTACTGCCAACAGAACTTACTGAACAATAGCCTGTTATGCAATGCCATGAAAAGTACACAGTGGTTTTGATGATAATAAACTATTCAAAAGCCTGGAAATACTTTTTGAGAGCCTGGGGATAAAAATCTAAAGAATTTAAGTTCTACAGACTTTACAAGAGAGTTTTATCCATCCTACAAGATAACCCTCAACCACTATCTAAAAGAAATAATTCTAGTTAGGTTCTGGGGAGGAAATACTGGCCCCAGTAAAATAGTTAGAAAAATAATTTCTTCCCACAAGAGGTTCATTACACTCTGGATATTTTAAGAAGAAAAGAAATGCAGTCCAGTTCAATTTTTAGATCTCTATTCTTTTCATGCCTGTTAAATGCTACATCGAGTCCTCTCTCACTCATATGTATTTTATTGTGAATCATTTAGAGATAAACACAAATACATGGAGATTTAAAAGACTGAAGCCAGCATGCTTCATGATTATCAAATCTTTAATTCCTAAAGTAGGAGGAAAGTATCTACCTAATTTTGAAGATCTGAGCCAGAGCTACTCTTTGCAGCTTGTTTTTGCATTCTTTGTAGTAATTTTCCTGGAGTTTTAAAAGCCTTCTTCTGTTGGGTTCAGTTGAGTAATATACAGATCATCTATTTCTAAGCTAGAAAGAGAGCCAGGTTGTGATGTCCTCTCTCCCTAATTTAGGGTCATCCACTGCTTTTACTAGTGCGTGCATTCCAGAGACAAATAGAAAAAATTGATGGAGTGAAGAAAGTGCAGAATTATAGTATGCAGTGGATGTTTATGCAGAGGATCTGAAACCATTACCAGACCTTTGAGACAGTCCTAAGAGACTAGTATTCAACAACCTGAATATTGTGCCATGCAAATGAAACTGAGTTGCTTCTGGGGAGAGGTAATGAAATGGGAAGATGGGTGTCTTCGTTACCATTTTCTATTTCATAGAATTATCATGCCTTAAAGCTGCTGAGACCAGTTCCTCAGATACTTGTTTGTGGCGTGGGGTTCCAGACAAATCATGACATTTACAAGTGCTGTTTCATCCTGCCAAGGATGTTAGCCCAGCTGACTGTCTACTCCGTTGTTAGTTGAGAGGTGAATATACATAAACATATATATAAACATACCAAAACATATATATTTCATAGTCACATAATTAAAAAAGAGATAGGGACTAGAATTAAGGTCTCAAAAGAGGAAATTAGCTCACTTGCCTACTGACTCACCCTAGCTTAGCCTTGTTTGAGGCTGGTCATGTGATCCATTAATTTGAAATCTAATTATGCTCTACTACTAAGTGCAAATGCAGGGAACTGCATGTACCCAAGGAGACATTTCAAAGAGCTTTCCTCTGTGGAATGTCTGCAATACCTATTTTTAAATCAGGACCCAAGATTTTGCCTTTACTGAAATGAAGCTAATCTCTGCACAGTGAACCAAAAGAGCATTCCCTTAATTAGTGGTGTCTGAGTTGGGCCAGACACAAACATAAGAGAATTACATTCCAGTCCCCAGAATTACTCAAAATCTCCTTCAAATGTGTCTTGTTGAATTGGCAAATATATGCTTTTTTGTGACCAAACCCCTCACTTTAGGGAGAAAAAAAAAAAAAGTTGGTAGCTGAGAGTTTTAATTACATTAAATTTTCAGTTCTAATTTATCCTTTGGACTTAAAAGCATAGGGAAACAAGTCTATCAGCACAGGAAAGGGTCTGTGTAGTCTGTCCAAAATTCACCCCAACTTTTCTAAGAGGGATTCATGTGAGAAATCTTCCTTTGTTGAAGACCTCTTTCTTTTAAAAAAACAGTTCTTATAGTGCAATTGGAATCCTTATATCCTTATAAAGTACTACAGGTGCTGGATTAGGTGTTTTATCTGAAAACACATCCAGCAGTAAAACAGAGATGTACAGCTCACTGGAGCTGGGATTCAGCATGCATAAAGATGACCTCCTAAACTCTACATCATCAAAGATTTCATCTAAAAATTTGTCACCCATGGTTTAGTCCTTCTGAAACCAGAAAATCAAATTACGTTAAACAGAACATTTTAGTCTTATTATCACTGTCAGCATAAACAATTCAATCAAAATTATCACAGCCAATAAAAATCAGCAAAGATCACAGGTTTTAAAAATTATCTGATCACTAGAATAAGGAAATCGCTATCAGTTTCCAAAAGCAGCTGTGGATGGACTTTGCTTTTATAACCCATTAAAGGTATCTTAATTTGTACAGTTATCAGGGTTCCCCTATTTCACATTGGTGCTTCAGAGGAGCTTTATCTGAACACAGTGTTCCATACCAGCAGCCCTGCAATCAGCAATAAAATATAATGAACCAGTGTTAGAGGCACAGTGTGCTAGGTTTAGCAGCATGTCAGTCAATGATTTTGTTAGTTTGGCCAGGAAAATTCCAACTTGCCTGTAAATTCAGGTAGGTAGAAAATACCTTTTTCACCAAGACTGTACTGCAGATATCATCTCTGGCTCTCACTGTTTTTCCCCAGACCAGTAAAATACAGCTTGTCATTGCTAAAGCATTCCTAAGTCCAACTCCAGACAGAGAAGGGAGTCATGGCTTTATGGTTTATTATGGAAGTAGCTGGGTTTTCAATTCCGTAGGCATACAGAGCCAGTAAAGTAAACGCTTCCCTTCTGCCACACACAATTCTCCAGTTACATTGTTAGGTGCTTTCAGCTTCATTTGAAACATCAGGTGCTAGTCATTGCTTAAAGCAAGATGCTAGATGTCATGGTTGTGTGACCTGATCCAATATGGTAAAATCTCTCCCTGCAGGAAGCAGACATCTCTCATATCTCTCTAGATAACTGCGGCTGCTGCTGTGGTGATCACACTGCGTGCAGTGCTGTGTCTGCAGGGGGAATTTATGGGCACACACTGCAGGCAAAGGAGGCTGGAAAGCTGGGGGCAGAGCAGCCGGGGTGTGGAAACATCGTGGATGGCCAGCAGGCCTCATCGGGCTGTACCGCAGCGGAAAATGAGAGCGCGAGGGAGCTGCTGACAGCCCACACACTGCATGATGGGTTTCGTTCTGAAATGAGGAAAGTAAAACAACACTCAGCAGTGATGAAAAGACGTAAAAGAGCAGCCCTGAACTATCACTTCTTTCAGTGTTGCAGGGACTGGCTCTGTGCCCAAGGCAAAATTACATCTAAACTCTCACACGCAGCTGAGCAGCTGAAAGGGAAATGGTGGTGTGTGCAGGGACTATCTAGTCAAGTTCCCATTTCTAATTGATCCTAAAAGAAGCTGAAGATTCCAACCTCAGGATTCAGCCTAAATGTTATGAATGTCTTTTTTTTGCAGTCTTATGCAGCCAAATGTAGTGTTGTGAAGTGATACCAGAGTGTCCCTACAGGACATGTAAAAGTCCTTATTCAGGAAAGCTGCAGCTCACAGAAACAGTTCCCCAGTGCTCTCACATCTGTGCTCCACTAAAACCAAGGAACGTCCCAAAAAAAGCAGCTGGTCTCTGCTGTTCACCAAGAGGTATCACCAGGGTAAAGGCTTGCCTAGATTTAAATGTGAGGGTCAAGGGTGTTTGTTGGTGTTGTGAATATCTCAAAAGGTTTAAACCCACACCTTTACTGAACTGAACAAAAGAGCTATAAAGACCTGCAATTCAGAGCACACATTGATATATTTATTGAGATTAATTTAAAAGAAAACTCCGTTACACACAGGTTATTTTATAGCTGCCATCTGTCAAGGAATTCTATATTTTCCACTAGAGCACTTGTACTGCCCACTCTCAGGGATGGGAAAAAATGGAAGAAAATAATCTCTAGGTTGAGCCAGTAAGGCAGTTCCTCAACTGTCTCTCTGCATATGAAGGGACATATGAGTGAAGCTACAGATGGGCCAGCTCCAAGACAGGCAGCTATTTCATTTTTTAAATGACGAACAACAGATAACATTGCCAGCCATCTAAAGCCATGTTGTTAGCTGTTCTTTATGCTGAGTTAGGGTCATTGCCTGTGAAATCAGCTTGTCTGAGAATAATCAACATACTGTTCTCAACTATTTCCAGGGGAAACAGGGCTGGTTTTGTTTCCTGTCATTTCAAGTTTAATTTTCTCTTCTTAATCTGAGTTTTAAAGGATCTCGCAGAAGTGTCAACTCTGTGTTGCTTGATGAAGGAATTTCATTAGTCTAAGGTGACATTTTAGGTTTTATTTAAATCATTTCTAGTGTTATTGCTTCCTGCAGAGAAGGATTCTTTTAAATCACCAACACATTGCTGTGCACAGTAGAGACCTCCCTTGGCAGGATATGAAAGAAAAATCACGTCCTGATAGCTATTCATACTCTAAAAGTGGGCAGAGAGTAATGAGGAAAAAGGCAGTCAGAGAAACTCTGAGCATGGACAATTTTTGCAGAAAGAGTAATTAGAGGACAAGGCATGTTCCAAAGTTGTTGACGAAAAGCTTTCCACATAAAAAAGCAATTAAAACTCCCGTGACCACAGTTCAAAAATAAATCTATGGCATTTCCTTCTGCACCACACTTAAAACTAAGTATGTATATGCATAAGGATAAAACATAAGCAAATGCATTGCAAGTATTGCATCAGCAATATACTTTAAAAAGAATTAGAAATATTCAGCAAAATATGATATACCAGAAATGTAGAAAACTGTAACAAAATTCTTTAGATCAAAACTATCAAAGTCTGTCCCTATATTTTCCAACTTACCTATCATTTCTACAAATTTACACTTACCCCAGCCAGCTTGACACCATTAAAATCATTGTCCAGTTCCCAAATACTATGTTATGAACTGTTCTAAAGTTGACTCTGAGAAAGCAAACTCAAGTGCCTGAACTTAGCATGCTCAAGATGTATTTTAAAGTTGTTTTATTGATGGTGGTTGCAAATAAGATTTAAGCATTCAGACATTTAGCAAGGTACAGAAGTTACTGACAAAACTATTTTTTATATCTCCTAGTTCCCTGTCTTTTCAGCTCAAAGACAAAGCATTTTTTTAAATTACTTGTTTTCATAGATCTCTCTAAAGCTTAAGATCTAAAATATAGTTTTTTCTACGTACAAAAATTAATTTTTGTTTATTAGAAACATCTTGAAGAGCAATGTCAATTTCAATAATGAGATTATCAAAACCATTTGACACCTATTTAAATGTGCATTCTTTAGATATTTATATTTCCCATTAAAGAAACAACTATTACAGGAATGTACTGTCAAAAGAAAATTTAATTTAAATGCAAAGGATTACTTGCTTCTTTTTCACCTTTTTTTCTTTCTATTTTAACATTTTCCTGCAGAGCTATGATCACAAATAACAGTATTGTTTTGGCACAAGAGCAGCAGAAACAAAACCTTATTGATGTTTATTCATTGTCCACGCTGAAGAAAGTGCAGAGTGCAAAGCACACATGCATTAGCTATAAAAATTCTGTCTGCTTTAATAATTTATGCTATTATTAGTAACACTGTGTGAGCAGGCATGTTTCCCAGGATTTCCTACGCACAAGACAGAGTTCAAAATTCATGTATGTCCTGTGGTTAGGCTTTATTATTGCATGAAAAGTAATAAATTAGCCTATCATTTAAAAATATGTATGTTTCTATGTAGACCTCCTCAAACTGAGCTGCTGGTTTTTGTATTTCCTCAAGATGCCTTAATCTTTTCTTTTTAACAGAGCCATTCCTACTTCTTTTCTATTTAGGTCATGATAATGAGTTACCTGCTTTGGTGAGTCATTGCACTGCTATTGACAATTCTTATGATTTATAATGTATTATTTTTAAGCATCAAATTATTTTACCATCCTACAGTCAGACACGATACTTTCTGCTCTTTAAAATGACTACTGGCCACATGTATATATATTGGAATTTGCTGTAGTCCATGTGTAAATATCCGCTGATTTTTTCTGTTTTTAGTAAAATAAAGCCAGACTTTCCTGAGAGTTAATGGTCACCTCCTAGATTTGATTTTATGCTTAGTGGGCTGAATAACAAGACTGGTCAGGAATTTTACAAGACTTTTTTTTTCACAAAATCCTTGGCAATGAAACAAATTTATCAGAGCTTCCAGTGGAGTGGGAAGTCCAGAAAGCATGTCAGCTCTATTTAGAGACATTATCTAAGACCATCTCTCTGCCTGCTGCAGACTGAGGGACCTGGTGGTCCTGGAGATTGTTCCTTTGAAGTTCTGTAAGTCTAGCTTAAGCTGATGCTCCAAAATTCTTGTTGCCCATCTTTGCACTTAAGCTTATGTAAGAAGGAATGCAGGTTTCCAGAGCAGCTCAGGAATCTTAATGTTTTAGTTATTTTTCTCACTTTACTTTGCTTGAAACAGTATCTTAGACTTCCTAGCACACATGGAATTTGTGAAGTTTATTCTGCAATTCATTTTCTTTCTCTTTTTTTTTTTTTTTTTAAGGTTAATGACTTTCATCATCCATACAGTTTTACTGCAGAAAGGGATAGGCACATGTAGGAAGAACAGGATGGTCAGAGGATGGCAAGAAAAATTCAGATAAATGCATTCTCTAATGCAGCTCTGCAGAGGAGGATTGTGATGTAACAGTGGTTAACTCTACAAAAACAATTTTATAGCAATCAAAAAAGCATATTAACATCAGGAATTATTAGGGAAAAAAATAAAATAAACAAAAGCTTTGCTATTCCCTCTTTAAATGCATTACTTCCACAAGGCTTTTGACACTGTCTCCTATAATACTGTCATAGGTAAACTCAGGAAGTGTGAGCTGAAGGAACGGATGGTGAGGTAGTGTGAGAAGTGATTGAACAGCAGATCCCAGAGTGTCATGATCAGTAGCACAGGGTCTGGTTGGAGCCCTGTCACTGGTGGTGTCACCAGGGTTCAATACTGGGCCCAGTCTTGTTCACCTGATCCATCAATGACTTGGAGGAAGGGGCAGAGGCCTCCTCAGCAAGTTCCCTGCAGACACAAAGCTGGGAGGAGCAGCCCATACCCCAGAGGGCTGTGCAGCCCTTGAGAAGGGCCTCAACAGGTTGGAGAGATGGGCAGAGAGAGACCTTCTGAAATCCAAAGGCAAGTGCAGGGTCCTGCTCCTGGGCAGGAATAACCCCCTGCACCAGCACAGGCTGGGGGCTGAGCTCTTGGAAAGCAGCTCTGTGGAGAAGGACCTGGGGGTCATTAATCTGAACCAAAAAGAGTTGGAGACTGACAAATACCTAGCTAGGGAGGAAGTATAAACAGTTGACAAGCTCTAGGTCTTTGGCATGTTCATATAATTCCTTATAGAAAAAGAGTACCTGAGCCAGTATGACCACCCTCATGTTGAGGCATTCATTGTGATAAAAGCAGTTAGCCAGGTGACCTTGCATCAAAAACTGAGAAGACAATCTAGCAGAATGACAAACTATAAAGCGTATCACAAAAACAACATCTCAACAAAGTTTTAAGTTGAAAATACTAAAGAATAAATAAATACATTATTATTATTATTATTGTCATTATGCTTTTGTACTTTTCCTATAATCTTTCTATATATCTACTGAGTGCTACTACAGGAAAATAATACTGAAATACATGGACTTTTGGTCTGACTTGGAAAGACCATTCTTGTGTTCCTGTTAGGTAGTTGGAAACCAGAAATATTAACAACATAATGTATTATAAGAAATATGTTGATCAGATGTTTCAAAGGACTAATTGTCCTAAGTGAGAGACCTACAGAAAGGAAAAAGGGGGTAGGACATTAACATGAGAAGAAAATGGAAAAAACATAAAATGAACTTTGTTAGATGTGGGGAGGTTTACCATTTTGCTTTTCTGCAAGAATTTGGGACTTAAATACGAAAACAAATATGTGACTAAAACGCAAAAAAGAAAATGCAGAACACATCCCACAAAGTGTGAGCAATGTTCAAGAAGAAAAATCTCTTAAATACTAAGCACTGATGGCAGTTGGAGCCAAGAGAACATAATTAACCCCTTTCTTATTGGATTGATATCTGCATTTGAGTGGGAGTTTTAATGCTGTCAGTATTAGCTAGTTACATTTATAATTTCCTTAAGTCCAATATTTAAAAAAATAAGAACCACAAACTTCAAGATATCACTCTTAATTCAAGCAGTGTATAAATTTGTTGAGTCAGTGGAGTTGTTTTCCAATAACAGAGAAAAATAATAAACAATTCCACAGATGGGCTAGAAGTCTGAAAAAAAAATTCTGTCAAGTATTTCCAGTGGAACTCTACTAGACAATACACTGTGCTCTACCACAGTACAAACAAAATACCTAAGTAATAACAGGATTCCTTGATATTTACCAGGAATGCAGACAGAAATACTTGATTTTCCTGGTTTTGAACAGCTTACATACTGCAAATTCTATACAGTAAAATTAGTTGTATAGAAAACAGTGAATTCCTTTCCCTTATAGGCGGTCTTCAAATTAATATTCATGACAAGAAAACACAACAAAAAGAAATGTTTGATGCATGAATGCTATAGACACATATATTCCAATGTGTACACATTTGTACGCACACATACAAAGCAAAACCTAAAGATACAGAGGGAAGCCAATCCCTGAAAATAACTCACTTTTTTCCCCTTAGCATTTATTTTTATTGCAGGGCATAATGTGGCCTGCTCATAATCTCACAAGCCAAGATGAACCTTGATCCATCCTTATTCCAAATTTCACATATTGAACACAGCTGAGGCAATTTCTGATTGTCTGAAGGTGAATTTCCATCTCTTTCTATCCCACTGTGTCAGAATTTTGATAGTAAGTGTTTTCTAGTAAATGGTCATCGTTTTTTGGTTTTGGTTGGGTTTGACTTATTTTTCATTTTTGTTTTTTACCTACTGCTATTCATTACAAACTCAGGAGCATTTTATGAGAGTGCTGCATAAGCACTAAACTTCATTAAATTTTGACTCAGTATTAGCCTAACTGGTGTTAGAGAAGTCAATGAAGTGGGAGCAAAGACACTTTCAAATATCTTTCTACTATTCATCATAGGAGATGATGATAACTCAATTGAAAACCTTGGAATTTACATTCACTGAACTAAGTTTCTTCTATATTTTAGAGTTTAAATATTTTTAGTTTCATGCTCCAGAGTCATATAGGCATTTTTGTGCACTCACATCTTAATTACATTGGTTTCTCCTCTCTTCTTTCTCGAGGATCTGCCACTAAGATTAAAATTGTTGTTCAAAGCACATCTAAGCAAGAAGGTGACTTTAGGGTTCATTATCTAATTGATCAAACAACCTGCTAATTAAATGTATCTGGGCCTAATCAAAGTAGAGACATAATGCAGCAACACAGTGAAACTGTCAGCAAGGTGCGTGAGACTCGCACCATCAAGGCAAATGGAGCTCATTTTGCTGCTTAATTACATTAAAGCTAAGATTTTCCAAGGACCCTAGCTGAGAGAATTGGCTGTGTATCTTACATTGCTCTGGATATGTTAGACTGTGGTTCGGAAGTGCCTGAGTCTTAGCAATAAGCTCTGCTTCACATGACTGCTCTTGCCAAGTTTGCTCAGCTCCTACAGTCTTGACTCAGCACATTTGAGGCTAGTGTAAAATCTGGGCTGAATGACCTAAGTGAATGGTCTTCTTCATGGTTCCATAGTCAAAGCCAGGCATATAGATCTGCTAGATCTCTAGTGTTCAATAAACCCCTATCATTTAAAAGTAATGAGCTGCAACGAGATTTACACAAACTGCCTTGTGCTCTCCCTTAACTCTAAAGCCAGTATTTTATAGACAGGCCTATCCCCATTCTTAAAATAAAAACAAATAGCTGACTAATCTCTATAAATCTGCTAATGGCAATGAGTCATCTAAAAGAGAAAAGGAGATCGGGGAAAACTAGTCTCCACATGTTTTCCTACTATAAGAAAAAACAGCCACTGTAACCATTGAGGAAAGATTTAACAGTCTAGATTGATAACATAGGTTGGAGACAGATGAAATATATTCTTAGATCTACCTGAATAATAGGTAGGTCTTACTGACTGAAGGCTAATCTATTTAATCAAGGCTAATGTATACTTTACACTCAGTGTTTCTTTTGCAAAGGTGAACTGTGATATTTTTCATCATAGTTATTGCATTTATTGCAGTAACATCTGGAAGTGCAAATCATGGTGGTAATGCTGAAAGAATCTTACCCTAAAATTGATCTTAAAAGTGAGGACAGGCAAGATTATTTGTTTAATCCCATGAACAAATAAAGACCACATCTATAACTCAAGCTCTCCAGTATCAGTCTTCTGCTCAAACTTGTGGGCAAAACTCCAGTTGTTTAATGATGTGGATAAAAACTCTAAAGCATGGCTCTGCCTGGTGTCACTCCTGGTTAGTGACCAGTTGTACACTGATGCAGTATAGAATGCCCTGGAGCCAGCACAGTTTCCCCATTATTTTATAGAGTGGCATCTTCAAAATGGAAGAAATTAGCCACTAATTATGATCACACACTGCTGCCACATATCCCCTAATTGTTTGAGTATTTTCAAACTTGTCACTACTGTGAAAGATACATAGCAATAACCTCCAACAGAGAGAAACACTTTCTGCCAAAGAGGATATTTGCAGTCATTTGCATGGGTAGAGATCTCCAGTTATAATTCATATGGAAGTGTTCTCGTAAGTCCAAGTATAATGGTTCTCACCACTATGCCTCTAAAGGCAAAACCAGAAATAGAAAACATGGTTTTATAAACCTGATATAAGTACAAGTAAGTTCCAAAGTAAAGATCTAATGAAATTCACTTCACTGTGAAGAGAATAGGAGGTAAGGATAGAAGAAAAAAGAAAAATTAAAAGCCTATATTTTTACACAGATTTTGCAGCTAAGGCAGACTTCAGGAGCTCTACCCGTAATTATATTCGCAAACATTGTAATTGTTCCTGGGAAGCCTCAGCTGGTTTTAAACTACTTTCCTTCTGAGATTAATTCAATATGTTTACTGCTAGCTCCCACAACTTGACTGATATACTCTGATTAGAATCTTAACCATTGTGGGTATATCTAGCCACTGTATCGGAGTTTCCTGTCAAATCCAGTGTCATTTCATAAGCTCCAAAGACTGTTACAGCAACAGAAACTACAACTTAACCCTTTTAATTGAAAGCATTTTAGCAATCAACAAAAATTTTGATGGAAAGCTCATGTGCATGGCAGGAAGAAAGCATGCACATATAGTAATATAAGTTTGAATATGTATATGAACTAAAATATGAAATTCTAGTTTTGTTATCAAAGACATTTCATATCTGACTTGCAGTTTTCAGAGGCAGCAGCTCATTTATCTTCAGTGCTAGTCAATTCCCAGCAGTCCTTTCAGTTCTTTAGTTTTATTTTTGAGTTATTTGTACAAGGAGACGAACAAGTTGGTTTTGTCTAAATGCGAATAAAAGCAACCAAAAAACCCAAACCAATCACCCAGACCCAAAATCCATATCCTAATAAGAATTTGCAAAAAAGCTTCAAAAAATGAAAATATTGCAGCTTTTGTCTAGATAATAGCCCAGCAAAAAGAAGCATTAGTTCAGAGACAGAAGTTGCCTGCTGTTTCAAAAGTTTAGTACAACCAGAAATTTCACTACTATATGGTGTCAAGGACACAGATTTGGGGAAGGAGATTCATTGGGTAAACCTGTAAAGTTTTAAAGTCTTAAGACTGGCAGAAGCTGAGGGGCCTGATGCAGATTCAGCCACAGGACCCTGCAGAATTTGTCTTTACTTCACAATTAGGGCAGTCATGGAAAATTCAAAGAATTGGAAGGGCATGTAAAATAAGCAATAACACCAACATTAAAGTCAAACAACAGTCTTCAGACCCTAGAATCTGAACTACTTCTTTAGCAAGAACAATGGCTTAACTTTCTAATGTTTTGCTATATATGAGACAGAGGAAACATCTCTGTTTTTCTGAGTTCTATAGGGTGGTTCTGTTCTGTAGGCAATCAGCAACTTTGCTTGTTGCAGGAACTTTTTTTGCAATGTTTAAAATCTCAAGAGTTCATTGGAAAAAAGCTCAAGAGAAAAATAATTTTTTCTCATTTTGATTACAAAGGATTGCCAGTTTGGGTTTTTTATCTCCTTAGAGGCTTCTAGAATTGAATTTTATAACTTTCCTTCCCAATATTTTGTATGAGAAAAAACATTTAATCATCAAGTACTCCATAAATATGCTATTTATAATATTATCTTATATAGCGTGAGAAAGTTGTTTTTTTTAAAAAAAAAAAGAATTAAAATAGACACACGGGGGGCAACTAGCAAAGATGAAGTTTGAGCAGTTTCATTGAAGCCAACAACTTACCAAAGTCATTGTCTAATCAAAAAGACTTTTGATTTGACTTTTTCTAGACTTCCAATAACACAGAGGAAATCAAGAAGGCAAGAGTAGGAGATTTATTTCATGCTTGCACTCTATGGCTTTGTCAAAATGTCACCTTCCTTCCTATTATGAAAAGAGACATTTACCCCTCAGATTCTGGCTTTATTAGATTTTACAGCATACAAGTGAGCACAGGTATTTATTGCACCAACACAGCAAATGTCTAGCAGCCTGCAAGTACCCCAAAAAAGTACATTTACAGGAGCAAGGCAATCCTTCTTACGCTCTGCTACTGAAATGTGGGCATTGCAGCAGAACATTGTCATATTTTAAAACACATTGGGGATGTTATGAAGGAAAATAACAATAGGAGTTCCTGGAGGTTGGAGGGAACACTTAAGGGATGGAAATAATATGTTGTGACTTCAAAATTATTTACTTGGATGTTCTTTTGAAAGGGGTCATTGCCTCTCCTGTTTCTAGCCAAAAGGGACCTCAAGCAGGGAAAGGTGGGATGCCTTGGCACAAGCACATCAGTGGCAAAACAGGGAGCATTCAGATCTCTGACTTACAGCTTGATTTATTTCCTCTACAGCATATTCATTATTTACTAAATGGGGAGTTGATCCATCCAGATCAGTGAGTACTTGGACAAGTCTTACTCCAGCAACCTGCATTTTACTTTTCTTCACAGTTTTAACAAATACAGTGCAAAATGCTCAGCCAAATGAGAACAGTTTCCTTTCGAAAAGCAAATGATCCTTGTATGATTTGCAGTTGCTGTACTAATTATGAAAAAAGTCTATTTACTTATGATTTTTTCTAAGCTACTCCAAAAGTAAAACCTTTTAAATGTTGATTCAGTTTCAGTGCCCAAGAGAACTGCCCCCAAGGAATCCCAGCCACTGAATCACTTGAAAATGCCCTTGTAAATTAGCAAGCATTGCACAAACACTGCTGGCAAATTCAATCATTTCTGTGTCATGCTGCATTGTTATCTCCTGCTCACTTAGAGAGCTGAAGTTCATTCTGCCTTGATTCCATGTAGGCTAGTGAGGTGATACGAATGACTTTGGTTAAGTAGCACTGACTCTATTAATATTTAAATACAGAGAATAATAAAGCCGGAGCAGAAAGACTTCAAAATTAAACTACCAACTGCACGGCATTTCCTCATGTTCTCTGGTTTTTTCAATATCTATCATCTCTTCAACAGTATTTTTCCATTTTAAAAATTCCTTTGTATTTAATGTAGAGCTGTTAGAAAAAAGAAAAGGTTCAAGCTACAGTATCTCTAATGTCTCTCAATCCCTAGGGGCTTTCACAGCATTAACCAGGGTCAGAATTTTGAAAACAGATTCTTTTGCCAAAGCCCAGACATCAGCACCTTTTAGAGATGTTGCTATATAAGCACTTTCAGAAATCAGAGCCTTGATACAATAAAATAAATCTCTTGTTTATTCTTCCACTGACTGCTTCCTAAATTACAGGAAACTGAGAAAAATATTCAAAACTTTATGTCTCTATCACATATATCTCTCCAACAATAAAGGCAACAACACTGTGTGAAACTATCATATGAACCCCATGTCAAAAACAATACCTACTGTATTCCTTCTATAAAACTTACTTGCACCTGCAAGTAGCAATTTGTTAGTTGAGAACTATATATCTAAAGGATAAAAAGCTAGATTTTAGAATTTATTCTCATCTATTAAAAAATGCTTCCTAAATTTTAGACTTCAAGAATTCATACTTATTTTGATCATGTTATAAACTTATCTCCGTGTTTTATATGGTTACATAAGCAAAAGTTTGACAAGCCTGAGGTATTATTGCAAATTAAATACAAATACAGAAATAAGGACTATGTTCTGGTTGTTCTGGGTTTCTTTTCCAAGACTGGGAGACAGTTCGAATTTCTATAAAAAAAAAACAAACAAACCTGCTACATGACTCTTCATTTCATCTGGGTTAAAAATGTTAACTCTCAGTGGAGCAGTGAGGATATAATTAAAGTTTGCAGATGCTGTGTTTCCAATATTTGTAAAGGCGTGTGAAAGACATGCAGAATAATTATTACTATAGTATTACAAGAGTTATTATCTGACAGTCTATTAATATTTTCCCCATTTTATTCCCTAAACTCAAGTAATGCTAATATTGTTCTCAGGCATATTACAAAGGTTCTGCTTATTCTGTTCTTTTGGTTTTATAAATTCACATAAATTTGTGTCAGCTACATTTGCATAGATAAATATTAGATAAATATTATTTAATCCTTTTTCAACCAATAAATAGAAGTGATTAAGCAATAGCTGCGTAAAGAACTATAGCCTCAGTTGTCTGCCCCTCCTACAGCTAATATTTCAGCCTTAATGAAATTACTCACCTTCCATTAGATATAACAGTGCCAGGCAAATTGTCAGTGATGCCAATAACTTGGCAATTTTCTGAAAAGCCACTTCAGCTGTTAAATTGTCCTAGTTCTTCATTCTCGTGAACTTGCTAGAGGAATAATTTGAAAATAAGGTGATCTAAAAGTCTAAATAAGATATAAATGAAATGCAGTATTTTGCTCTAACACAGGATGAGGGTGCCATTCTTGGGTCCTGATCTTAAAAGTACTTAGTACAGCCACGTTTTTACTTATGTACTTACATGGTGACATAAGATTCGTCACATACGAAACTGGAGCAGATTTTAATATAGAAAGGAAATTGAAATTGACAATTTGCTGCAGAAGTGCTTCCATGTGAATCTCATGAAGTTTAACAAGGTCAAGTGGAAGCTCCTGCACCTGGGTCAAGGCAACCCCTGGTGTCAAAACATGCTGGGGGCTGAAAGGATTGTGAGTAGCCCTGCTGAGGAGGGCTGAGGGTACTCGTGGATGAAAAGCTGAACAAGACCCAGCAATGTGTGCTTGCATCCCAGAAAGTCAAACATATCCTGGGCTGCATCCAAAGCAGTGTGGTCAGCAGGCCAAGGGAGGAGATTGTGCCCCTCTGCTCTGGTGAGACCCCACCTGCAGTGCTGTGGGGTAATATTTTATGGTACCAAACAGTATTAATAATACTGCACATGTTCAGGCCTCTCTAAAACTCAGTGCAGGACACATCTCTCACCTGTAAACAGCACATTTTTGCTGCATGCTTCTAAACTACAGACAAGGTTGAAAGGAAAATAATCTACATTTTTCAAGAGGCTTATTTTAGAATGAAGGACTCCAGTAGTTCATATGGAGTATGAATAATAAATCTTTAAAATTCTCATTGATACATCTATACACAAGAAACAATCATTACTTAGAGGTGGATCTGAGAAGTGAAAGAACTTAGTTATGACCGACAAAAGGAAGCTCTGTGTGTGGGGAGAATAAAACAAAGTAACATTCCCAAATCCATATGATATTGGGCTGAAACACAGGAAATAAAATAAATTTATTGCTATGACTATTGCATATTTATAAAGCACCTTATAAATAGGAACTTCAAAGGATTTTTAAAAGGGTTAATTAATTGGATCACAATAATCCAGTGAATTAGGTATTATGGTATTCATTTTAAACACCATTAAATTTAGGCAGCTTAAATGACATATCCTAGAGTATATATACAAACATTGGTGAAAGAACAAATTGGACCCCTCAGTTTCCTTGAAGGCTATGGGCTGAGACTTCAACTTTCTTTTATGAACAAGACAGTAAGAAAAAACATATATGTTCTATCCATGAAAGGGGGTTTTGACCATCATAGATTTAAGAGTAAGTGCAATAAAGGATCAAACCATCAAAACTCAGTGAGGAGCAATGAGCATACTGAGCCTGGAAAACATGGAAAATAAATAACAAGTTTTATCTCTGAAGTGTGATTTAGTTATCAACTGGGACAACAGCCTAACATTGACTGTTATTTTCATAGTAGACATTTGCTAGATACCCACTTGATCACAAGAAGTAAAATGAGGTGAAGATGATAACTGAAATGCAAAACAGGCAGGTAAAAAGATGACACAGGTTGCAATCAAGGCGGGGGGGGGGTTTCAACAGCTGCCCGGACAAGTGCTGGAATCCATTGCACTGGATTAAAAAATGTCACCAGTGCAGCAGCCAGTCACATTCAGTTTATAATAGTTTGGAATAGAGAAGAGATCATGTTTCATTAGGATTATTCCTGTTTCCTTTTAGCATAGTTCCCAGAATATCATGGAAGAAGTGATAAGGCAATATAGTTCCAATTTTCGCAACTTGTCAGGTTTCTTCTCCGCACGCACCACTGTCATTTTAAATACTTATCTACTGCATATATTTCTGCTGCAGCAATGTATTTGCTTGTAGCAATGTAATTGCATCTCCCACACTGCATATATCACTTAAGAAAGCAGCTAAAATTTTAAAATTCCAAATCTCTAAAACTTCATTACCACATAGCTCTTTAACAAACAATATAGATGCCTGTCTTGCTTTCTTCCGCTTGCCATCTTTCCCATTCTTTTCAATTCTAGAAATTCACCAGTGATCACTTGTTGCTTATTGTCCACAGAACTGTGGTCAAAATTCCTCTTCAAAACACCACACTTTTTGAAGATATGCATTAAAGCAAGCTACCACTAAGACACCAATATCAAGTCAAAATTTCCATATTAGTTTTTCTTGTTTCATCCAAAAGAAAAAAAAAAAAGGCAAATCACAGTATTTTTAAATACTACCTCTTACTTTTTCATCATTAATCTTACAGGCTCTACCTCCCCGATGGCCAGCTTTTTGCATGTGAGGGTCATGAGTAAAGAAGCACTACTGATTAACTTCTCAATTATGTACATGTTCAGGTGTTTTCTGAGCTCAGAGTGTAATGTGTGCTATAACCAGAGAGAATGAAATACATTTGCAAAGATATAGTTTTCTATAATCTTGATTTCAAAATGCAGCTAGTCTTTCTCTTACATTTATAATATTCCAAATATCTAAGCCTTCAGACATAAAAGTTACAGATTGCAGCACTAAGCTAGAGATCTGAATTTTGGAAAGCACTGTTCAACCTAAAGCCTCACAACTTGGAACAGAACATAAAAGTACTTAGACATCACAGTATCAGTTATTGCTTGGACAGGTACAACAAAACTTCTGGGAATGCTCTGGGGCTCATGAAAAACAGGTATTTAATAGTAAGGCACATGAATTGCTGTCAGAAGATGACGGATGTGTTGGAGTGGTACAATGCCCTGCAGGAGCTGATTTCGGCCTAAGGTTTCAGCTTTCTTTCTGATTTTCTTGGGCTTCTCTCCTGTTCCCTCCAAGTTATATTGCAACACCTTCCACGTCATATGGATTGTAGCAGCCAAAATTGTCAAATTAATTTGTTATGTGAAGATATTATATGAATTAACGCAATGACAGAAAATAAACCAGGAAATAAAACATAAGAAGAATCCCTTTATTCTTTAGGATGGGGAAGGCAAATACTTCATGACTGAACTGATATCAAATTATAGTCATATCACGTAAGTATCAAATTTTACCCTGCTATAAACTTGAAAAAAAAATCAGTAAATATATCTGATTTTATTTCATCATACCAAGCCCACACTCTGATATTGACGGATGGCTTGCAGTACCCAAAAAAGCTAAAAATTTACTAATAATTTACTTTGATAAGCAATAACAGCAAGAACATTTGAGATGAAGCCAGATTGGGATCAGCTCCAAAAAGATGCTGAGAAAAAAATTAAGTGGACTTTTAAGTCTATATCGCTCAGTGGGTAATATAAGTAAAAACAAAGCAAAGCAAACCAACCAACCAGCAATAACAAAAAAAAAAAAAAAAGAAAAAAAAAAGAGAGAGAGAAACTGCAGTCTTTTTTGCCCACTGATGGGGAAGAATACCTATTCTTTGTAAGTAATACTATCCCAAACTCTAGATTGGAAACCAAGCCAAACAGTTTTCAGCATCATCCTCCCCAAATATAAAATTCCTGACAAGTCACAATCCTTACAGTGGAACAAGAGTCAGCTCCTCCCATAGCAACACAGGTTTGGCAATTTTATGAAACGTGTATCTCTGTCAGTAAAACAGACTCTAAAGATAGCTAAGAGCAAAAACTAGGTAAGAAGGCACTATCTTTATGTCATCACTTGTCATTCCTTGTCCTGAGGTTCTGTCCGATCGGATCTCACGTCCTTGGCTTCTACATACTTGTGCCTAGTTAACTTGAACTGCTTAACAAGTTCTCTGCATGCATGGTTTCACATTCCTGCCATAAACCTCCTAGTAATACCAATACTCCATGCTGTGTTTCTCCTGATGGTGTTCCAAAGGAGCAGAGGCACAAGAGAAGAGCAGATGATACATTTTATTCACAGAAAGGTGACATCTGAGACCAAGCAGGGCACTAGATTAGTACTGTTTTCTCTGACTGTGAGTCATAAATCCCTTGGAGGTCACACAAAGGTTAAAAAAGAGAGCTATCAGTGAGCAACAACTCAGTCCCTGCAGGGCTGTGAAATAAGAGACACTATTATTACTTACTCCAATTTTTACACTTCCCAGAAAACTCAAATTACCTTTAATTGCTGGAAACAGTTCAGCTCCTCCAAAATGAAGAAGTCAATAAGAGCAGTTCTTTTTCACTCCCCTGTCCTAGGGGGACTTGTTAATACTGATTAGTGGAGATCAGGTCAAAACACATGAGCTGAGAGGGTCTCTAACTTTCAGAAAGTTAGCTAAATGTAATCAATAAAGTAAAAGATCTGAGGAGAGATGGCAAGGGAATAGACCACTGTTCCACAGTCATTTCACTTGGCAGCGGTGTCTTTCTCTGGAAGATCCTGCCTCCTGTGTCCTCAGCCAGGTTTCCATCCCCTGAACATGCATTTGGGTGTGCTGGTACAATTCCACTCACGGCAGAGATTTCTGGGAAAGCGGGTTATAACTCTCAGGTTAATAACAAGCCTTCCTGTAAAGGCAGAATACTTTAAAAATAGATCTTTCTATTTTATCATGCACCCCCATTAACAGTCATAGGGGCAAACAACAGAGACAGAATAAACTTCAGCAAAATGTACTACTCTATCAGGATGAAGGGGAAATAGAGCTAGAGGACACAAGGACAAGGACTAATTACTAACTAGAACAACAATCTGGAAGACAATGACAGAGGATGTACGGAAACCACTGTACATATCTGAAGTAGAGAAGGACAGGGTGAGTCAGCAACATAAGAAATAAAAAAATCATCATCATTTTAATGCAGAAAAAATCAATGAGATGATGGCAGAATTGTTTCCAAGAAGAATTTTTTTCAGTGCTTTCCATGAGGTCTTTAAAAGAACTAAACATGATGAGGCTCTTGAAGATTGCAAGATAGAACTACAAGACAAAGTGAATACAGAAGCATTGATTAAATGCAGAGTGATAGTACATCAAAGGAGACCAAAAACATCTCTCAGAGTTGCAGGAAAAAATTGGAAAGCTAATCAATTTTTCTTTTAGCTTATATAAAAAATACCAAGTTAAACCAAATGTCATATTATAAATGCATACCTCTTTCTTTTAGAGAGAAACTGACGGAGCGTAAAATATGCAAATAGCAGCACAAGTCAGGGTATCTGGAGTATTTAGTGCTTGACATCCCTTCTTTTTGCACTACCTATTGTCAGAGAAAAAAAATCAAGTCTAGGGAAGAACCCTCCTTTCTCAGAAGCATTGCTGAGCTCAACTTAATAGTCTGCTTCCCTTCTGTGTGCAGATCTCCAGCTGTTTATACTGGGAGTTCTGAGTATGCCTTGAAAGAGTTCTAAATTCCTAATAGCAGGGAAAATTGTATTATATCTAAAACACAAGCAATGTGCTTTAAATAAATAATTTAAAAAAAAAAATCTTTCTTTCAATTGCAAAGACAAGTACTCAAAAAAATATCCCAAAATGTCTTTATAGTTCCTTTTTCAAGTCATCCTCTGCAACAAATGAAGCAAGGTCTGAATGGATGGTGAATGCAGGAGAAGGAATGACTAAAACATGATCATGCACTTGAGAATAATATAATAATATTTATATTGATGTATGCACTATAACCATTCTTTTCCTCTCAAATTTGACTGGAAATATGAAGAATTTTCTACCATAGAAATCCTTACATATCTACTACATTCCTTTTGAGAAGGGGAAAAAAGAAAGTGAAGTATGGCAAATTTCTGGTTCAGAAAATGAAAGTAAAAAGTAGAGCTGTTAAGGGACTGTGCATGCACACTTTTATTGCAATTGTCATCGGAGTAACTCTGCAAAAATCATAAAAATAGATTAAAATTTGAATAAAATATAAAGCTAAGAAGTCACAGATTAATTTACCATTAATAAATTTTACAAACCTCATAAATTTAGTTTCATTTTAATGCCCAAATAATTAATAAACACATATACAGAGAAGGGTAAGGATCAACATAGTTGTCTACATATCCAGTTCAATATAATTCCTTACAAGCACTAGATTCATAGGCATGACTAGGGAATATGGAGCCTTTTCAAGTGAAGAACATAATGTTTAATAATGAGACTGAATTTGTCCTTTTCATCTGCAGGGCACTGGAGATAATAACTGTGATGTCTTTGAAATGACAGTGTGGCAGGTACGGTTCTAAGCACCATATGCCAATGGCTCTGAAACTTCCCTCTGAACTGACATAATTTAATATTTTTTTTCAAATAAAACTTAAATATTGTAGCAAAACCCTAGCTCTTCTGCATCTTAAATTAGCCCATCCTGTATTTCACTTCACTTGTTTGCAACACTTCTGAAGTTTATGCTTTATCCGCAGTAATGTGGAAATCATCAAAATCCATACATACAATTTAATCAACACTCAAGAATTTTCTGTCCAAGCTAGCATGAAAGCAAAATAAACAAAAATTCAAGTGTGGATATATCTTCATATACCTGAATGGACAGGCAATACATTAGAAAGGCAAAGCTCCGACATTCCTCTTGAAAGTCAGAGAGTGTCTCTCCATCAGAACTAAGAAGTTTCAGATCAGGCTATGTTTACCATACTCCATTGTGTTCTGAAAATGTTCACTTTTTTCCTATTCTCTTGTTTGTTCTGTGATGACTTCAGAGATCAAAAGTAACAAATGCCTGGAAAACATGCTGAAATCTGTTTCTGAGACTAAAAATAGAAGCTATATCCTTCATTATACTAACAAAATTTTCTCATCTGAGTGATCCCTAAGTTAGTTTTTATATGTTCCCTAATTAAATTTATAATTTGAAAATAGAGGGATGAATTATATGATATCCTATGAGAACCTAGAATACTTTTTTTAAGAAAGTCAATCCTAAGTTTGATGGAACAAAGTTTCCTTGTTATTTCATTCTGTAGACAGCATACCTTATAGTTTTAACTCCAAAATTATCACCAAATTCCACATAAGACTCTAATATCGAAAATTCTCTGTTCACACTTGGCTCAGGAATATATGAAACTTTGGCAAGTAAGACAAGTAATGTCTAATATTTCATATCCATAAATGGAGGAAGCTGACGAATACATTTAGCAAAGTGGAATGGAAGATGCATGCCAATAAGTTCAACCATATCGCTCCTAAATAGAAGATTAGCTTTACATTTCTCACATACCAGATTAAACCCAAGATAATCTGATTTCTCTTTTCACCTTATAAAACCTTATTCATATCGGGATTTTTAATCAATCAAAAATAGAAAATAAAAATATAAAAAAATACATCTATTGTGAATAGCTATACATCTTGTTTATTCATATTTTCTTATTAGGCTTCAGCTGTTATTTGAATCTTGTCAGCCTATTACACTGGGACAGTGGAAAGGTCATCAGAAACACATTTCTGGTGGCATTTTGTCTGAAAAGAACCATTAGAAGGAAAAAAGCCTGGGAGTGTTACAGAAGAAAACAGCAACAAAACCCTACTTGACAAACACGGAGTTAAGAAAGAATGCAAGCCAGCATTTGATCTTGATCTACTGCTTAAGAGATTCATCAGTGAGCACTCTCTGATCACCTATGACACTGCAGAGGCACAGCAATGGTGTCATTGCTTTGCATAAATACCTAAACCCAGCATATATTTTCTACTTTTTTGCTGCTAATCAAGTAAATAAGAAATTTGATATAAGCAAGTGAATGATCATTGATTTCACTCTGCAACCATCCAGGATGCACAAATTTTATATGCAGTTTGAATTTGTTATTGCTGACACAGATCAATCCAATTCAGTGTGTGAGCCTCGTTTTTCATTTCTTTCTTTTAGTACCATGATTTTTTTGTTTTTTATTTGAAACTACATTTTTAAGTGATCAGCAATTCAGTATCAAATGACAATTTCTACTTATAGAGCCCTTCTTCATACTGGTAATTTTAAATTTAATTTTTAGCTGCAGTAAAGGAATGAATTATGGTGGCTTCCAGATTTGTCATTAGTGGATATTTGCCAACATTAATGATTATTGTGGAACTCAGCAGCCAGTTGCAAAGTTTAATACTTAGAAGAGGTCCAGACAGGAGAAATGGGAAGACCTCTTCCTTATAACTCAAAACATAATGGACTGCGTGGTACCAAAACTTTAGTATTCTTAGCAAATAGAGATACTTATGTAACTGAACAATATTTTCTAGTTTAGCTATTAATCCCTTGCTATAAAAAATGTTACTTGATTTTTACAGCAGCGTATGGGATTGAAGACAAGACCATCCTTGTCTCTCTCTATGCAATGTCAGTAAGACAGACAGCTTTTCTCTGTTTACACATGTTAAGGTAATTTTCAATTGTAGTAGCTCAGATCCTCAAAGAGCTATAAAGATATGCAATAATAAATTCAAATAGACTAAGTGGAGCTTTCTGTGGGGAAAATGGCCCAGATTTGCAGATCAAAGACAGTAGGGAAGAGGTTCTACCCCCCGACTTTCTTAACGCTGCACCTCTGTGTCCTCTTTGTAAAAGATTATTACTGGAGTAATTATCAAACAGAAGTTGCAAAGATAAATTACCTACTCATTTTCACTTATACTGCTTCTAAACATGAAATTTTGCTATAGAATCCCATTTTTTGAATGTAATATTCAGAGAAATTGAGCACATCTTGCTGATTGATTATTAAATAAACCAGTGTGCTGTCATTTTTGTTCTGATGTGGCATACTTTTCTGTATTCATCCGAGGCTCATTGTGTATAAAGTGTTACTTCATGTATCTAAAGGAGTGAATGACCCTGAAGCCAAATACTCTTATATTCAGCCCAGTAAAAAGTTTTAAAAGAAACAGAAGTCAATAGCTGTAAATCAAGAGGATTAAATATATTGCTTCCTTCATTGCAGCACCTGAATGATATAGACCTCTCTTTTATTTTGTGCTCACATAGCTCTTTTCATAAAATATCAAAGGCACTGCCATAACATAACAATGTTAGAAAACTATTAGAAATAATATTATGACAAAGTATAATAATCGACTTGGCCAAGGTAAAGCAATGTTGTAATATATTAGAAATGTAGTCACAGTTTAGTTCTCTTCGCTGCTATGTTCCATGTTGTATAATTTCAGACTTGTTTGTACTGCTCATTCGCTTTATATAAAAAGTGCAAGGATTACCCTCAAAATAATTTTTGAGTTTTTCTAAGTCAGTTCAAATATCTGTATGACTGAAATGAACAGTAACTTACTGGATTAAAGCAATCTTCAGCCTACAGAGCACAGAATACCCAGGTCTGCCTGGTGATGTGGGCTTCCTCTTTGCCATCTGCTTCTAAGCAGGAGGAACAGAGCACTGTTCTGCCAGAGGGAATTCCTTCCCAAAGGCTGATACTTGGCATTCACAGTTCTCATAAGGATGCTTAACAGGGCAGTAGGAAGCTCTCTCAGCCTCGTGTCTGTAGGTGCAGCTCCTTTTCCCACTGCACACACATTCTTCTGACCTTTTACCTCTAGCCATGCAGACAGCCTCACTGTGATGCATCTGGCTCCCCAACACAAGACAGGCTTACATAGGAAAAAGTTATACCTAACAAAATTTGAGATTAAGGCTTTATGTAAAGCAAGCAAACAGAATGCTGCGAGATGAAAATAAACCCCAAAATACACCATAAAGCACCGTTCTGATCTGTGCTTACAAGCATGCTTCATTCACATCCCTCATGCACATTTCTTTCAATGTGCTCATGCTCAAAGGCCATATAGACATGAATTCTGTCCCTTCTCCTCACTTTATGAGGTTCCACAAGAATAACTTTCAACTCCAGATACTTTGGTATGGATCTAAATGCCCTGGGAAGTTCTGGCTGCAGTCAAACACCTTGTGTATGTAAGATGTATTCATTTGCTTTGTTAGTAGTTATATTGCCTAATCCAGACTGTTAAATCTTCAGTTCTTCAATCTTTCAGATTTCAATAACTTAATGATAGATATTATATCAGACACTGGATATAAACAAAAGATGTTATGCATCTGATTTCTGGTATGTTAACAATTTCTTACAGAGATCTCACTTTCTAGAGCAGATGCAAATGTCACCTCAATAAAAAGTGATCTATTTGATGCATTTGAGAGTAAATTCTTTCCTTCCCCTTCAGCCTGCTTTAATATGTTGTCTCTTGCAAGAAACAGTTTAAAGCAGTTTGAAGCTGATTTTTTGTTGTCTATCAATTTTATGTTGCCAAATCAACAACTAATGTTTTCCAAATCCCCAATATGTCAAGGGAATAAGGAAAAAGAAATTTCTATTTGGTATTCAGATCAACTCTTCCACACTCAGTTTTATGCTACTGTAGTCAAAGCAAAATTTCCACTAAAGGAAATGTTAAAAATTGCAGGACATAATTCTGGAACAGTACAGGAACCATAATATTTGGAGGAAGGTACCTGAACATCCAGTCTTACCAAGAGTAAATACCTCAAATTGTTCTCTTTCAGTATCAGATAAACAGTTTTCTGCCACCTACCACAACAGAACTTGAGAACTGAAAAGGGAAATCATAATTTATCAAACTAAGAGGAACAAAATTGGAAAGAAATGAAATAATAACAGAGAAAAACTAATAGAAAAAATAGCAAAAGAACAAAGCCCAACCCTACAGAGATGAGGAAAAGAAAGAAGTAAATTGAGAGACTAAATTATTGGCATTCTGACACACTAGGGGGACCGACTTTTCAACCATTTTTTAATGAAAGAAGAATTCCACGCAGTAAGTTTAAACAAAAAGAATATGAAACATAAGAAATCTGTTACAAACAGTGCTATCAGCTGTGGAGAAAGTAATTTAAATGGCATTCAGCAATGCAGGTGAAGACTGTCAGGTAGCTCACTCTTTCATATTTGATTTCTCAGATCATTTCAGAGATCCAATGGTCTATCCTTGTCATGTCACAGTCTTTAGTCCTTTTGTGAAGTATTGAGGGAATTGCTGCTGACTTGTCCTGTCTCTATTTGACTCTTAAGGATTATTGACTTTGGTTCTGTCTAAGGGTTCTGTCTTCGAAGACAAAACCCTCGAGATCTCTTGGTGCTGTCTTGCCTGCTAGCAAGGGGCACTGCGAGTTTTGCTTGCTCACACTTTGTGAGTGTAGTCTTATTAATCTCCAGCTGTGTAGAGCTAGTTTTGCCCGCACAGACATTCAGGAGACAAGCTTTGTTCTAAACATGGCTATGGGATTTCTTAGGTGAGAAGAACTTCTGTTTTGATTTGAATATCTCGTTTCTTCTGTTCTGTTTCAAACTCTGGGGCATGCCTCATTTTCAAATGGAGATTTTCATTACGTTTAAGAACGTAATTAATTCTGAAGCTGTATACACTTCACTTAATTTGAAAGGTTTGGACTTTTCCATAAATCATGGAAAACAACCGGTTTCTCAGCTGTTACAACACAGGAAACAAAACCAAACCCTGAATTGACTACTATGGCTTTACTATAAATAGCCTCAAAGGGGCATAGTGATTGAAAATTCAGAACCATTCATCTTAAAATGTACCAAAAGAAAATATTGATCAAACAGAACAGCAAAATGAAGCCACCTGTAAACTGACCAGCCAAAGAAACACACAGGAAGAGCTCTATTTCCTAGGACAATGTGAAACATTTGTTATTCACACCAGAAGCAGAATCTGGTCAGAATTCAAGGATGTATACTTAATACTGATATCAGATCAATATCACTAGAGTCCAATGAAGATGAAAGCCTCTTACTGAAAATATAAATTACCTTTTACCATCAAGATTTCAAGTTGTATTAAAACAGCACTCTTATCTTCCCCTACCTTCAGTCAAAGTGGCATTTCAAGAATTGTTCACATGAAGCACAATTTAAGCAGGGAATCAGAGACTGAAACATCAATCCATTAGGTTTCCTATTTCTCGTGAAGTCTTAAGAGTGGAGATGTTCAAACTTAACTTAATATGTTGCAGAAGATATCACAATGTCATCCCCTCTAATCTCAGTTTCTTTCCATATTTGCCTTGAGGGGTTGTAACTTCTTTTTCTAGAGTAAAGACTGAAATCCAAATAATTCTCTATGGCATTGAGGTTGGATTCATAGTACCATAGAATATCTATGGTTGAAAGGATCATCAAGTCCAACTAACTGTTTCTCACAGGACTACCTAAAACTAAATTATGTGACTAACAGTTTCAACCACAGATTCTCCTTGAACTCTCTTGGGCTTAGGGCCATGAAGATTTCCCTGGGGAAGCCTGTGCCAGTGACCAACCACCCACTGAGTGAGGAACCTCCAATCTGAAGTTCCCCTGGTGCAGCTTTATTCCATTTCCTTGTGTCTTGTTGCTGGGCACGAGAGAGAGGAGGTCAGCACCTCCCCCTTTGCTGCCCCTCCTGAGGAAGTTCTAGACTGCAATGGGGTCACCTCAGCCTTCTCTTCTCCAAGGTGAGCAAACCAAGCGACCTTACATCCTCCTCATAAGTCTTTCTCTCAAGACCTTTCACCTTGTTGGTTGCCTGTGGACACAGTCTAATAGGTGGATGTACTTCTTTTGAAGTACATCTGCAAAATCTTTTGCAGTACATCCAAAACTGCACTCAGTACCCAAGGTGGGGCTGCAGTGTAGAGTGGGACAATACTCTCCCTCAACCAACCAGCAATGCTGTGCCTGAGGTATCCCAGGACACAGCTGCCTCTTTTTGTTACCAGGGCACTGCATATTCAATTTGCCACTGACCCAGTGCCCCAGATCTCATTCTGTAGCGCTGCTCTCCAGACTCTTCCTCTGATTTGAACATACAACCACACTGACCTGTCCCTGGTGGAGAATCCTGCACTTGCTCTCGTGACTCAAATTGCAGAAGTTTGTGAAGAACTGTTGCCTGTGGGATGGACTCACAATGGAGAAGTTCATAGAGAACCATCTCCTTTGGGAGGGTCCCCATGCTGGAGCAGGGGAAGAACACTTCGCCCTTAGCAGCGGCAGAAACAACCCAGGATAAACTGATTATAACCCCCATTCCCTGTCTCCCTGCACTGCTGGATGGGGAGGAGGTAGAGCTGGGAATGAGGGAGGGATGGGGGCAGGGTGTTTTTAAGATTTATTTTACCTCTCACTATCCCGCTCTGATTTTGTAAGTAATAATTTCAATTAATATCCCCAGCTTGAGTCTGTTTTGCCCATGATGGTATTTGGGGAGTGATCTCTCCCAGTCCTTATTTCAACCCATTAAATGTTCTTTATATTTTCTCTCTCCTATCCAGTTGTGGAGAGGATTAACAGAGCAGCTTTGGTGGCATTGCCTGGAATCTGGCCCAGGTCAACCCCACTACACTGCTCATGCTCTGTGTATTAGTATAAAGGCATTTCAGATGTGCTCAGGTGTACTCAGGACATCACTGAGCAGATTGAAGGACCTGCTAGCACACCATCTCAAAAACATTGGCATGCTACCCCATACTTTTCTCTAGTGAGCCTGGATCCCTTTTTCCATCCAAATCTAGTTTAAAGCTCTTTTAATGACACCTTTTAACTATTGGGCAAAGATCCTTTTCCCCCTTCAAGAAAGGATTGCTGCTAAAGCATTAACAAAGGAACATTACAGGAGTTCCATGAGAGTCTCCCCACACTGCAGGTAGAAAAATGCAACCAAGAAGACACCTGAAACACAGCAAGGGACTGACACCAAATCCTCTGGATCTCAGACCAGTTCCAACCATAAGCAAGCTATTCCTGTCTTTTGCTGACAAATAGGTGAAAAACTGGTGCAATTTTTTGGTAACAACTACTGGGCCCTCGCTAAAAAAAAGCCACATAAACTAATTTCTACTAGATAATAGAAAATCAAATTAGGTCTGGAGAATCTAGGTTGAATTGATTAGCAACAAGTTTAAGTGGAAGATTGATAAAAAGCTGATCATAAGCTGAAAAGTATCACCACATGTACAAATGTAGGAGGCAAGGCCTCACTTTCCTGTATCAAATCTTTCTTCTGTCACAAATTTGTGAACTGTAGCAGTGGATTCTCTCAACAGTTTTAATGAATGAATGTCAGGGATCTGGAGGGAGCTCATCAGCAACAAAAGGAAGATATTTTCCAGACACATTTGAAAGCCTAGCCTAGTATTCAACCAGCCAAAACATCTATACTGAGCAAAGAAAAAATATTTCCCCATTAAATGATATTTTATGTTTTTTTCGGTGTCTCATGAGATGTGGGAATAGATCCTTATGAAAACTTTTGCATCAAAAATCCCATTTTATTTTCTACCAGTGTGATTTTCCATTGTTATTTTTCTTGCACTCTGCATACATTAAGGCACATTAATAAAGGAAAGAAGCAAGGCAGCCTGTCAGATATTTCAAAACATACCACGGGAAATGATTGGTTCAGGATGAGCGAACAAAATCTGTTTATTCAGCAAACTTAATTTTAGCTGAGAACCAAGAAATGTGTATATAGCACCGACATATGATAAGTTAACTGGGCTCAAAAATACACCATATAGCTTGGCTTTTGGGACAGCAGAAAATGTTTAGATGCTTCATGGCTCAACTCTACCTTTTAACATGAAGGAAGAATCATTACTGTTACTCTGAGGGATGACAGATTTTTAATTTGCACATTCTTTTGGCCTTCTGAAATGCCACAAACAAAAACATCCATAGTTAAGGCTTCAGAGTAGGAAGAGAGTTTCCACAAGCTCAGTAGCTGAGATTGAAAGAACCCAATAAAACAAGATTATGTACATTTAGAAATTCAACTATTAGCTCTCCCTATGAAAGAACATTTTACTTTGATAAATTGTTATAGGGCTTATAAGCTGGATTTTTCAGGGTTTTAATTCCTATAAGGAATTTCTTGGAAAGTTACTGTAAATTTGTGATTTGTATTCTCTAACAGGTCCACTGGAAAACAAGAAAACCCTATAAGATACAGCATCCAAATTCTCTCTCACACAAAGATGGGAATTGAAACTCAGCACAGCTTAAGAAACTCGGGAAAGATATTCAGGAAACACTGTATGAAGAGTCAGACAACAACAAAGGTTTGTGCCTCCCTTCCCTACCAGTCTTCTGCCATGCATTCCAGCATATATATCCATGGAGCCCAAAATCTGACTTGCATAACAATATCCTAACATGAATTACCTTTTCAGTAGGTTTACCGTCTTGGGAGGTGATGCTTCTCCTCGTTTCCCAAACTACCCCTTGACCTTCTCATCCTACTAGCCCATTGGAGACTGTTCCACAGAGCTGCCTGGACCCCCCCACAGCATCCACCCTGTGGAAGAAACACAGATTGAGAAAATGTGATGCAGCAATTAAGTCTTCTCTAGACATAAATTGAAGCCACTGAGAGAGAGAAACTCAGGCAGACTAAACCATGATCTAGAGCTGTCAAACACCATCTGAGAAGGGAGGGGAGTTGTAGGATTACAGTGCCTCCTCAATGTATGAAGGTATGACAGAACTGCTGAAGGCACAGTTAATTTCAAGAAGACTTTTAAGGCACAAATATAAACAGAGATTTCAAAGGCAGCAATTAGTCAATAATGTGATCACCTAATCTTGCTGATGGCAACCTTGCCTTGCCTGTTAGAAATGCCTGTATTTTTTGCATACTAAACAGTAATAGGAAGGGGGCGGTTACTTCTGTATTTCTGTAATGAGTAGCTTCATCATACACCCTACAGGGCAAGGTGGTAGAAATTGGGCCTTTTCCTGTCATTAGGGACAGTGAAACATGTCTGTGTACACCTCTTGAGGGCAAGGCATTCCTTCCAGCCCAGGAAACTTTCTTCTTGTAGAGTCTTACATGCATACCATGGTAAAAATTAAAATTGGAAAAAAGTTTAAAAATCAATTAATTTGATAAATAATTTCAAGTTATAGTCTCTATCTACTGCATCAAATTTCTATATCAGTAATAAGTAAAGATTAGAAATAATAATCATGCATAAAATTTCATAGCTTCAAAACACAGAAAGGTACAAGATATAAAACAGGCCCTTTTATCAAATCTTTTAAAAACATTGTTCATTTGTTAAAGAAAAATAAATTCTACTGTCTCTTGTTTATGACAAAAGACAATTGAGTAAATCATGACTTCAGATAACCCATAAGTCACTGATTCTGTTTTTCAAAGACCTGCCTGCTTTCTATTCCTTTGGCCTTGGCTGCCTAGCAACCTCCACAGAGCTTTCTTAGTCTATACTAATTCTGGAGAGTTTTCATTTATATATTTATTTCTGAGAATGTCCATAAGAAGGATACAGAAACAAAGAGCTGTTTGTTCCTTCCTTCTAGCAGTGGATTCCAAACATGTCATCTCTGTGTCTCAGTGAAGGACACAGACCTCGGTTTTGCAGAGAGGTTCCTGCCTCCTTGATTTTTCTTGGGAACTAAGCAAATCTGTTGGAAAAAAGCTTAGTCTCTGTAGGAAGCTACTTATGCAATAGGCACTGGTATTTCGTGCCCTCCCTGTTGGTTTGATTCATTGAGAAGTTTTTTCACCCTGCAATCCTAGGCACTTATGTAAGGTTGCTGTGCTCATGCAGCCTGTAGCTCTTACTTAACATGAAGACAGTTTGTTCTACTGCTCTGGGTCACCAACAGTTCCAGTATCAACCAAGCTCTGGAGGGAAATGGAGATTCAAGCTGATCTGCTGTGTCTGTGATTCAAAGCACGACAATCTGGAAGGTTTGGATAGGACTGCTTGTTATAATAAGTAGGTTGAAACAGGATATGGACTGTCTCACCCTGAGCCAGCCATTTGCTTTGCATGGAAAAGACTATTTCCTCATGAGTGTGTTGGGGTTTTTTTGTTAGTTGTTTCTTTTTTTTTCCTTCATTATAAGTGCAAAATTGAGGATGTCACAGAAAATATCCCTATGCTACATTAAGAAAATACTTATTTTCTTACCAGTTCTATTTAACCAGCACTTTGCAAATACTTAATGCCTTTATCAGCAATATCCTCCAACTGAAAAGAAGGGGGAAAAAAAGAAAAAAAGAGAGAGAGAGAGGAAGAGATGGTCAAATATGTGGCCTGAAGAGGTTAGCAGGCTCTCTCAAATGATGTGGTAAAGAAATGCCAGGTATTCATAGCCTGCAGTCACAAGGTGGAGATGTGGGGTTTGTGTCTCACTATTTCCAACCCTGAACTCAGATGGAAGAGCTTGAATTCATTTCTGGATCAAACTGAAGCCTAGAACACAACAAATCAATATGTCTTAAGATATCTCAATGTGCCTTAATCAGTTCATTCCATTTTTTTAATGATTAAGTTGACCTTTAGCTATGTTTTGTCCTTAAAGGACATGGAGGGGATCTGTGACAGAACATAAATCTGAAGCCAGATCTTCTAACTTCCACTCAATTTCTTACCAACAAAGCTACATACATAAAGATTAGGTTTTTGTAAGCTTGTAGGATTATGGAAGCATTTTTAAATCTTAGGTGTTTACATATGCTTAGGCATCAATAAAAATTTACTCCCAATTCAATAGCAGGAAAAGAATATATTAAAAAAAAAAACTCCTCAATATTGTAACAGGCAAGAAGTTGGGTGGTATATTGGTGTCCAATGAAATAAAATAAGAGCAACAACATGAATGATAAGAATTATTCAAAAACAACCTACTGGTTAAAAGAGTGATATTTTGTAGAGCAACTTAGGAACAGTGAAAATACCCAAAGAAACTAAAATGGGCAAAATTATTCGATAAACAGGAGGAAGAAAGTTACTGGAAGTAAACAGAGATCTGGTATTTCTTTTTTCTAGTCATGGGCTAACTATAAATAACATTTTTAGTTCCTTTTCCTCTGTCATTCAAGATAGTAATGTAAATTTGTAGTTAGCAGCAAATATCTCAATTTAAACTCCTCTGAGTTATTGTAATACAAATAAATTCCAAATATAATCCAAAACTAAGTAGTTGCTTATTGAAAATGAGTTCCATATGTATGTTCATTTTTCACAGAGCACGATTATTATAGCAAAACTTGAGCATGTGGTGTTTCCTCCCCTTACAAAGTATGATCACAATTACATATGTTTTTAAATGTTAACTCAAACTCTCTGAAAATAAACCTCCTGAGGAGTACCAGAGGCACTTACACATCTATTTTCCCACTTACTTTTGTGAGACATCTGCTTTTAATAAGTTCAAGGGCGTGCAAATAGACAATAGAGAAAAAGACTTCTCCATGCATTTTTATAAAAAAAAAGATTATAATAGGGTTTTCTACAGAATAAATAAAATTGAACCATGCCAAAGCAGCTAGCAAAGGAAATTCAACCAGAGAAAATGAACTTTCTCAAGGTATATGGAAAAATAACTTGAAAGCAACCCCATCCAAAATTTCAGAGACCATAATTAGGTTCTAAATCTACTACATTTACACTGGAAAACCTCACCTGCTATGCACTTATGCTCCCAAAAGAAAAGAATATCAAAAAGAGAGATCCATCCTTCCTTCCCAAAAGAAGAGTATAACAAAAAGAGAGATAATCCATCCATCCATCCTTCCTTCCTTCCTCCCTCCCTTCCTCAGAAGAGAAGAGAGAGATACCAAATGCCTTTGTTTTCTGGACATGGACCATAGAAAAATGAAATGCTAAGAAGGGTTTGGAAAAAGGTCATTATAAGGAAATGAAGCTTTAGGGGGAAAAAGAGAACAAGAAAATTATCGTTAATACGAAAGTATAATCTTTGCCTGAATAACTACCTCACCAAGGAGAATTGCAAGAAACCTTTTGAAAACAATCAATAGTATTATTCCAACACTCAGCTGCTCAATTCAAGTCCACTGATTTTACTTCAGACTTAGGCCAGTAACTGATCAAAATTTGGTCTAAAATATTTAAATATTTTCTAACAGTTCATTATAGCAGTAAGTAAGAAAACCTCACTGAAATGATAACTGGGCTTTAGTAATTGTTCTCAAAGCAGGTATATTTTTATAAATTGCAAAGGGATGAAAAGAGCTGCAGTAAAAGGAAGATTTATTAAAGAGAGACTAAACATAGTAACATATGCTACCATGATGACCGCAAAGAACATAAATAAGCAGAAGAGAAAACACAGTTACCCAGTTCCTGCTATTTTTAATAAATATCACTAACAGGGTAACATTCAACTGCCAAAAGAAAGGAGGTTGTTATACTCTTGTTACTACGTCTGGCCCTGAGTTGCCATTCCAGAAGAGCACAATCTACATCTTGTAGATTCAAGGCCTATCTGCCTGCTCCTGAAGTCTTGGATATCCTAGGATGTGTGAAATAGCAATAGATTCTGGTATCTATGAATCTGAATCACTTGCAAGCTGTCAGTAGAAATGCGTGTGAGCTCTGGGCACTTACATGTTAAGTAACAAGAGTAAAATCAATCAAACAGAAAATCATAGTGTGCTATGCCCATGTAAGACTTTCAACTCAGGGTACAAAGAGAAAATACTAGAAAGTTCCTTAGAGAAAGGTGTCTGTATACAAATTCTTTACTAGCAGTAAATATGAAGAACTTAGAGTTAAATCTCTCCTCTGACTGCTGACTCTCTGTGCAGTAAAACAAGCTACTGGTGTTTCCTTGCTGGTTTGAAAAGGTGTTCTTATTAGCTTTCATTCCCTTCAGTTTTTGACATATTTCACAGCTCTATTTTATTTGACATGCTTAACAGAATAGAACTTTTTTAGACTTCAGAATTGGCTGAACCTCCATAAACCCTGATTATTTATGGCCAAGGTCGTTACTATGTTTTTCCTGATCTTTTAGCTTAGTTAAACCCTGAGTAAGGATTATTCTCCTGCATAAAAAACCCCTGTACTTTCTATATCTACTGCCCTTCTCCTTTTTTCTTCTTTCAAGAATGCCATATGGGAACAAATCAAAGAATAGCTGCATGCCTAGTATGCTAATATTTTTAGACTTCTGCATTTGAGTTAAGCAGGTGGGGATTAGGTAATTCTGCATGGCTGTCTCTCCAAAACCAGTTCAGATAAGGTATATATTCTAAATTCTAAAATAATTTTCTCTGTGATCTGCTGCTGCAAAGATATTCAGTCATACACTATTGATTGGAAATGTTTCTGTACATCTAATCAATAAACGAGTTAATATGTGTTAAACCAATCTTCTAGACTATTTGTCTTGCTCAGTCTAACTAATACAAAGCTGTGAGTGATTCATTTTGGAGCAGCAGTACAGTGTGAAAACCAGACTGGTGTCTTTTTAATGTGAATGTCTGTGTGTGCTTATAAACACAAAATGTCATTAAAAATATTTTCCCCTGACAATATTTCCCCCATTTTAAGATTAGTTCTATTGACTTGTAATAATGGTCTCCAGATACTCATCTGACAAATGGCTGTTTAATTTATTTTTTATTGTGAAAGATTTGACCTGGTTTGTTCATCTATAAATACACATTTTTGTGCTGTAGACACAAATATGCATTTGTTTTAGCTTTCATCCCTGCTGTGTTTGTATAACACAGTCTGATACTCACAAACAGAAAGGAAAGAGATTGAAGAACATTTGATAGTGTTGTCTAGCATTTTAAATACAACAAAATAAAGAAATTAGTGCCCACTTAATCAATTGCTAAATTCATTATGTTTGAAAGGAAAAAGAGAGTGGGCCAGAGAGAAAAATAATGTTAGGTGGAAAAGAACTCATGTTGTCGAGAAAGAAATCAGATGAGCACTAGTGAATTCTACTGAGCTGATAATTTTAAACTTAGATTCACCTTCCCTACTGGCATATCTGATGTAGCTCCAGCTCAGCAATAATTATAAGGAATTTTGCCATACCAGAATGTAATATCATCAAAAGAGTCTGTGAGGATCTTTATCTCTACAAAAAAGGAAGATGACAGTCTTAAAAGATCTAGAGCCACAGAAAAATTCAGAAAGAATTTTGAGTTCCAGAGTCCTATTTTAATCACAGTAAGACAAAAGTTATTTTTGAAAAGCAGCTAATTATCTTTTCTTTTCAAAATGAAAACTAAAATTGATATTGTTAATATTTATGTGAATTATTCCTATTTTCTATGCCTCTGCTGGTATATATGTTGCTTATATCAAAATTTTATGAATCTTTTACCTACTTAATACCATTTTGTAGAGTTTTCAATCATTAATTAGAAGTGAATTTATGTAAATCAGCTTCAGAAATACAGCATGGAAGACAAGTGGCTGGCACTAAATGACCTTAAAGATCTGTTCTGATCCAAACAATTTTATAATTTTCTTACATGAAAGGAATTACAGGATGCTCCTACTCACTAGTTCACTAGTTACAATTCATTTCCCATGTCAGAGAGTTTCCAAATATAGAAAACTTCAATCCTATTAATAATGCAAAAGACCTACCCCTTTATTTAATCTATGTTCTGCCCTCTGTACCCTCAAGGTATTGTGAAAGCAAGTGACATCATTTGCTTGTGTTGCACATGGGAAAAAACTTATTCCCTGAATTATCAAAAAGAAAGATTTTGAAAGATACCTGATTTGTAGCTGAAGAACATCTTTCAGAAGGATTTGAAGAATATGATTTGTCTTATACTATTGAAGAATATGATTCATTTTACAGTATATGTGCATAGTTACATATCATTGTTACTCTTGAGGCGAATATAGGGTGGACAAGCAAGGACTGAAGCACAGCTAATAATCATTCCCTGCAACCTACTGAATAGAAATAGCTGAGGCTTGCATTGCTGGAAGGTGGTATGCACTGTTACCTGCAAAAGAACAGGGAAAAATCCCAAATTGTTATCGAAAACTGAAAAAAAACCCACCAAACAATCGGTGTGGAGCCATTATAGGTTAAAGATCAAAATATTTTCATTGAGTGCTATTGCAACAATGTAGTCTACTACTACAAAAGAAAGCAGTTAAAAATATCAATTGCTTTCTTATCTGCAAATTGTTCATAAATTATTGATGTATGTCTCTGCTAATAATGATGTTTTCAAAATTTTTTTCAAAAATAAATACAGCTAAAAGCAATTAAAACCTATAAATTAACAGACTGATTATGTGTGATTGGTCACATAGTAAAATGTTGATCGTTCAGACTGGATGATCCAACTTTAACAGATATAAACACACAAGAAAAATATTTGAATATCTCTTGGAAAATTAAGTGTGGATTTAAACATGAAAAGGACCTAAAAGTCATTTTCTCTCTTTTACAAAGATCATGTTTTGGAAATTACGTTCAATTTAAAACTAGTTCTCTTCCCTCTGAAAAGTAAAAAGGGACTAGTTACCACATCTCTACCAGGAGCATTTGCTTCCTGTTGCACTGATTACCAAGATGTGAAAAATAACATCAGTTCCAGCTCAATACTCCAGTTTCCCAAAACTGTCAAAACTGTATTCATGTAAAAAAAGTATCCACACAAGAATAATGAAACAAACTGATAGAAAATGGAACAAACATAACCACGGGCAGTGGTGCTCAGCTTATGAACCCTCATTAAGATACATGAACTCAGCTTGTAAATTTTCCTCTCCAAAGTATGCAGTGCTCATTTTCACATTGCAAATTTGGAACCAAATAAAGTTAGCATCTAGTCGGAGTTAAAAAGTTTCAGAGCAGACTTCACAAGCAGGTTATCTGGTGCAGCATTTTAGAAATATTTTCAAGCAGAATTTTATCATCTCAAGTATTAATTTATATGGTCTGGGAATCACAGTTGTACGTGCATTATCTATACATTAATACCACCTTTTTTATTGCAAATAAAGAATGATGAAATTTGCATTAATATCAATTTTCCTTTTTTTTTTTTTTAATTCTACACTTTAAATTTAGTCTCCTTTTTTAGATGTAATGCAATGCATTTGTAATAACCCATAAATTTTTGTTTAATGTAATTAAAAGTGTGGAGTACCTACACCTCTTTTGGAAAAAAGAAGTTTGGTTATTTAAAAGACCAGGAGTGCAAACTTTCTTTTGCATATAATCCAGCAGGTAAAGTACTTGCAAGGAATGAGGGATACTCAGTTCAATTCTTACTTCAGTGTGAATTGAAGCTCTTCCAGAAAAACAGTTTATTTCATAGCATTAATGTTGGAAAAGACCTCTAGGATCACCAAGCACCGCCACAATGTTCACCATAAAACCATGGCCTCAACTGCCATATCCATATGTTTTTAGGACACATCCAGGGATGGTGTCTTAACCACTTCCTGAGCAGCCTGATCCAATTCTTGACAACCCCTTCTGTGAATAATTTTTTCCTAATACCCAATCTAAACCTCCCCTGGCACAACTTGAGGCCATTTCCTCTCTTTCTGCCACTTGTTACCTGCGAGAAGAGACAAACTGTCACCTCGTTACAACCTCTTTTCAGGTGTTTGTAGAAGTGATAAGGTAGACTTCATGCACCTGAGGCAGAACCATGCTTGCTAGCCATGCAAAATTTCTGGGGAAATAAGGAAAAGAGGGAGCACACAAGGTGGAAATCTGGACATGGAATGATAGGAATGGATTCTGATTCCTTTATTTGGGATTATGACTATAGCAACCAGACCATATAAAAGATCAGTAATCCAAAACTGGTCTGGAAATCAATTGTAGTCTTTGTAGTCAACTTTAGACATTGTTTCCCAGAGTATTACACAGACCTTATTCTATGGATATTAGATACAATATATTGATTAGTATTTTGGAATGCACCCCAGAAAACAAGTTTGTTCTTCTTAACAACACACTCAAAGTATGGAAACCTTTTAACAGAGCTCAAGAGATTTCAGCTCAATTAAATCTATAGTAGACAAAACCACTGCATGTACTCATGGTTTCCTAGTCATATTTCAAGAAGGATCAAGAGAACACCTCACTGAGATCTACCATATTTTCAGCCTCCTGAAAAAAGATTGCTACAAGTTTTAGATAAATTATTGCAGTCTATAAACTTTATCATTTTTTGAATTTCTGTCTTGGATATTCATAACATTTTATATGAAAGGCCATTTTTATCCAAGATTAGGGAAATAAAAAAGGAAGAAGAAAAAAAAAATCACATTTTGTTTGACTGCAATTGTCCAGGGCTGGACTGTACAGGAACACGTAAGGCAATTCTCCATGGAACAGGGAATTGTGCTGCACAACTGCTTAACCCGTCAAGCAGCAGTACACATTGACCAGGGGACCAAGTTCAGGACATGAGGTATGAAATAAAACCTGGACCATGTTTTACGCTTGTATTCAATAACATAAGGAAATACACAGCAACTGTACTGAACTCTTGAGTGGGGGGGAAAAAAAAAAGTAAAAGAACACATCAAGAAGAAAAATAGTTATGGAACTCTGCAAATATTTCAAACCATGAATGCAAATGACAGTCTGCATGCTGCAAAATTTCAGCAGGTATCATTGTTTTAAAGAAGGAACCTCAGTTTTGCTAAAAAAAACTCAAACAAATAAACCCAAAAGAACTCTGTAAATTTTAAATTTGATAGCAAATTTCCTTAATTTTCACCCTTTCTTCAAATATTCTTCAGAAATAAAACTTAATCTTTGGCTGAGATCCAGTATAATCAGTCCAAATTTCAACTTGAGAAGCAGATATTGTACCCAAGTGACTAAAATCCCCTAAGAAAACCCACAAACCCAAAAAATTATGCTGCTATCAGACGTCAGAAACTGGAGTTCAGAGACCATCATGCTTGTAACACATCTTTGTCTAAGATTAATGGTGTGAAAAATATTAAATTCTCTCATGAAGAATTTCAGACCTCCTCTTTACAGGTCATTCTGCACATTTTCCCTGATTTCCCCTAGCCTGTGGCCAAAATCTCATAGCAGATGAATACAGCACCCAAGCTCCTGACACAATCACATGGAGTGATTCTAACATATCCAGTTCTCCATCTCTTCTCTTGTCAGGGGTTGCATGTTATTATGTCCAAAATCTGTGTTTTCTTCCATTTGAATCATGCAATACAGTCATGAGGTGAAAACTGATATTTTGTTGACTTACTAATTAAGAAAGTAGATGGAATACTCAAAACACGTATAACTAAACTTTTTTTTTTGTTCCTGTCAAGAAGTTTAACACAATTTGTGAAACATTGGAAATGCTAGATGTTGCATTTTTACTCATATTTATGCATTAGAAGAATCAAAATTAAGCAAAGAAAATTAACATATAGTTCTGAAAGCCAGTTCCAGAATGAAACTTGCAATCCCCTTAATTTCTGTGCCTAAAGAATAATCAGTGCAGAGAAAGAATACCTAATTTACAAACATTCCTTCAATTCTTTGCTTATCAGCTAAGGTAGTCAAGAGAAATGTCATTATACAAAACTGATGTTTGCTTCAGTAGCAGAGGGAATGAGAACAGAACATTTTATAAACACCTCCAAGGAATTGATAAGGGATGACTGCAGTTATCAGCATCAGAGGCATAACAAGGAGCTTCTCACCCGTTGCTAATACCACAGGCTACCCAATCACTCAATCTATAATGACACCCAAAGGAAAATATCTGGGACCATACTCTGCTTACTTCCAAAACATCCAGCATTAAGCATTTCTTCCTCCTAAATATACATTACATGTATATAATATATATATATTTATATATAAATATATAAATAAGACAGTTTCTAAGGAACTGTCAAATGGATTTTATACTCATAATTCAGTGGATTCCTGACTGCTGATTTCTTTCAATGGCTTAGAGTTGCTAGTACCTCAAAAATTTCTTTTACTTCAGGTGAAAGAGTTCTCTGTCTGTGTAAAAGGAGGATGCAAATTCTACATTGCATCTTATTAAGTTCCAGATGGTCGCAGACAGCAGCACAGTGACAAATATAACCTTCCTGAGTGCTGACAAATATGCTAATAAGTACAGCATATACAGCATACCTGGACTGTTACTTTGACTGACTTTCTATGTGCGAATTACTTCTTCAGAAATTAAATAATTGTTGAGCTAGTCCATGGGTTTATTGCTTTTCTGAGTCACACATACAGCTAATGGTTGTGATTCCCATCCCCAGAAATATGCATAACACAGGAAGATTTTGCTGTACTGCAGCCACGGCACAGCTATTTAGGCAGATGAAAATGTCTCCTTAAGAGCTGGTTTCTTCCTGTGCTTGTTCACATCACAGAGAAATAGAGCTAATGCTACACTGCTATGAGTGCTTCATGCATTCTGACAAACCAAACAAGGTTTGTCAGGAGAGGCTCTAGGCAGCATGGAACTGCTGCAATTTTACATCTCATTGATTACCGCAGTGGGAATTGAAAATGCTTCTCTGCTTTCGACATGATATTAAAAATACTGTTGCAGATCTCAGAAAAATATGCAGGTCCTTCAATGAAGGGAAAACTTCTTAGAGCATTGTTTCCTCTTGAATTTGAGTCAGGCCCATCTGACCTTTATGAAGGCTAATAATAAAGCAATAAGGTGACACGCAGTAAAGCGTGTCATTCTGTGAGTCGTTCTGCAAGAGGATACATGAAATAAAAGGGCAGTTCAATACCCTGAGGCTTTAGGGATCTGCTTGTTTTGTGGTGTGTGCATCCTGTAGACTGCTAGTATTACACAGAGTATGTGGGAACCCACATGTCATAACAAGAAAAATAAGAACAGGGCTTAAAAACAACCGTAAGAAAATTAAGATTTATTATCACTGTCACACTGCCTTTATCATTGGCTAGTTTGATGTTTTGGAGAGGTTTTCTATGAATTTTTCAGAAGAATGATTATTGCTTTTATTCAAAAATCTCAAATCTTTTCTGTTCCCTTGTCTTCAGTGATTTATTTTTGCTGGATCCAGCAGTCCCCATCCACAGAATGTTACCATTTTATGAGGAACTCACATTCTAAGCACAGCAAAACAACCCCAAAAGCACAGAGAATAATCTACAGTGACAGCAGTAGAAGTTTGTTCTACTCAGAGATTGCAAATGACATATGTAGTACCATGTGCTAAGCAAGCTGTGATAGTCACTAACCCTTTGAGGTGCCTAGCAACCCTCAGCAGCATTCAGGAGGAAGAGATTTTCAGCACTCAACAGAATTAAATTCCTAATAAAACTGTTTACTCAGAATTCTCAATGATCTCTAAAATCAGGCAGAGGAAAGTATACTTATCACAAGACCAAGTGATTAGTTACTGCAATCGCAGCACCAAAACTAATTTAATTTAAAAAGAAAATCTCTGTATTTAAAGATAATGTCACATTTATAGAACTTCCAGTCAACTGGTCAACAAACTGGGAATCAGAAGATCAAAGCTCTGAATTTCATAATGTCTTTCTGATATTTTTGCTATATTATATCTATATACATATACCTATACCAATGCTTTACATTTACATACAATTCAGATATATTTTCAGCACACAGACCATATAAACAACAATTAGTATAACAGTCAACCTAATCAATGGAGTTTGAAATGATACAAGAATTGAAAACCAAGTTTCAGTAAATTAATGACATCTGTGGTATTCCCACCAGTAATATCCAATCATGAGAAGTTGGATGCAAAAATTAAACACAAGCCTTTCCAGTGACTCCCATTAGGACACACTGGGATCCATATGTCAGCTAAAACAAAGTCTGTATGATTAAAAAAACCAAAAAAATATGCCATTCAATAAAAAAAGAAGCAAAAACTGAAATTGCACTCAAATACTACCAAGTGGTCAATAAGAACTAAGGTATATGTGAGGACAACTGGTAGTTTGATCAGTAGCAGAACAGGAATAGAAAATCCCTCATACAGACCAAAGGTAGCTTTTCAGAATTCACAAATATCTTGTCCTTGCCAGAGAATAATATGATAAAGGCAACAGCCTGCCTAGAAATCCAGTAAGTAACCTCAGTAATCATCTTAAGGACATAAAAGATTAAGAATAAATTTGTGTAAAAATATTGTCTTGGATTTCTTTATCCTTTGATATATAGCAAGATAAAGACAAATTAAATAAAGCCATAGAAATTATATGGTGATGGAACAAGCCTCTTGATTCCACTTGAAAAAACTTAGTTTTCCAGAACATAAGTCATCCGCTAGCCAAACCCAGCAAATATTTAATTTTTCTGTAATAAGAAACTCTTTCACACAAAACTTTGTGATGTCTACAATTGCATCTGTGACAGCTGTTCTCACCTACTGGTTATTGGACTGCTGGAAAGGCATTCATAATAACTTTAATATTAATGGAATCATTATCACCCTAGGGTTTTTTATTTATGCATATATAACCTTACTAACCTATCACCTACTACTTCATATGGTGATGGTACTTCATAGAATAAAACCCATTGCAAATGTTTTGGTATACTGAACACAAAGAATATGCTTTTCAATGTTTTTTTTTTAATTTTTGTACATGCCATATATTTGTATTAACTAAACTTTATATTACGAACAGCAACATAAACATGTGAGACTCAGAATATTTAAAATTAAAAAAAAAACCCACAAAACCAGAAATAAAGAAGCACTTTATAAATTTCAATTAATTATAACAGTTTCTAACACCAATAAAGAATTTTAGATTGGCTATTCTTTAGTATAACTGGCTTCAGCTGTTCCAGAAGGTCATCAGCTGCGACGAAATGCCTGACCTGATGATAACAGTCACTGAGAGTTCTGTAAAGAAAACAGTGAAATAGTAATTTCATTAGTATAGCTCTTACACAGAGCAGTGTATTGGAATACCACAGAATCATAGAATAGCTGAGGTTGGAAAGGACCTCTGTAAATCATCTGACACAAAACCCGTTTTCAAGCCCCCAGATTCAGTGGCCTCTGGCCCTGCACTAGTGCAAGGGGTTGTTCCTTGTCAGGTGCAGAATTTTGCATCTATGTTGACTTTCATGAGGTTCCTGTCAACCCATTTCTCCAACCTTTCAAGATCCCTCTGGATGGCAGCACAACACTCTGCATATGCATACATAACACATTCTTGGGTTACTTGTTTGATACGATGCTAATTTTGTGACTTCACCTTTTATTTTTTATTTCTTCCTGTGAAATATACAAACATGAACACTTTCCTCTTCTTCTTTTGCCATTTACTGAATCAACAACATATGCATTATGTGGCTTTTTAGCAGAGACTGAATTTTTTTCTTACTTTCTGGGAAATATCTATCACATTATAAATGCTGCTACAAGAAAAAAAAACCACTGCAGTTTGGGCCTATTAGCCTCACATTGAATACTCTTCATCTGAATACATTAAATCTAAATTTTAAAATGTGATATAATAAATGAAACATCTGTAATATTATCTTGGTGCTTTACTGAAAGTCTAGGGGTCTAAAGGGCTGAATTACAGCCAAAGGGATTTTTTTGTTGTTGTTGTTTTGGCTAGTTGGGATTTATTTGAAAAAGAAAAGAAACAAACTAAAGGCATAGAGTTCTGATTTTGGGTACTGAGTGATGGAAACCTTACAGCCTGAACTTCAGTGTTACTGAAGTCCCAGTGAATTCAAAGCTAGGCATCACGGGCATCATCAGTGTTTTGTAAATTCAGACTTTGAAGGTATTTAAACTTGGTTACTTGCACACCAACACATCCAACACAGAATATTAAATAATGTATAGCAATCCACTCCTTTGAAAAAGGATTATGTAATTTTAACCACCTTCTAAGAAGTGGAATGATTGTAATCAGTGAAAATCAATAAAATATTTTAAATGGAATTTTACATAATTTTAAAGTTTTATTACACTATTATTCACATTATTTTGTATTTAAGTGAACAAAAATTAAATAAAGCAGGTATGAAGCTTTGAAAAACTCTTAACTACATATTCATTGTTAATACAGATATACTGAATCTAATTTATGCTGCATTAGTGGCAGTCTCAGTGTAAAGAAAATCTCTAGAAGAATGTTTCAAAGCTAACTGACAAAAATACAAATTTTCACTCAAATTTGCCTTCAGGGAAGAGGGAAACCACAAACTTGTCCTTTGCCCCAGCTCTTTTCTGCTGGCAAGGAATGACGGCCTCTGAGGAGGAGATACTGCCAGTCACCACAGCCTTGATCATGTATATGGCTGGCACCTGAAGGAGTTTTGGATTCAAAGCATTATCGGATGAAAAAGAAATTTTACCAGATATCTGACATTATCTTAGTCCAACATCTCCTTTGTGTACCTTACATGAGTCTCAGGTAATCATGGGTGCAAAGTCACTCAATGTCTAAACAATCTTGTAACTAAAATGATAATGACAAGCAGGATATTCAGAGATGAAAGAGTGACCAGAAAAGCTCATTTTAGAAGGACAGAGTAGTCCAACATGAGTAAATAAAAAAAAAGTGATTTTATGAATATCTGAGGGTTAGAGATCTTGAGGAAGAAAATTTAGCATGATACAGCGAGAATGAAATGCCAATAAAACAACAATAGTATAAAATGAAGGTAATAAGCTGAATAGTAGCAAAACACTTCATGAGACTGAAATCTATCCAACAGAGACATAATTCTGTAAGGCAGGAACATTTGGAAATAGAGTAGACAAAGCATGAGACAGCACGAAACAATTGTGTACTGATGACACAGAAGGCTAAATCATCTATATTTGCCTTTTTTGTCTTTGAGATTACTTCTTCTAGTCAATCATTCTGGAGCACCACTACATTTTAACACCTCTTTCTTTCATTTTCTTTCTCCCTTCCTCTTCCTTTTGAAAGCACTATCAAAATAGATGTGACCTCATTTCCCTTCTTTTTTCCTCTAGCTTTAAAGGAACAATCTGTATAATCACCATGTTTACCCAAATGTTTTCACATTTGGTTCTTTATATGTGAAAACCTATTTTAAGCAACATCTGGACACAGTGTTCAACATTCCTCTCTTAAAATGTAGTTTTCTGTAGGCACATGATTTTTATAAGGTCACCTATCACAAAAGTCAGTGACCTTATAAAAAAGTAGATGAATGAGTGAGGAAAGATTTGGGCTGGAGAAAATGTTAAGTATCATGACTGTTTACCACAAGCATACATCCATATAAATGTTCATTCACAAAGAATAGACTAAGGCTCTTCCAAAGAAAGCAAAAAGCCTAGAAGCCTTCAAGCATTTTAGAGAAAAGATTTAATATTAATACAAGTCTAGAAAGTAGTATTCAAAAGTTCTTGATGACAGAAGAAAATAAATGCTTCTCTCTCCTTGATAAATTAAAAAAAAATCAAACCAGTTTTGGCTTTAATGGGAAACTATTTTAAATACAAGAATATCTGTACATGTTTGTTGAAATGCTCTATATCTGCTAAAGGGGATGTGTAATGAATCTCCATGATTTTTTAGTAATATTTAATTTCTTTCCAAGATTTTTTTTTCAAACATTTTTAAATGTCAAAGCAAAAATGAGGAAAAATACAAAGATAGCTACTAGTATCCTAATAGCATATTTTCTGCCAACAGCTGATAATATTTAAATTCTTTTAAAGAAGTTATGCCTCTTATGAAATATTTATCCCTTTTTCAATACAAAAAAATTATCTAGTTTGAGTCTCTTGTAACAAGTGTCCAAAATATAAGATTTTTCTATCTCAATCGTCTCAACATTGTCACTTTTACTCTCAATGTTAAGAAATGGAAATTTCACATCATTCCAAAAAATGCCAAAGTTTTTGGTCCCAAAGAAAAAAAAAAATTATTTCCACATTTTATTTAGTTTCATTAACTTGTAGTTAGTCACTTGTAATCTGCAACTGGGGGATTATGAAAAACTTCTACTGCCTTTTGTTGGGGTGCATGCAATAAAAAGATCCCCTTATACAGAGTTGTTTAACAGGCTTGATGGTATTTCATGTGTAAGAGCAGATTCTTTTAAAGGAAATAAATCTTTCCCCACTTGTTTCTTCACATATAGTAAAAAGTGAAGCATAATTGAAACTTCTTTTTTTTTTGTTGTTTAAATTCTCAGTGGCTCTTATCATCCTTCTCAGTTCAACTTCAGTAAAAATAACATTTTTTGGTTTATAGTCTGAAAGTATGATTTAAACTCATATATTTCACACTCTCTATTAAATTAGTCTTAAAAATACTGGCGAAATTCAACAACTGGCAGAATGCACTGAAGACACACAAGAATGGAACAACAGGGGTTCTGCATATCTGGGACTGTGTGGGAAAGAAGATGTGATAGAAAAGTTTACTAAATAAAATATAAAAAGTAAACAAACAAGTAATAAATAGGTAAACACATAAGAAAAAAAAAATAATGAAGTGAGAATTTAGTAAGACTAAAATAAATAAGTAATAACAAAGTAAAACATAAATAACCTGTGCTGCTAAAATCTCATGGCCCACTGACACTTTGTATATCATAGGAACTTGCAGAATGCAAGAACTCTAGACAGAAGAATGCACAAAAGGTATTCAGAATAAAATTTAGCTTTGTGTCCCTGAATAACTATTGTACTGAGCTAAGTTTGGAAAAAACATCCCAAAGATTACTATTGAAGTATTGCTGGTTCCCACTAAACACTCATCTGGTTTGAATTCCAATGAGATCTTTGAGGTTTTGTTCTCTTAATTATAATCCAATTAAAGGAAACTTTGAAATTAAAAGTAATTTCAAGCAGAACCCCTCTCAAAAAACAAACAAACAAATAAAAATCCCAACCAACCAAACAAACAAACAAAAAAAAACCAACAAAAACTCAACCACAATATTTGTATTAATTTCTGATGGACAGGAAGAAATGGTAAAGCAGACTACTGAACCTGGTGGGTTTCTTGCCTTGGTAACCATTACCACCTCTTAGGATAGGTATTGTGAGATAAATGAATGATTGTCTTGGAAGAAAAAATTGACTCAAAGGCTCCATAATTTGTAAAGGACAAATAAGGTAAATAAGTTAAATAAGAAGTTATTCCCTCCAAAGAGGCTTATTTTAGGGCAATTATAAGGAACATAATACACAGCGACATGTTATGTCTATAATGTATAAATCAGGAGGAGATTTTCTTAACATTCCATTTTTTTTTTATAGAAAAGGGGTTTTCTGTTATCTTTACAGAACACCAACAGCTAAAAAAGCTGTTTTACAGTAAGTCCAAATTTGACAGATTTTGGAGTTTTGTTTTGATTTATTTGATCAGGTTATTCTCAACATGTTCTGGAAACCAGGAGCCAGTCCTCTGAGCAAAGTAGGAGTGACAAAACAGAGTTATAATTGCAATCTACCCTTGCTCTAATGGCGACATGGAGCCAAATAACTGCAGCAGCACTTGGATCCTTTAGCTTTAGCCATGTCCTGGGCTGAAAATGGAAGGGTATCCACAATATTTACCTTTGATGCTATGCCTGTAGAATGATCAGTCATAACAAAATGCTGTATATTTATCATATACCTACAAACCAGAGAAACCATATGTATCTACCAAGAAAAGCAGAGAAAATAATGTATTTTAAAAGACAGTTATTCTTTTTTCTTTAATGAAAAAAGGGAAGCAAACTCCAGTTTCCTGAATCTAGAAAGAAGCAATCTAAACGCAGAACCATATTTTCAAATGCCACTATGTAGTTCATTTCCTGAAAGAAGGGGATTTTGAAAAACTTAGGGTCTGAGTCAACAGAAATATCTGAAAGCCCAAGGAGTGCAAATATCTGCAACCAGCATGGCTCGATACATGCATAGTGACTGTTCAAGCAGAAACTCTGTGGGAGAGAACTGGGAGGCTCTACTGGATGCCAGGCTGAGCACAAGCATTTCCACTGAGTACCTTGGGAGGGCAAGTGATCATGATGATTTCTAATAGTCCTTTCCGTATAATAATTTCCTGATTTTATTTAATTATAAAAGTAGCAGCACTTGCATTGACATATTCACAAATATTTTCTCTTAAATACACCAAAAAATTAATTAACAACTTAAAATATGCAAGAATTCACCAGAAGTTTAACACTTTTATGTAGTTTGAAGGGTTTAGGCACTTAATTTGAAAAAAAATGTCCAGAGATCTTAGAAAAATGTAGAAAAAATAAGCTTTTTGTCATCTAAATGTTCAACTTACAGAAAGAGATGTAGGGGAAAAACACCAATCATGATTTAATTTTTTTTACATAATGGATATACTTTTATAGGTGTCATAAATTAAATTTTATATGTGATATAATCCAATATTATGCACAATGATTAAATTTTTAAATTAATAACCACTATTTTGAAAGAACACAATGCTTAGTTCTAAACCCACTTTCATTAGTTTCCCAAGGGTCTAAAAGGTGCTGAACAACTCCAGCCTCTAATGACTTTGTAATCCTATTTTGCACTTGGCTTATTATAGCAACTTGTATTTTTCTTCAATGGTTCAGTCCTGCATGGTAGAGAGATCTCGTCCTGATCCAGCAAAGCATCCTGATTCCTGCAGGTTGTATCCAGATCACAGCCTGCAAGCACTTCCTTTTCAGTAAGGATGATAGAAGAAGGGAGAGTCTTAACACTGCTTTGCCAACACAGAGGAAAGCTGAAAAAGGCTTATGTAAAGCAGGTAATAAAATGAACAGATTGCAATAAATTGTTTTCTTTATGGATCCAGGCATTGTCTGATTTGGAACTGTAACTAAACCACAATTCCCTTCCTGAGATTCTTCTTGGATAGTCCTTTCCCTACTGAAAAAGTTGAACAACTGTTCAGTCTAGGTTTTCATTTACTCATAGCTGTATTGTCATCTCATGCACAATAAAATAACTTGTTTTCAAGTTATTCAAGAATTTTCAAGCTGGGATTTTCAGATAGGTGGGAGTCTTGCATTCATGAAAAAAGTATACTTTTTAATACACTTCTTTGCTTTTAGATTTGAGTTACTATTATTTCAAGTGTTGGGGAGTTTTGTTACTCCACTTGCTATTAATTAATATATTTCTAACCAAATAATTATCTATAATACTGTAGATATACACACACACACACACATATATATATATATATGTAGCAGCTGCTAAATTTTGCTGTACTTACTCTGCCCCACACAAAAACAAGTATAAAATTATTGCCTTTTAGGAAAAGGGCTCAATTCAGTGTTAATACCTCTGGGTTACTGTATCTTGAACACTCTGGAATTCTTTCAGTCCATTTTACCTGTACAACAACTCGGAACAGTGGTAGGAAGCATGAAAAGAAAATATAGGAAATGAAAATTTCTTTTAATAATTAAAACTGTATTAAATGCCTTCGGACAAAGGAGGGATGAAAGGGGGAAATGGTTCTTTTAATGGCTGGGACACTCTATTTGGACTTAGATAGGATCTAATACATTAATATGAACAATGAGAATAATTACTCAATGACTTTTGATTTAATTTTCTTGGCCAGCTCTGGGACACTGCAAAAGGAACCCAGCTGTTCCTAGATTGCACATTTGATATAAAATGGTGTTATATTTTCCTCAGTGCAACATAGAGAGTCACTAACACAGCAAGTCGGTTACTATGTATGTTCTCTGTAATACTCCCATCTTAGCAAATTTAAAAGAGATTTTATAAAAGAATCAGGTAAGGAAAAAAGATAAAGCACACCATGGAAATGTTGTACATGCCACTCTGATATATACATACAGCAGGACTGGACTTAAGGTATCTATGTTGCATATATATAGAGATTGGATCTAGCAATAAATGTAATCGCACAGTTAAGCTAAACTACATTTATCAGTTCTATTTAATATGTGTTTGTATAGCCTGTACCATAGGACTGTGATCATTCCTCGTCCCATCTATTCAAGCACACTGACATAGTCTAACAACATACACTTTGAAAAGATAAACATAAAACCAAACTACGCTAATTCTTTTTAATTTGAAAGATAGGTCTGATTAAATACATTATTTACTTTATGTTAGAAGTCAACAGTTTTTAATGGTATCCTAGGAGCTGAAATCCATAACTGCAGCTTTTGAGATTCTTTGACACAGGCAAACTATGGATGTAAAGTGTTCAGATATAGGTTTAGTTGTCTTGCATTTGAGGGCTTCAGTTTACACCCTCTGCTACCACACATAATGGTGGTAGCTAATTCCCATGCCTTCTGGAATAGCAGTGCTAAAAAAACTACAAACACAAAGTCCGTAAAATTGAAATTGAGGATTCTTCCTCCCCAGGCATTAATGTTGTGTATGCTTGTTGTTTGAAGAGAATTCGCCCCAGACCATCACTTCTTGCTTTTTAGTCATGGTGAATAACAACTCTCTCTCATTTACTCAAATCTCATTCACATTTATTCGAGAAGAATGAAACTAACTAGGAATATCTATTTACACTGTTTGGGTAAGTCTACTGGTAGCATGAGCCAAATTACAATGATCTTTAAAAGGAATTTACATTTTAAAAAAACAGGATTTTTTTTAAATTTCAGGTCTTTTAAAATATTGCAGATTAGTATTTTAAAAATATTTCTACTTTTGCACCTACTGCCTGAAGAATGATAAACGCTCAGTTTAATTCATTTTCCATCTGGTAACAGGCATTTATTTCCTTTTAAGATGACTGATGTGCTGATCACATTTCAGTGCAAGAAAGTATCACCAAATAAGGCCAGAATTTTCCATTCGCTTCTGTTGTACTTAGGCAATACTTGTTCCGAAGAATGTTCTAGTTTTTCAGCCATATTTAGAAAACGTATTGTGTACCATGGTGAGATAGTCTCATTCTTGCCAGATCTGAACAAAAAGGCAACACAACGTTAGATAATTTTAGTCATAATGATACCATTCAGTGGAATCACAGTTACGCAAGGCTATGTTTTCACAGCATTGTGGAGTTGTGTTAGGATACTAATTTCTTGGCATTGTAGCTCAATTATTTTCATTTATGAACTCAGAGGGTGGAGGGAAATTTGCCATGCTGAAATTCGAAGCAGTCCTTTAGCTTTCTACTTTGAGTCCACTGTTGCACACACACTATTACCATAATAGCAGAACTCTGCTATTTCAGAACAGGCAAATCAGATGGATTTGAAAAATAGAGGAACACTGTCAGGACTTTTTTGATGCACAATAAAGGAGAGGAGTTTAATGTGTAGAAAAGTCATGTATGAAGCAGATCTCCTTTGTGGAATGCAAACCAAAGCAAAATGCAAAAAACCAGTACCGCCTTCTTCTCTTCATTAACTGAAGTTTATGCAGACATCTCTTAATCTAACACCCACCACAAACATAAAGAAAAATACAGTATGTTTTGGAGACAAAAGTGTCAATTATTTTCTTTAAATTCCTAGACAGTCATGGCTCTGACTCATCCAATTTTCTCAGTTTAATAAAATATGACCCTGTGGGAGTAGCCTGTTGCAAGATTTACCATAACTATCTTCTGCCTCCAATGTGAGAAATGAATTCTGAACATGTGGACAATTTCTCCTTTATTTGGTTAGTTAACTGTTGAGGTATCTCTGTGTAACTTCTCTCCTGGTCATTCTGGCAACATGGAATTTACACAATGCACAAAACGTTGGTAAGGATTTCAGAATTAATGTAAACTTTCCAAGAACTTTTAAAAGAGGACAAAATTAAGGGGAGGGGGGGGAGAGAATAAAATCCAGAAAATTATGAAACCAATAAACAATTAAGCAATTCACCAAAGCTACTCAAAGTACCACAGCACTAAAGGACAAAGACTCTATGTTAAACTCAATTAATAAAAGATACTCAATGTGCCAAGAAGAGACAAGCAAGCAGGTGATATCCATTTCAGTGTTTTAATTGTGTTGTTACCTCCTCAGATAGTCATAAATAAAAATAAAATTAAAAGTGAGAAAAAAGGAAGGAACCTAACACTACTTTTTTCCCTTGTCTCTAAGTCTGATAAAATTTTATTGTACTGAATTTCCAATTTACAAGCAGTGATTTATGTATAAGCACAGTACACTGGAAACTTTACATTCAGCCAAACCTCTGATCTTGAAAATTGCTTCTAAAATAAGCAGTTTTTACTCATCAGAGTATTTCTGATTCAGTAGCAGACATGCCTTCCTGTGCAAGCTCATGGCAACTGACAATGTGAGAAATCGAGATATCATCAAGCCCTTTGGCTGTGCTGAGAGTTTCCTGGGGGTAGGTTGGTCACAGTAAATTGTCCTTAGCTGTGAATTTCACTTTCCTCCCGAGACTCTAAATCTCCTGACCTCTGAGTCACATTTCAAAGTCCACACACTCTCCATCTGCTTGTTTTCAGAGAAGGGATAGGATGAGTGTCTGCAGAACCAGAGAGGAGATTGAAAGGAGATGATGTCCAGGGTTCAAGGTAAAAAGGGACATCTCTATATTAATGGGGAACAATAGAAACTTGTCCTCCATCAGTAGGAAGTGGTTCATCTATTAAATACATAACAAGCTGGCACATCTTTTCAAGCGGAAGAAACCAATGTTATGAATTATGACAAAAAGAACTTTATATCCTTAATGCTTGTGAACACTGACAATTGGCAGAGTAGACAAAATTTCACAGTGTCCAGGGAAAAGAGAATTTGTGCTTTTTCAACCATTACAGTGTTTGAACTGAAAATAAATAAACAAGAATTTTGGTGTAAAATATGTAGAAAGATTGATAAGGTTTTGCTTTTCCTCATTTACTTGTTTAGAGCTAGATTATTAAAGCAATATTTAAATAAGCCTATATGTGCGATTATGCACTCTTAAGAGAAAGAATTGGTGTAGGCTTATGATCTTTCTTAATTTTAGGGAAGGAAATTTTCAGGTTTTTTTTTTTTTTTTTGTGCAATTCAATTTATGCCCAGAGTAAAGTAAGTTAATAGGAAAAATATCACTAAGAGTCTGAATATAAAATAAGGGTATTTTTTATTATCAATAAAAAGACAAGAAAAAAGTTTGACCCATGTTTTCAGAATATTTAATCAATTAAATATTTAAGATAAAAGATGTATGTATTTTCTTGTTCTCATCTCTTAGTCTGCACTGAAACTGTGTTTTATGTATGGTGATAGAGACTGCAATAAAAACTGTGCTTACAACATGCCTTTTATTCAAGTACCTTTCACAAAACTTAAATTTTATGTACACAACATTTCTCCTTACATCCTACTCCCACTTCTTAAATTACATTAAATTTGTTTTGATATCTCTTATAAATAGAGAGTGTTGGTTGAATGCATTGGGGAAGGATCTGTCCTGCGATATGAGAATGTAATTTCTCGTAAGTTACAAAGAAATAAAAAGGAGCTCATAGAGTCTGTGTGGTTTGTTTCAAACAATGAGTAAGAGGCCACCCAAAGGTCAGAGTTAAGAAATCTCTAGTGGTGCCTGCTACAGCGCACAAGACTGACCATTTCACTACATTTACTTGTATCTCCTAATTGCATTTTCCTTTCAAAAGGCATAATTTGAAATGATAGAGGGGAGAAAGACATGAAACAAGATCTGCTATTTTTTCTTGCTTTTGGGAGATGGGTGATAGTTTCATTACTTATTTTGGAAAAATCTTATATCTGAAAGCAGTTCCTGTTTTACCTAACTGCCATGTAGTTGGTGTTATAAATCATCAGAGATCTAGATGACTAATGTGTGGAGATTTATATCTGACTCCTACAAAAACAAAAAAATGGAAGTGGGTGCTTTCCTAAATATATATAAAAAATACTCTTTCCCTGCTACTTTTCTACAATGCAACCACAGTTGCAAAGGATCATCAGTTTAATATGTCATAAGGCCAAATACACTCCAAAACTTTCAAGAGAAACCTATCCACTTAAACACACATACAGACACCTATAGAAATATATAGCTTTAGCAGTGAAAGTAGTTCAACTTATGCCAGTGAAATTAAACTGACAGCTCCTCTGGTACATTTTTGCCTCAATATAGAATCTGTTTTAGTCTCAGTGAGGCTTCATTTTGGTCCATAGCTCCATCTGCATGGAAAAGCTGACAAGAACAGTGTTGTATCCTAGAAGTTTTTAACTTTTTAATAAAAAGTGCTACAGAAATGCTCAAAAATCAAGCAACAGTTCACTTTCCTCCAGTCTCCTCACACACCTCTCCCCAGTGGCATCATCATATAATGATGGTTCTAGTCTTCCAGAATCCTCTGGCAGCAGAGTACTCTTTGGAAGCACTATGTGAGAGAAGGAGTTTCAGAACTCTGCTGCCACTGAGGAGAGAGATGAGCTATTGACAGACAATATTCATAACGACCTCTAGTCAAAGAGTAAGGAACAGCCCTATGACAGTAAGATTTCATAGCAAGTAAACCAATTCTGTGTTGGTGTCTGTAATCATGTGGCTGGTCCCAAGCTAGGTCAACAATTTGAGAAGTAGTTACATGAACTTCTGACAAGAGAATTTACAGAAGGGACTGGAAGGGAGTTAAGAGAAAAGGACCATCCCAAACAGAATTTCAGTAGTAGAGACATGATACTGCTTCTGTTATAAGGGAGCAGTAAAGGATATTCAGTCTCCTGTCTTAGAAATCCAGGACTATGCTATATGGAACACACAGGTGGAGTAATATATAACGATTGAGATAGGGTATGAATTTTCAAAGTGAAAATTACTACACTATCTAGAAAGATATTCTCAGTCATTATTAACAGGGCTTTTGGATAATATAACCTAGCATGCACTAGCTATGCCAGCAAGCTCAATGCAGGTTAGTGTTTTATACTCAATGTGATGCACACTGCTTTTTCCTATGAACAAGCACACAAGATCACCCAATTCATTTTTATAACTCCAGCAAAAGTAGTGTCATCTATCCAAAGGCAGAGTAAAGGGTGCAAAAAGGAGAATACAGAAAACAGTAGTGAGGTAAGAAGTATAACTGCCTCTAAACTCACCCAGAGCTTCCTAACATTAGGAATGCTCTCTGCTACCTCAGAGAATCCTTTGCCACATTCCAGCACCTTTTGGACTAACCACTCAGCTGTAACAATGAAATTGTACACTACTCCAGGAAGGCTCATGAATGGAGGAAACCCAACTTATATGAAAAAAAATTGACTTGGATGACAGAATTTGAAACAGAGAAAGTGAACATCTACCTCATCAGTAAGTAGGGATGAGGTAGACTTATTTTAGATTTCCATCAGCAATTTTTTTTCAGAAATGTTTCGTACAAACAGTGCCCAAGGAAGGTGAAGAGTAACTGGAAATATGAGAAGATAGCCATTAAGACTGCATGTAATTTCAACCTATACTACCAAAAGCTATTATGCAGATATGTAGGGGAAAGTTCACTTAATTCTTTCTTCCTCTCTGTCTTCCCAAACCTAAGACAGGAATTAGCAAAATAAATATGTAAAATCAAGTTCACAAATGGAGTTATTTTAGGAAGACAGAAATGTACATTTCTAGTCTGAAATGCTTAGCAGCCATTCACAGTAGAAAAGGACGTGTTCAAAGCAATCTTTAGCGTCATGTAAGCAGAGAGCATGTTGGATTTATCGACTTTGACACCTCTATATTTAGTCCATTTCAGAGCTGCAAAGTAGTCTGTCATCTATTGCAAAATAGACCAACCATCTGACCAACTATTGCAGAAATTCATATCCGGATTCATATCAGAAGCATAAACTGGATACAAGCTCAGAGACAATAATTTTAGTTGGTTTTGGTTTAGATGCTGAACACCTGGGTCAGCTTAAACAAATGGACTTCTTCAAGCTGGAGGCCCAGGTTGCTGAAAAGACAGTGTTTCAGAAGTACAACACCTAAAACTTGCAAACCTCTACACCACAAAGACAACTCTGAAGCGGGTAGAAGCTTGGTCGCATAAATAAGTTTGTGGATGGTACCAAGTGGACAAGGAAATACACACGGTGTTTGTTCACCCACAGCAGAGCTTTCAAAATTCATCTTTACAGAACATTTCAGCTTTGACAAATTCACAGATTTCAAGGGACATTTTTCCAACCAAGCAGAAGTCTCAGGCACTGAGTCAGAGTACTATCATAAAGCAGCAGAAGACCCAAAACCTTCTTTGGTGTTCTGATAACAATCTCAGTAGAGAGGGAATGATGCACTGCAGAGTGAAGTCCTTTGGGGTGTTTTGCTTATAGCAAGCTACATATATTTGTTGATGACAGGATTAGAAGCCTGGTTATAGATGCCCAGGCTACATTCCTTCTACCTGCAGGTACAGGGACCTCAGAATCATCTACTCTGCCTTTCTGAATTATCAAAATATACAAAACCCATTAAGGCACACTTCACTACAACAGTCTTCCACAAAGACAAAGACCCCAAGAGATAGAAAAAATACTTCTCCATGAATTTAAAAAATGGTAAATTATTTTCAACATTAAAATAATATTTTAGTTTCTGTTATGAATTTATGAGACCTCAGCTTCCATCTATTGTTTCTTCTTATAATTTTATTTGGTATATTATAAAACATTTAAATATCTAATTTTTTCCTCTTAAACTAATCACATAAGTTCTTGAGCTTCTTAATGAACAGATGGATGTTAAAATACTAAATTTTTCCTTTTTATTCGGCACTGAATACTTTTGTGGCTCTATTTTTTTCCACAAAATTTTTAAAATGTGGAGAAAATAAAACACAAACAGCATTCCAGTTTTCCCACTGACATTGGAAAAATCACAATTCTGCTTCTCTGGAATGTCATAATATTTTTTAACATTAGCACTGTGGGAGCTCATGTGGAAATTCTTGCCTGTTGTGATCTCAAATTCTCTTTAGAGTTGATTTTACAGATGAGTTTCCTCATTCAGAATTTGTCCTTCTTATATGTAACATTTTGCATCCAATATTACTCCGTATGCCTGTCTTATTTATCATGCTGCCTCACTTGGTCTCAAGGAAAAACTTCTCAATTCAAGTGACTGAAATCACATCACTATGGCCAACGGCATTAATTAACTGGCACTCTCTTCCAGCTCAGCATCAACAATACAACAAAAAACCACCACACTAGACACTTAAAAATTGGCAAAAAATACCTAAAAACTTAAAAAAAAAACCCAACCCTTTATAAAATTAATCCTCTAAAGCATATCCCCACAGGCCGTGCTGGTTATGAGCACATCCACACTGCTGGGAGTGCAGGCTGCCTTACTTGCTCCCTCTGCCTCTCGAGACACAGGTTTCCAGCTCTGGGTGTTCCCATGCTCTCTGCCAATGCACAGGCTGGGAAGAAAGCACCCCCAGTTCCTGCATGCTGTTGCAAGGTGCAGGTCACCTGGTGCAGTCATTGCACCAGATGGATGTTGGCTCCTCACAGTGCCCAGCACAGCCTGGTCAGACCAAGCCAAAGGTTGCAATGAAAGGGGTCGATGTCTGGAAGCTTCATAGCAGTGGTTTTCCTCTGTTTCTCTAACCTGTCCAGACACTCATGCTTTAAAAGCTTCATGCTTCTTTCAGACTCTTATCCAAGCTTTGTTTTGTGGGGTTTTTTAATTATTTTTTTTGATTATTGGAGGGGTCTTTGTGCTTTTTCCTAGTTTAGATGTTTGTTTTGGTTTTTTGGGTTTTTTTTCCAATTCTCTTTAGCATTATCAGTTTTGGAAAATGTCCTCTCAGTTAGCTCAGTTAATCTTATTCACACAGTTTACCCTCACATACCCATCCTAACAGACGTTCTTATCAAGGTCATTTTGCTAACTGTGGAATCTACACTTATATAAGTCAATTATTTGTCTAGAACATTGGTACAATTATTGCAAAAAGAGTTACAATATCTGTATAATCCATTAAAAAATATTTCCTTACAATACTTACTTTTAAACACCTTACAAGTGCTTCTAAACTGCTGATATATCCTATGTTTTTTAAAGTTTGAGTGCACTTTATTACCATGGTAACTTCTGTCTACCAGCCAGACAGTATAAAAGGGTCAAATTGTTTGCTTCCCATTATACCATACTATCAACATTATACTTTTCCCCACTTTAAGTTTCTACCAGTTCAATCTTGTATTGTATTTGTTACTTTGAATAAAATTTATGTCAGGGAAAATGGTCAATGGTTACCACATCCATATGTTTCACTCATATCATTAGACTGTTTTCTAGATACATACTGTAGACAATTTTTTTAAAAAAGTAAAACATTACTGTTGATTTAAGAATATTTGTCCCCTAATAAATATTCCCCCAATCCTTTCACTTGCTTTCCCCTTTCAAAATAAATTTTTAATAATAATTTTTCCAGATACGGAATAGAAATCTTAATTAAATTATTCTGACAATTATGCATCACTACTGCCAGTAGCTCTCCATAGGATGTGGCCAGTAAAAACAACAGAAAGAACAGCGATACTCCCTTATTTCTGGTGTATTCTAAGACTACCACACAATCACAACAGTTGTCTCCTATGACATCAATTGTACTCCTTTTATACTTGCTTTTTAATAGAGGTTGTTATATAATTTCCTCTTTTTTCCCTATTATGTACTAGTTTCTTTTGATATCAGTTTTGGTTTAATTGTTAAATTTTTGCTTCCTTTTCCCTTGTATAAAAGATAGACTCAAAGTCAAATATGAACTCTTTTATGAATCAGGTTTTTCTGTACAAAACAACATATTCCTAAAAACTGACCAGTTTATGTTCACAGCCTTCTGTTTATATGTTCTTTCCCATCAATTTTTCTCATAATTTTCCTCATGTTTAGAAGATAGGTATTTCTGAAGCAGGATCATTGACTGCTTTTTATCTTTGATTTGCCATAGGCAATCATTAACTTCATCTTTCTTTGCCACAAAAGAAAAATCTTATCTGGATGATATTTTAAATTAGATGCAATACCTTCTGTGATAGGAATTTATTATCTATACTACTTTGCAACTCTTAAAGACATTCGACTACTGCTGCATGATATTTTCATATATATCTGCACATCTGAAATTTCTCATTAAAAAATGCAATTATTTTTTCCACAGGTTATGGAAAGTTACCTAAGGACTCAGCCATCCTCCACTATGGTTTGATTCAGTAGTCTTTAACAGATACCTCCAGGCCTTTACTTAAAGTATGTAACTCAATCTTCAGGGCCAGACCACTCAGGAAAATGCACACTACAGAAAGAGAGATATCAACATGCGCATTCACTGAAGGTGAGGTTTTCTGACCTCTTTCTGGTTCAAAGGAGAAATCCATTATGGTTTTAATTCCCTGCACCATATACAGTCAAAATTCACACAGGCGTTAAATGCAATAAAACTCTTATTGAAGAAGCAGACTGCACTGCATATGAGCAACCGGAAAGGCTAATGGGGTCACCATCCTTCCCCTCTAGAGCTGTGTCATCAACAGCCTGAACAAAAATGAACCTCAGTTCTTTGAAGGATATAACAAATATAAAAGCTTTCCTCCGGAAAAATAATATATAACCACTTGTAGAAGAAGCCATCTGTCCAATAAGGGCTCACAAACTGAGCAGGGGCAAAGAAAATCCTTGTAAAACCAAACAGCTAAGTAAAGAACCCTTAACACAGCATATATTCCCTTTGGCAAAGAAGCTCATGAAATTGAATATATTTGTGCACACTTCATTTGAAACTTGTATGTATTGAGGGAAGGAAAAAATATGATTCTTTAACCCACTTCTTTCTGTCCCTGTAAAGTCTCTTCTAGCTTTTAAAAGGAAAACGATAACATTTTTGTTAAACTGATTATAACACATCACAATATTCAGTTATTGACAAATATAATCAATACACAGAGATTACACCATCCTAAGGACTGAGAATTCAGACCTAAAATATGTAATTTTAAAACCAGCTGCTTTTGTTAATATAAGATGAGGTTTTTCTGTGGCAGTGAGATAAATTCATTAATTATTGCATTACACACTGCTGAAAAAGATGCACTAACACCTGGAATGTCTGCATAGATGGCAAAGGAACACGGAACCTTTGGAAATTTTGAAGCTTGTAGCATATTAACTCAAAATGGTATTTGGATCATCTTTTTATATCTCTAAATACAAATACTTATTCTATTATTTATCTATGAAAAAAAAAAAACCAAAAAAACTTACAGAGCAAGATCAGTCCTGCTGAAGTAATTACTAAATATCTGATTGAGATCAGTTGGAGTAAAACTGGGTTTATGGTCTCACAATGACAGAAGAAAAAGAAATGTAAAAGGAATTAAACTGGTTGCATGGAAGGGTTGCTACAGAACCAATTAGCTCATACACTTTATAATGCTAAATGACATCTAAAAAATGTGCATTAGTGAATAAAAAACCCAGTTCTTTTAATTAATTCCTGAGAGACAGAAATCTCATATCAGTTTATGCAGAGACTGTCATCCTGTTCTCTTGAATAGCCCACTGATAGCTGTTTTTGGAGATTAACAAGAAAGTGAAATGTTGGTCTATAGCTAATGAAGATCCAGTATGATGAAACTTTCTTCCTCTACCCCCTACCATAATAAGTTCCAATCAAGACAATGGAATCTTATGACCTTCAGTAATTTGATGAGTAGGCACAGTGCATGAGAAGTGAGGGGAGTATCCCTACATAGTCACCTTTTTGCCGTTGCCAAGATTCCAGCTTCAAAGTACACAAACCGAATTAATGCCTGTTTAAGGTCTTAAGATAAGACCAAGTTTAAGATCAAGTCCAAGGTGTGATGATAAGCAGCGTGAAGAAACCTGTTACGACTTAGCACTGTAATGACTCTTGCTGCACCTCCCCACTGATAACCAGGCTCTTTGTGTGCTTGGATTTATTTCCCATGTAACATGGCATGGGAGGGAAGAGATTATTGCCATGAAAGTGAAGAAAGACCCATAAGCAAAATCAAAACCTGCTGTAGATCTGAAGGACACTAACACTTTCTGGAACTTACTACCACTTTTTCAGCATCAGGTCAGATCCTTTGGGCAATCATTCTTATATGTATGGTAAAACAAAAGCACCAACTCCTGGGCCTTCCAGAGGTCAGAGCATACTATGCTGTCCATGCAAATATGAAAGGAAATCACATCCATATTTCTGAGGATTATTTTAATGCACAGGATGGTATGAATACCATAATCCCATAGCTGTCAACTAACTTATTCCTCAAACAAAAAAAGCACTAATGAATGCTCTGACTTGCTACTGGTTTGCAGGGAAAACATCATTTATTTAACTTATCTTGCTGTGAAACTCCTGAGTAAGCTTTATCTAGTTGCAAGTGAAATAATTGTTGATGGAATCTTTTGCTTTGTTTTGAGGGTGATTGGTTTCCTTTTTCATTCTGCTGGTTCCTGGTTATATTGCTCCCCCACAGTCCTGACATAACAAGTACAAGCTTGGCAGCAAAACTATGTTAGATTTTATTCAGTGGTCTGATGCTGCCTCTCTCCCTTTCACAAGCTGCAAAGTAAATCTCGTCTTAGTGCTGTGAAAACAAAATTTCAAGACTTATTACAGTAGTGTTAGTATTTAAATTTACAGAAGCTATGGTATGTACCTGAAACACATTTTAATATGCCCAAGGAATAGAGTCAGTCCTGGAAAGTTCATTGTTGTTTCTAATTGTCAGCGACTGCTACATTTCGCTTGCCTGCAGCTATCCAATTAACATATCACCACTACAGAAAATATTGTAATATGCTCAATGTCCTAACAACAAGTCTCACACTCCACTTCTATCCAACAATTTCCTTCTAACTGGGTTTCCAACATATTAGGAAATATCAGTGAAGAGCATATTTATGATATGATAGCATAGAGATATGCTATCAGATAATGCAGCCTGCAAACACCTTTTCTTATTGCTGTGCAAAGTTCTGCTGTTGAGATATTCCTGGTAGCTTAAAATATCGAGAGAGACAAAGAGGAGAGAGAGAGAGAGAGAGAGAGAGAAGGAAAGCTCAACTCCAGAAGTGGAAAACATGTAACTTGTGCCCTGAGATATCGCTATGGCAACATTTAAACAATGAACAGAAAGCCCCGCAGGATTCTGCTCTCGCTTCCTTGGATACCAAATGTAAATCCTGATTCTCTATTATTGTGTACATGCACAAGCGTCTGATTTTTGCCTTTTTTGCTAACAGATAGCAAAGTATCCAGGCCCCCTACCAGGAACTATGCATTAATTCACTTCCATGTATTGCATTTTGTGAATATGCAAGTAAAACATGCCACTGGCATGATCATCTCCCTTCTTGTGTCCCTATTTTTACCTCAGGAGAAGAAAAACTGACCATGATAATATAGTTAAATAACAGGTACCCTTTTATTTTTTCGGAATAAAATCATTAAATAAACCACTCTAAAGCATCACAAGCCAATCCCCAATGTCTTCTGCCATGACAGGAAGTAGAGGGAGGATCCTTTCCAAGGGCTGCTCCTTCTCCAAGTTGCTAGACGCAAGCATGCTGCAAGGCTGCCTTCCAGATCAGCATGGCTGCTGCTATTCCTAAATCCTTCTCATCTGGGTTACCCTGTGGGGACTGAAGGAGGCTTGTTTTTCTTTATGATTTTCACAGATTTTCACATTGCAGCTGGCAATGGGATGAAAGGCTCCTGAGAATAGTAACCCAAAATCCAGCCAGCTTTACTACTCTAGAAAATACTTAGTAGATGCCAACTGCGTATCTTCAGAGTCATTTTCATCCCAGACCAAAAATGGCACTAATTCCAGCACCCTTCTCTCTCCCCTTGTTCCCTCACTAGTCATCAGAAACAAAAGCTTATCTCCAAGCCAACACAAAGAAACTCTGGCAAGACCGAGATGGAGGCTCTCTCTCTCTCATGCTGCTGCTGTGCACAGTGCACCCCTTCAACGAATGTACTGCAACTTGGATAGCCTGCCTTGGGATTTTTCACCAAGCTCTCTCAAAATGTGCTAAAATCCTATTCTGAGCCCCATTCAAAATCTTCCTGCCTCATATTGCAACAGCAAGAATCTTCGTGCCAAATGGGAGACAGCTTTTTAGGTCACAGGCAAATAATTTTAAAGCCTGCATATAGGAAGCCATAGCAACACCTCTGGAATCCCTTTGTTTTTGTCCAGTCCCACACAATTGCTTGTATTGGCTCACATCTACAGCATTTTTTCTTGGGTCTCACCTAATTTGAAAGCCCATTTTTCACTTGTCAATGGTATCAGGCTGGGAGATATTGTGACACAATTTGCCGCTCCAACAAACTGAACCTGCTTCAATTCTAGATCAGTACAAATCATTCCTGACATGAGAAAAGACACAGATCAGCCACCCCCTTGCATTAATAACTCACACTTTGCCTGAAGTCTGAGGTATGTGATCTCTGACCTTCTGGAAAACAATTAGACCAAACAGAGCAGGACTTTCCAATACAGTTTCATCCTCCTGTACAAGAATTTAATGCCTAAATATACACATAATGGATCCCTGTACAGTGCCAAAAGCCCAGCTGCCTGGAGTCACTACTGAAAATATCATCCATGATTTGAAGAGGAGACAGCCCTCAGGACCAGCATACACCACTGAATGCCACACCTGTGCTCAGACACCTGTGAGGGAAGTAGCAGAGACAGCCAGCCTCTGGTTGAGGAGATACATTGCTTCTCACTAAGCTGGATGTTTGGATGAATGTTTTGGCTATTTATTTCATGATCAGCCCTTGGGGTCTGGATAAGCCTCAGCACAAATGTTGAGAAATGCTACTCTCATTCCCACTTTGATATTGAATGAGTTAAACTCTGGGTTGTTCCATGTGTCTTTTGGCTACTGTATTAAGGGAATGATTCACTGAAGTGTGAAACTGTTGCCTCTTTGGAAGCAGACACACATCCCTAGCTTTTTAATGTTGATGAGGTTTGCCCATTTCAGCCCAAACTGGTGACTAAATTTTCCCACTGCTTCCTTATCATGTCAAGAAAATACTCCTGCTAGTTTTTGTACTGAATGAATGGGGCACCTATGACAGCTTTCTATTGTCCAAAAGCGGAGTTGCTCTATCAAATTTTCTGTTTATGCGTTCACTTGAAAGCAATCCAGGGAAAAGCTTGGAGATGCCTTTTCCTTAGCCAGCTTCTTTTTCCTTCAGTAATTACTGAGCAGCAGCTTAACATAAATTTAGCTTTTCTATTACTGCAACTGCTGATGTAAGTGTAGCCCACAACAGGGCACAGACTTATCATGATACATAAAGGAATGAACAAGAGAGAGTTTTGAACTTCTATTCAAATGCTGACAAATTTATTACCCATGCAGTGTCCCACTAGGAAACATGGGCCCAGAGAAAAAAGAAGGCTAAAGCACTTCACACAAACCATTTAGCTATATTGAGAGGGATGAGAGTAACTGAAGCTGGAAGGAACAATTTTTGCTGTGCCTGCTTCCTTCTTTTTCTGAACACAACTGCACAAAGGGTCTGATTTGTTCATGTGGCCAAACAAAAACTCACAGAGATTTCCTTAGGAGCAGAATCGAGCCCTAAATCTTAATCCTCTTCAAGTAGGCAATGTTTAAGAGGTATGACGTCCAAGCAGAAGCACATGGGACACATTTGAGAGGTAGATGTTCTCATTTCCATTATTCCATAAGATTCAGGGCATTTACATGAAGTAACAGTAGGGCATAAGTGAATGAAGAAAGGGGGGGAAAGGGAGGAGGCTAATAATGGTTTATGTATTTGTCCAGGGAAGTTACAGCTCTGTTTTGTGCTGTTCCATGCAGGCAGCTTGTGAAGTGAGAAATGCTGCCATAAGTTAAAAGAGCTAAAATCTGGATCTACCAACACTTCTTTCCTTCCTGACTGCTCTCCCCTTCTCCAGAATATTGCTGCTAGAGAAAAGTAAAATGAGAGGCAAAGCGAGTTCTGCACCTTGCCTACAAAAAAAACCCAAAAAAAAACCAAACAAAAAAACCCCACAAAAACAAAAACAACAAAAAAACCCATTCCTATTCAATGTCTCATTTAATTAGCTGTTTCTCCCTCTCATTCTGCACCAGTTTTGGCCTAATACCTTCAGCTGGAGCTTTAACATGTGAAGGCCAAGGTTGAAGAGGGCAGAGGTGAGGGAGGACAGAAGGAGAAGAAAAAGAAAGAAAACTCCCTACCCACCAGCTAGGCAGTCATGTCAGGAGAGGGGATGGAAGTAGTACTCTTCCCCACAGGAAAACATGGACCTCTATTTTAAACATCATGTTATCCTCCCTTTATTCCTCACTCCCACATGACATTTCTCCAGGAGGGGAGAGATATTTACTGGTCTGTTACCAATCATTGCTAATTTGTGGACCCCACCATTTATGAGCCACTTTTTAATTATTTTCATTCCCAGCATAATAAAAAAAAAAAGTCTCCTGACACCTCAGAACCCTCTCACTGTTTGTCAATCAAAGTAAATCTCTTTCATCTGCCATGAAAGTCCAAGGAGACCCTGAAGGATTCATCACAAAGAATTTCCTAGGAGATCAGAGGGCTTGGGTGGCCAGTACAGCTGTTCCCTAAACTCCCCTTTTATAGAAGAATGTCCTCTCTCTGCCTGTTACTGTCCTTTCTTAGCAGTGGAGTGTAAAACGTCATTTCTCTCAGAGCTGCATCCTTAAAATCCATTAAAAGCCCCTGCTCCACACCCCCCCAACTCCTGCCAAAAGCCATCCTTCACCTCTCCGCTTGATTATAAAATGTTTCTGTTAATACACCATATTGATCTGCAATGTCAGACTGGATACCAGCATTCAAATTAGAGCCTTGAACTATTTTAAACACTTAGTAAATAAATAAACCTCCTCTGTGCATCTAATTCCATGCAACTTGCACCTGTTTGTAGAGACTGGGCAATCAGGCAGCACCCCCCACTCACTGCAAGGGCTTTCTCAAAAGATTTCTTTGCTAGCAAACACTTACAAATGCTTTAGAGACACACAGGCAGGTGTCTGCAACACCCTACCAAGGCTTGAGTTTTAGGAATTTGAGCTACTGTAAGAATTCGGTTCTATCCTCATTCCTTCCCTTCCCTCTTCCCAACTGCCCCCCTCCAGCCATTATCAAAACACAGCCAGGTTCTTTATTCAGGTGGGGAGGAAAGACCAAGAAAAGAGGAATAAGGAGGAAAGAAGAGAGGCAGTGGGGCACATTTCCTTTTCCAAAAAATAATATAATGGAAAGTGTACTCACTGTATCCTCAAAGACTATCCAGCTGGAAATCCGAGTGATTATGAAAAACCAGAGTGGGGGAGGGGTCAGAAACTATTTCATTTCAGCAACCAAACCAAAATTAAAAACAAGAAAGGGGATAAAAGAAAAAGGATATCCAATTGCAATTTCCCAGCAATTTCAGTCTATACAGGTGCCAATCCAACCCAATACTGCTGAACTCTCCCCCTCTGGCAATTTGCTTTCTTCTTCTCTGTCCTTTATTTTCTCTGTAGCTTTCAACTTTTCTGCTTAAAATTTCTGTAGTGGTAATATTGATGGTAGCCTTCACTGAAGAATAGTGGTTTAAAATAACAGGAAAAAAACAAAAATCCTTGAGGAGGATGAATGGTCCTTTTCCTTTCTGAAACTTTTCATTTCACTGTGGATCGTTTGCCTAGTTTCCTTTTTCTGAGGTTTTCTGCCTCTCTGGCTCCACTGCTCCCCATTGCTCTCTGTTTTTTCTCTGGAGAGCAGAAATAACTGTATTTCCTTTTAAGCAATCCTCCATCTGTATTTTTTAATGTAATTTTGTTGTGACACTTAAGATCCAGGTCTTGCCAGGCAATTTTCTTTTTTCCCCTTCTTTGCTGCACTATCAATTATCCAATCCATGTATCTCCACATTAGAATGGGGATTCCCATTCTTCTTTTCCTCTATACCCCCACACTCCTTTAGAAAAGAATCTCCTTTTGCGTTTAAATTTTTATTCCTCTCTGTCAAAACAATAAACTTTTAGTCCCTCTCCCCCCTCTCCAAAGATCTGATTAGATTTCCAATCACAACCCAGTGCGCAATTGGATTTTTGATTTCGGCAAGAAGCCAGCAATCCACAGCATCAGCACCCTCTCCTTGTTTCAAACTCCACGTTATATCCTTTTGCCTTCCTTCCAACTCCTCTGCATTTTCATAATTTCATATTAAATGAAATGAAGGAGGGAGGGAGTAGAGAAAAATTCAAGGTTCCCACCAGCTGTCAAGAATAAATCCATCACCTCGTTATTTTTTAAACACTTGGGATGGGTATTTTTAACGCCCACTCTCGCCTTTGCCCCCCCACTTCTCAAAATCCTTCAGACGTTAAAACTCCCCCGATGGGGCACAAAGAAACCCGAGAAGAAGGGATTTGTCCTCTTAGCTGTAAATTTCAGAAGCACACTTTGCTTTTCATTTTAGCTCCCTCTCCATCTTTTGTCCAGCAGCTATATGAATCCAGAAGCACCGAGACAAATAAACTTCTATTTCTTCTTTGAGGAGAGAGAGGGAAGGAGAGACAGGAAGAAGGATAAAAGCTCTCCCGTCTCTGCCTCCCTTTTCCTCCCCTTCTGTGTTTCAATGCAGGTCTGATCTCATTTTCCAAGCTGAGCCTGGTGTATTTCAGATGTACAAGTTGGATTTCCCTTCTGCACAGCAGTGAGTTAGTCTCCCATCTTCTTCCACATGCCAGTTATCTTCCCCCTTTTCTTCTTTCTTTCCTGCCTCCCTCCCTTGCAAGATGACACAGTCCCAGGAGCGCAGCCGCTTCGTTCAGCTTTTAGTTTCATCCCTGACACGCATAGCGCTTTGCAAAGCCGAAACGCTTCCTTCCTCCTACGAGCTGCAGCTTGGATTCTCCCCGCGTGTGCATGTAGAGACGCATATATGTGTATATCCAGTTCCTGACAGCTGCTGTTGTTGCTGGGAGTAGCTTCGCGTTTCAGTCGCTCTGGCTTTCTGTTACTCCCCACCTTTCAGTGGCACCCTAGGATTTGCAAATGTCCCAGGGCCCGTCTCTCGGGCTACACTCCTCCTTCTCCCTTTCCGTTCTCTCCCCTCTTCCTCTGCTGCGGTTGGATTTTTTTAAAAATTTTTTCGTTTCCCCCCTCTTTCCCCTTTTCTCCCCCCCTTCCCTTTTTCTTTGCTTGTGATCAGTAAAATACAATTACCCAATTACCTCCCATCATCTTAGCACTGATTGGTCAATTGCATTAACACTTGATGTCAGGGAAAGGGGCCGGGAGCTGCTCCGACGTGGCATTGCTGCCACCTGCTTGACAGACTGGGAACAAACTCAGGGTTACCTTAAGAAATCTCCGAGTCAGAAAGCAGTAATTGAAAAACAAGGGATCATCTTAAGGAAAGGAATGTCAAAACTCATTTTCTTAAAAGCCTGCCTGATTCTGACAGTTCAACCAGTATTCACAGGTTCCAGCCTAGCCGCTGAGGCAGAGTAAATGACAGCAAAATGAAATGAGGTATAAAGTTGTCTTTGCAAAAGAAGTACAGAGCAACCAGTACTCACAGGTACTGGCTCTGGCCACAGATGCAGAGGCACGATAATAATATGAAACGAGGTATAAAGTTATCTTTGCAAAAACTGTAACAGTGAAACTAATTTGCATTGAAAGACAATCTGTTTTCCAATTACAGAAATCAATGTTTGTTTAAAACTTGTATGCACATACAAATTACCTAAAACTCTATTTTGGCAGTTGCTCAAGGGCAAAAGCCCTTTGAACAGCTTCAAGGTTTCAGTGAGTTTAAGTCCTACCTTCAATAAGCTGTGACAGCAATGCAACAGTGCAAAAGAGTCTAGGCTCGCCTGTCAAATCTGCCACACCTTGATTAGATGACTTCTGACATGCGTTTTGGAGTTTTCTGAACTGGCTCCCTAATATGGGTTACTGAAGTACTGACACTTTTGTTATGCTCTTACCTGCTTACCCAGGTATGTTAGATTAGTAGCTAGGTATCTATGTTACCTAAAGTAATCAGAATTGGGGATGTGTCTTGTTTCTCTCAGGGATCTAAGTTAAATGGAAATTTTACAGGAAATTTTGCATGTGTAAGGTCAGATCCTATTCACTTCATGGAAACAGAATGCAGATGATATATGTGCTGGCATTTGTCTCTCTCAAAATCAGAAAGATATTATTTATAGATGTAACTCCTCCACACCACCCCAAAAAAAGAATAAGTCAGGTGCTTCAATGGTAATTATAGGAAACTTCAAATATTAAGCAGTAACTCTGACTTATCCCATGCATGTAGTAATATAACTCGCTCTTTGCTCAGTCCTCTCTCAAATAGTCTAGATATGTTTGGTATCCTTACTCAGGCTTCGGCTTTTGTGAGAAATTGACATATTTGAAAAAAAATAAAGTGTAAGTTCTATGTCAAATTAGAAGTTTTTCCAGAATTATAAAATCCATAAGCTAGCTGAATTCAGTCAAGTAACACTTACTGAATCATTAACATTGACTTTCAGATTTATTCTACTGACTCAACAGGCTTTCTTCTTCAGGCAGAAGGTCCTACTAGATATAAGTTAAGCAACTGGAACCAGGCACATTTAGCATCTGATTTTACTATCCCTGAAATCAGTGGCAAACACAAATTACCTGCAATGGATGAAAGGCTGAGTGTGTAGCAATAGTAAATAACCCAAACCTAGCGGTCTTTCAAAAATGCCAAAAAAGTCTCAGGAGTTTTTTTGGGGAAGGTTGCAAGTGTGGTAGGAGATGAAGTTGCTGACAAGTAACAATCTTTCTCTCAGTTGGTGAGCTTATTTTGTTCCTGTCTGATTCACTGACGCTGCTGGTGTATTTTGGGTCTACAAACATCTTATAAGAGTCTTTTCTTTTTACTACTCAAAATCCAAAAAACCACAAGGTTGTTCCTTTTCCCAGAAGGATAAAAACATCACAGTCTAATATGGTTCCTCCACTGTTTTTTTCAAAAAGTTCCTCAAAAATTTCCTGCTACTGTTAAAGAATCTGTGAGTGAAAGGGAAGTTTTCTATAACTGAATTTAACAAATATATAGGTGTCAGGTGCAGAAGATACACAATTTTGGGCATCTAATCAGAATCTAAGACATAAACTTTGCTATAGCTACAGTATCTCTGTTGATACACAGTGATATTTATGATAAAAATGTGCGCATTTTCAAATGACATCAAAATACATATTTCTAACAGATAACTAGTTAGATTACATATCTCTCTATATACAAAGATAATATATTTGCTGGAATATATGTGACTAAACAAAAAAATGTATCAAAACTGCAGTATGCTCCAGGCTATGATATGATCTCTCAAAGTTTGTTATCTTTAATACATCAATTAGGCTTTATCACCTAATAAACATAGAAGACAGTGTGATTAGCTCCTTAGAATATAACTTTAATGCAATCTAGTTTGCAATATTTATAGTATGACATTCCATGCTACATGAAAAAGTAAATATCCTTATGTTAAACAAAACTTAAAAATTGTAATTGCATTATCTGTTTCACAATCATGTATGTCACGTGTGTGATACCTATTTAAAACAAATATTTTGATACCATCACAATAACTCATTCCTTAATCAAATGTTAAAAGGCTATCATTAACTCTGGAGAGAACTGTTACTTTTTTCCTGCAGCACATGTATTTTATCGACACAGTATAGTTTGTATATTGCCTTCAATCTTGCCCAATCCTGAGTATGGAAGGATAGCAAAACTCAAATGTATGTACCGGCAAATCTTCACATAATAAACATGAACAACAGATTGTTACAAAGGTTGTTATATAGATTGTTTTCCTTTCCAACAGACAAGGCCAGTTACAGAACTGTCTCTGTGTATGACTAACGCTGGAAGAGACTAGTGGAAAAGACCAAATATTCACAGTACTCTCTCATTTGGTGGAAGAGAAACATGGCTAAAGCCTAAGAGAAAAGGATTCTGACCCAAAACAAAGGAAAAGAGAAACATAATTGAATAAACATAACCAAATTTTGAAAAAAAAAAAGTAAAGCCAGATCACTTTACTTAGAAAAAGTGAAAAGCAATTGCAGCATTTTCCTAAGTCAGTTGCCAGGACCGCCTTCCTTTTAAATAAAAATGAGGAAATCATAAAGAAAATGGTGGAACATAATAGTCTTTCTATTTTACTTAGTTTTGCTGGCAAGAATCTGTTTGCATATGGAGAAAGTACTTGAATTCTCTTATAGCTTACTACTTTCAATAGGGAAAAAACTTGCTGACAAACATACTTTTGACTGCACAGATCTAGGATCAAGATCATTAATCAATTCATGAATTCAATGGAGATACTAAAACTCTCAGACTATATAAAATATATATAATCTAACAGGAAGACTGTAAATTTTCTATCGTATTTGGAGCCCACAGTACATAATTTCTTGTTTATGTGATTTTACTGATTATTGTTCAATTCTTTTAATACAGCAAGCACTAAAATTAGATGTATACCATCAAAATTAGCAGCTGACTGATACTGCCCCATTTTTGAATTTTCAAAGGGTTTTTTTTCCTGATGTTTACAGTTCTAATGAGAATTTATTTTTTTGCAGGTAATTTTTGCTGGGTCATAGCTGCTTGGAAGAAGTAAAAGAAAAGATATCTTTCTTCCAGGAAAATTTGGGTAAAACCACAGCACATGAGTTTGGCACATGGATGTGTACATGACTATTCAATAAACTCATCTCTTCATAGTATCATAATAGCAAATGTTTCTTCTAAACATGGAACTGAATAGTGGTGTTTGTTGTTTAGATTTGAAGTGAACCACATTCTCAAAACTTGTGTATGTGTATTGTATGTTCCTTGCGCAGTTGGGTTAATAGGACAAATTTAGAATTGTTGTACATTTGTACAAATTTTCATCTTCCATGCTGACCATCCATGAGTGAAAGCAGCTTGCTTCTTAGAGAGACTTTCTGGAATTTCTCCTTATGGAACTGAGTCGCATATTGTCAAAGCTTCTGTTATGCAGAGACAAAACCAATTCCCCAAGCTGAACAAGAGGGGAATTCCTCTTGCTGCAAAGAGGCCTAACGGTATCCTGGGCTGCACCAGGCAAAGCACTGCCAACAGATCAAGGGAGATGATCCTCCCCTCTGCTCAGCCCCAGAGAGGTCACACCTGGACTGCTGTGTCCAGATCTGGGCTGCTAAGTACAAGAGAGACATGGACAGACTGGAGAGAGTCTGACAAAGCAGCATGAAGACAACAGACTGGAGCACCTTTCCTATGGGGAAAGGTTGGAAGAACTGAGACTGTTTAGCCTGGAGAAGCGGAGGCTCGGGGGAATCATATGAATGTCTCCAGGTGCATGGAGGGAGGGTGCAAAGGATGGAGCCAGTGGTGCCCGGTGACAGAATCAGAAGCAGTAGGCGTAAACTGAAACACCAGAGGTTTCCTCTGAATACCACAAAACGTTTTTTACTATGACAGTAAGAGAACTGGCACAGGTTGCCCAGGGAGGCTGTGGAGTCTTCCCAACTTGGTAATATTCAGAAGACATCTGGACATGGTCCCAAGGAATTTGTTCCAAGTGAACCTGCTTGAGCAGTGGGGATGGACTACGTGACCTTAGAAGGTTCCTTCCACCCTCAAGTATTCTATGATTCTGCAATTTAACAGTCCATAGAAGTATTTATATTAAAGGAAAATAAGAAACCTCATACTTAACTGGCAAAAATATTTTTTTCTAAAGTGCTCTTACTTTCTCTTATTCACTGTGGGCTTAGGAGTTATGTGCTTAGCATTCAACTCTGCAGTAGTAGAGGGTCTCTTCTGTTTTCTAAAATGAATGCTGCTTTAAGGAGAACAAATATGAGAAAGAAAAACTACTAACAGAAAAAAGATAAACATCTCCTAATTTTGGTCTTGGAATTGTGTTGCAATTTTGACTAGGACATATAAATTTCAAATGTTTTCACTCTATAACAGTTCTGAGAATAGTACCCAAATCCAGTCATTTTCTTATGCTACTAATTTCAGGCTTAGAATTCGGATTGAGAAGAATTCCCTCCTTTCTAGGACTGAGTGCCATTGACATTAGACGGTCATGAATTCACTCCATAGGGAGGAATAACTCCTTTGATTTCAATGGACCATCTCCAGATTAATGCAGGTGTAAATGAGAATGGAGCATTCTTCATTTTATATCCATGCCCCATTTAATATGTGTTTAGTTTTCTAAATCACACAATTATAAAATCACTGAGGTTGGAAAATGTTAGTAGAGAGAAAAATAAAGACAGTTTCTTTTAAATTGAACTTTTGAGAATGTGAATTTTAAGAATATAGAGAACTAGACTTGGGCAGAAATGATCCATCCATTTGAAAATAATACCACAATAGTGTGACAACCTTTTTTTTCCCTCAGTGAATATTAAATAGCAAAAATATGATACTTTGACACAGAGATTAATGTATCAGACATTCTAATTTCTTCTCCTGTGGAGTTATTGTGACTTGAAAATACAATTTCCACATATTGAGAGTTAAATCCTAACCACATATGCTTCAAAACTTAAATGAGAGACAACCTAGCAGCCGTATTTTCCTACCTTGTCCTTATGTTTAGCATACATTTAAGGTGAAAATCTGATACAGGGAAAAAATTTATAATTTAACTTCTGAGCCAAAGAAAAGATAACAGTCAAGATCTCTAAATTTTCATCACAAAAAGCATAATGGTTTGCTTTAATCATGCAAAAAAAGTTACAGCTTTCAATAAATTGGGAAGGCAAAGATATGTTGCATAGAGAGGGCAAATTGTTAAAATGGAGAAAATGAGAAAATTTTGTGGCATAAATAACATTTCTGAAGGGGATAGCTTTAATTTTCAAGATCTCTTTTCAGGCACATATAAAATAAATTACTTCAACTAAATATCTTCAGCATCTTCTATTTCTATGTCCAATACTGAGGAATCATCTTTATATGAGAAAAAAATTTCACTTCATCCTCATTTGTCCATATGAAGAAAACCCTGTACTATCATAGCAATTTTTTTTTACTCCCTTCCATTTTTTTTTTTTTTTTTTTTCCTTAAATTACTAATGGCTCATCCTTGGCCACCAGTAAACAACATGCGTTTTTTTTTTTTCCCCTCAGATTTGTCTGAATTCAAATGGATTGAAATACTATAATGCATATTATATAAGGACCTGATTTCTCACCGTTGGTGCATGTAGGACTGCTGTTAGTGATGTAGGCATCAAAAGTGCTATAGCGAGGACTCACTGGAATTGTATTTCCAGTCTTTGCATGATCTCAGGATGGACTATTCAACTCTCTGTGCGCCTGCCACTCTACCTGTAAAATGGAAATAATACTTACTGCATGTGTTAGACAGGAAGGACTCGCCATTATTTGAGTTAGGGAGAGTAAAGTCTTCCAGTAGTGTCAGTGCGTGACCTGACCCCATAATCACCACATGATGTGCACTACACCAGGCAAGGCAGATTGGAAAATATAAGGGAGCAAATAGGGTAAAACCCCATCCCTCTAAATAATTACCATTCTTTTCTGTACCCTAGCAGTCAATACCTGATATTAAATAGTTTAAGATCCCTGAGCATGTTGTAATATAAATGTACATTGACAGATGTTGACTTAAACAAGATGGATAAGAAGTCAGGGAACAATAGAGGACCTAGAAATGAATGAAGGCAAGAAGCACTGTATTTATACTCACAAATGTTCTGAACTTTTGTATAGGTTACTTAAAAAATTATTCTTCAACTTTGAGTTCTCTGGATTTTCTCATCAGGTGCTCAGCTCTCCCTGCTATCTACACATACACGTTAAAACTCTACATCATTTAAAGAGCATATGAAATACCTAATCATCTTTCAGTATCATCTTAGAGAGATGGATGAAACTCTACAAGACAATGAGGAGCTTCTTGGAACTCTTTTGGAATTCAGTGGGTTACTGCCACTCCAGAACAGACCAATAGTCTGTCTAGTCCACTGTAGTGTCATTTCTAAAAAGAATACAGAGTTATTCCATACCAGACAGTTCCATAACATTCACTTCATAAAGCATTATAAGCGGAAGAATAGCCAAGACCAATTTTCATTGGATTTGCACTTAAGCCCATGGAAATGTTACATGTGGAAAAGGTAACTCTATATTTTGGAAACAATGAGAATTAAAAGGTTTAATATGAATAAATATCTTTGTCCGCATCAGGGCAGAAGCCTTTGAAAATTTCTTTAAAAAAATCTGTGGTTGAGAACTTTTCTTATTCTTTATTGACCTCACTTAAGACATCCTAATAAAAAGAAATGCTGTCAGTCACAAGTAGTGAATGAGATGGAAAAAATAATGATTATTTAAAGTGTATTTCTTATTTTCTTTTTTATTTTGTTATTCCAATTATTATTTTTTTTATTGTATTAATAAACATTATTATTATTATTATTATTATTATTAGTAGTAGTAGTAGTAGTAGTAGTAGTAGTAGTAGTAGTAGTAGTATTAATTTTTTATTCAATGATAATTTAAGCTAAGTTTTCCTCCAAACTCTCTGAACTTCATTTCCAAGTGGAATGGTACAGTATTAAATGAATACTCACCTTACTGAATCACATCTGATCTTCAAGGTCTAGGAAAGAGTCTCTTGTTAAAGGGATTGCTTCTGATGATGAACAGTATAAAACACCTGTAAGGGATGAGACATTGTTTTAAGAAGCTGCACATCATGATTATATTAATTGTTTGAATGTAGGAAAAAAAAAATTAAAAAACACAAGAGGTTATACACAGAAGTCTGGATTTTATCCACGGTTGTACTAAATGCTTTTTGTTTTTTTCAGACCTTCTATTCCTTTCTCCTAATTTAGATTGAGACTGCATTTCCTTTAAATTGTATTTGCTTTACACTACTTTATGCATGTAGGTGGAAGTGTAAGATATAAAAAAATCACAATTTAATAGATAAGGAGCACTACCAGCTTCAAAAATCACAGTACTAATAGTCTTTGAACAATAGGAAGGGCTAATATTAAGAAAATGAGAATAAGAGGCTGAAGACAACTTTTCCAAAAGTTCTTCAAACTTGATGGAAAATACATTTTGTAAAAATCAGGAGGTCAAGGGATATGAACTTTCACTTAAAATGTTTGAAGTGGTCCTAATTTTCAAAAGCAGTACAGCCGTATCTGCTAAATCCAGCTCCAGATAAAATGTGTTCTTCAAAGATGAGCCAACTACAATGAGTCATCACTTTTGGAAAAGACATTTAATAACTCCATACATGAAGGCATAGATCTGGAAGCAGGAATTAACCATTCATTATCCTAAAGCACATACAGTACATTTTACTAGCATTTCTTTTCTGGAAGGGAAATTTAGGAAAAAATCTTAGGTTCAAAGAATAAATTTAATGCAATCTCTCAGAAAATTAAAGTTGTAAAGCTGTTTCAACTTCATATTAAAACCTGTCCCAAGAAATATGATAATTAAAGACAAATTAGTTTTCGGTTTGTTTTTTTTTTTTAATTTAATGCTCCTTCCCTCTGTTTTCTTAGGAAAATAAATACAAAATAGAAATCTATCAATTGTTATTTATCGATATTAAAAGAAACAACAACTATATAGTTCCCAAGTGATCTTTTTTACAGAATTATTTTCCCTTAACATTTATTCAAGAATTCACATAGCTATCGAAAATCACAGAATTGTATGGAAATTGCTGTTTCTTTTCCTGCATGACTATTGCAGATAGAAGAATCAACGGTTGGTTTGTTCCCACCTTTTTTAGAGATACATAATCTATGTACATAGATGTTTATCATGACAAATGGTAATGTTTAAATGCTTTAATGTTTAAATGTAATTGGCATGGAGTTTTTATGGTCATAGAGATTCAAGGAATAGATATTTATATAAAAGAACATTTCAAAAAATGTGTGACAAATAATTGACAAAATTTAGATACCTATTAGGAAATATACTAGATTTTAGATATTAGAAAGTATGTACTTTTGGAGAGATCAATGCAGATTGGTCCTTGAACTCAATAGTTTAGTATTTTCTGCTTGTTTGTAGGCAGAGTAGCATCAACATTGTTCCCATTAAATTAATGTGTTTAAAATCCTTGTTGTTCACACAAGAATTAGTGCTTGCTGAAATTCTTCAATCTAAAATTTTCTGAGCAATGTCAGAACATCACAAAACCTGACTTTATTTTACAGACAAAATCTCTAAGAGATATTTTAAAAGGTGCCTGAACATGTGGATTTTGAAAATTCTGTGATTTACAGATTTTGTCTAAGTGCATGAATCAGCTAACTCCCATATGTTTTCATCTTTAGACGCCTTCCAGAAAAGAATATTATTTTTTTGCTTGTTAATATAACAGAAATTAATAGTTGCTAAATGTTAAAATCCATGTGTAACTTTGAAGGAGTGACGAGTATATCTTACAGGTGGTCAGCTCCATCTAGGTCAGTTTAATCATACTGATATTGATGACTATCTCATTTTTGAAAGACTTAATTTCTATTCCTTAATTCCTTTGAACAGAAGAAAACGAGCAGCTTGTCACTATGGTATTAGGTGGGAGGCAGTGCATGGCAGGATATGAGTCAGTCATTAAGCCTGCTGGTCAGTTAAAAAAACCCAAAAAAACCTCAAAACAAACTACAACTTGTCATAATGATTGGGACAATTCTATGCAGGGAGAATATGCATTAGGCAGTTTATTCAGAGATGGGAATTTATTTCCAGAATATGCTAATACTTAGACAGGGAAAATATTTGAGATACCTCTTCTGTACCTTGCTGCAGAAAACGTCAAATACCTGCATCTTATACATTCCCACTTTGGCAAACTGATCAATGTTTTCTCTGGGTTAGTTCTGTTTTAAACACATGCCCATCCTTGGGATTTGATTCTCTAGGGCATTTAAGTGGGATATTTATAGGGCAACCATGCTGATGAAGACCTGGTACGCTAAGCTCTACAATGACAAGAATTTCTGCTTTGGTTAAATGAGAGCAAGTATATAAATATATCTCAGCCCTTTGTCATAAAAGTGTGTGGGAGAGGCAAATTAGGCAAGGTGCTAGAAGTGAGGGAAGCTCTAACTGCTTGCAGCTATGACACATTATTATTCATTGCATGGCATGTCACTCAGACTGTCATAATGCACAGCAGAGAGCATGCACATTATCAGTGCTGAACAGCACCAAGAGGGGCTGCAGATGCGCAGGTCATTTGGGGAAAATGCCTCTGTAATAATCCAGGCAAAGTTTGCTGCTCTTTGTGGAACAGATCTGGCAACACAAGCCAGGGAATCATCAACTGGTTACTAACAACCAACAAAATCCATCCATTACAAATGGAGACGTATCAGAACAGGCTTCCTGAGGTGGAGTCAGAATTCTGTATGTAAAGCAGTCACTGAATATTATCCAACAAGATATTATCAGTCTCGGATGAAGTAATCTGAACAAAGAACAGGTCAAATGCTCAAACACTTGCATGGGAATGAGTGTCAGCAGAGTGCTTTGCACTGAGGAAAAAGAAGTCAATCAAGATAAGGTAGAATCTGCAGCATCAGAGAAGGCACAAATAGAAAAACAAAGAATCACGCAGGAAGAATGAAAAGAAAAAAGTCAGCAAAGTAAGGAAATCAGATACACTCTTCAGGTTCAAACATACACACGCACAAAATAAAAAAGTCAATTAGACAAAGAAGGCAGTCTGAATTTCTTGAATATGAAATTATCAACGTATAGATATAAAAAATCAAGCTTAGCTTTTTATGAATTTGAAAATTAGCTTTTATGAACAAAAATTTATGGGTTTTTTTCTGACAAAAATTAGCTTCCTTGAATATTTGCAGACAATGAAATCACAATGGACAAATTTATTTTCCAGGCCCATCTTTAAAATGATTGCAATATTGAGATAACTTCAATTTTTCTACTTCTTTCTGTTCTTTTTCCCCATATACAGCAGCACTCTCTGTTAGAAGATTTTGGTTTTGCTTGACTTTAAAATCAGGCTTTAGCAGAAATTCAGAGAATCCTCAAACAGACTTAGCAGGTGAGAAAGCATTACTGTAGTGCCATCACATGAGGCTTTCAGGCAGATGGCATCAGCAGCTCCAAACCTTATCTATACTTCACTCGTGATATTTCTTTTAGAATATATTTGACAATATGATAAAAATCACATGGTAATCTTCCTTGTTAGACCATGAGTTTGAGCAGTAATGACTGAGGTGCAGAACATTTTCTAGGAAACTACTAAGAGGAGCTAATTATCATGCTCCTCTATCAAGAATATAAATTTATTAGTAACATTATAGTATTTAACTATCTATCTAAAAAACCCCGTAAACCTGGGTTTTACAGATAGATAGTTAAGAGAGTCATAGTTAAGAATCTCTAGAGTCATTAGTTAAGAGTCATAGCTAAGAGTCATAATTAAGAGTCATATGAGAGTTTTTAAGTTATCAAGAGAGAGTTACCAATTGAAGGTAGAGGGACTTATCAATTGGAGGTTTTGTTACCTTTCGATTAACAAAGCACCCACACATTAAGTTGCATTGATGCAGGTATTTGCATCACAGTGTGTCTACAATCTGTGTGTAGGAATCATCTTACAGATCCACAAACCGTGCCAGCCTCCTAACTTCGGGTAGGAGATTCACAGTAGTACCAAAGAGAATTTTCACATCAAGAGCAAGAATTAGGATTTGTGTTCAATTTCTGTCAAAATTTTAGTAGGTAAAAGACAATAATGTCAATGTCATGTCACCATCCTTTTTTATCATTATTCAAAAGACACTGATGTCAAAGGACCTGAACAAAACTTTCTAACTTGATTGGGAATTTAATGGTCTAAGCAGTACAAAGCGTGTTCCTCATTGTGTGACCGTTTCCTAACTCACTGAATCATTTGAGAACAACAGTAAGCAAGCAATATAGAACAATGTGTCTGAGGGCAAAGGTGATATGGGAAGGTCAGGATGAATAAAAAGTCAAAACTGGAAAGTATTTATGTATTCATATCTTCATTAAAAAGTCAATTTCTTTCAATAAGCACTGCACCATGTATAATTATTTTTTCATAAGATTCAGAATTGTTATCTGATGACTTCTAGCAAAAAAATTTATAAAAACCACCTGATCTTTACAGTTTTTATGGAACAACCAAGCGAGTTAAAGACAAATAAAGGAGAGAGGAAATATGCAGTTGCAGTTATGTGATGCTCTTTCTAGAACATTCTTGGTTTGGGTTTTGTTGCTGTTTTGTTTTGTTTTTTTCCATCAATATTTACAAAGCATTAATTAAATTACAGAATCATAACCTTGGAAGGGAAGGGGTCATCCTGTCCAGTGTACTGCTCAAAATTTATCTGATTAGAGCAAATATCTCAAGGCACATCCAGCATAGATGTACCACACCTAGAAGAACCCCCTAGCTCTCTGGCATATCTTACCTGCTTTTTAACCACCCCAGAGTTTTAATTTTTTTTCCCCCTATTATTAATATGAAAACTCGGAGCTACAGTGAGAGAGGAATTGCTTAGGAATATTACCTATGCTGTCCTGGGGAGCTGAATTCACCACTGCAATGCTGGTAATCGATGTCTATTGAATGGGAACCTACTACATGATGTCAGAGAAAATAATAGCACCTGCTATGCTAATCTGTGCGCTAGAAATGTTTCATAAGGAACAAAATATTATAGTTTTAAATGTAGAATGAAAATATCAAACCTGAAAACCAGAACTGTGGGATTAAGGAATTAAGAATGAAGAGAGAATGTCTGTGTCTCCAGTACCTCAACAAGTTTATTAGATGAAGAAGTGATGATCTTTATGAAAAATCGTCAACAGGACATCGTGGGACATCTAGTTTGATTCTCTGAGTTTTATTGATGTTCTGCTGGTCCTTTTGATACTCTGGTGTCCTGGACATATTGACTATTGAAAATCAAGTTAGAAGGAATTATCCAACATAAAAATACTAATCTCAAATCACAGTCTTTCAAATACACAAGGTATAATTGGTACAGTATAACTTTTACCCAAATCTGTCAGAAGCAGTTGTATTTTGCATTTCAAGTTATACTGGATCATTCCTGAAGAAACTGGCCTTCTTTAGCCTACATTAATTTATACTGTTATTAGATACAGTATATGTCTCTGAATTATTAGAAATCAGACTAAAAGGACATTTCATGAAAGATAAAATGCAGCAAGTTTTAAAATCTTGATAAAAAGTATATAAAGGTTTTTTTAATACACTGACATGTAAGGTTGAAATAAAATTATATAAAATACAAGATTTATTCATAGGTAATTTTAGGATATGAATGTACTAAGAATGAGATTTACTGAGATTATAAAAAGATCCTGCTTTTGAATGATACTTGAAAAAACTGAGAATGCATAAGATTGCCTGTGCTCAAACGTGGTGCGTATCCATTGAAATGGGAGGCCAAATGTGTACCAAGGATTTATTCTCAGATATTTCTAATGATTACCAGCTAGTTCCTACTGGACCTGCTCAAGCAAGTATACACAATGACCTTACCAGTATTACCTTCATAAGTAAAGATGAATTGCAGGGCCAGAGGTTAGACTTCAATGACCCCTGTGGGCCTCTTCCAACTCAAGATATTCTATGATTCTATATTATCTGTTCACCTACATGAAATGACTGTCAGCTATTCTTGTTCTATACATACATATGTATGTGTGCATATACACACTTTGTCAGCTCCATGCAAGCAGAGTAAAAATAATTTTGTGTGCAAATATAGCTGTAAATAATAACCTAGAGAAAATAACTTGGAGATACTGATAACATTTCACAGGTATCATATGAGGATAGAGAAAACTAAATTATCAGAAGACATAAAAAATCAACTAGGGATCAGCATATAAATTGAGGTATTTCCTGACAACTGTCATTCTTATGCCGAAGTTCAGACAAGCAATGGAGAGGTCTCACTCTGACAGTCTTCCTCTGCTGCCTGCCAGCATAAAAGGCTCTGAAACAAAATTAGCTGATTAAAAAACTGGAGAAAAAGGAGACCAAATGGTTTTCTTATCATCTCATTACCTGTTTACAACAACTGTGTATTGTAAAGGTGATTTATGTAATGCTGTTTCATCAAGGAACTTACTCTGTACAGATGTCAAAAAGGTGAGAATGATGCAGAAGAATGCACTTCTGGCTGTGGATACCTTTCTTCCACATATATAAGACATGACCACAGATCTATGAAAGACTGTCCAGGAGATTGCAGTGAGATGTTTTGACCTATGCCTACTGGGTTACACATGAATTATACTAAATAGGTGATTTAAAGAGTTATGATGCATTGTCAACAACTCTTAAAATATCTGTTAGTAATAACAATAAAAAAAAAAAGTCTTAAAAAGAAAGCAAGAGTGATTTCTAATTTTTACTCCCCAAAAGTAAAAATTATAACTGTAAAAGACAGTCCTGTACCTCCTCCAGAACACAGGTGGTAGGAGAAAGTACGCAAGGCTAACTTGCACACTTATTATAAATCATTCTTGGTACATGTATAAGTTAAAGCAAAAATGTAGCTTAATTTACAACAACAGAAGAAAACTGGAGGAGTGAGGGGAAAAAAAGTTACTAGCTTCAAGAATATGTAACTCCAACTTTCTTCAAACTGCACAGTAACCTTGATTGTGATTCTAGTTCCAAAATGTTCAAATCACCTAACAGAAGTTACAAACGTCTATGTTCCCTACTCCAGGTAAATTCAGCAATACATGAGTCAAGTTTTGACTTTCTCCTTGCCCTCAATAACCATTCAATAACCATAATACTCAAATCTGTTTCTATTGTTTACAGGAAAAAGTGGTTGCACACAGATTTTCCAAACATTTGTATTTGTATGACCTTAAATTACAAAGCATGTATTTTATGCCTGCATTTTCCAGACTTATTTTAAATTCTGATTCATGCAAATCAATTCATCATTGAATATTTTGCAAGTTACTAGAAAAGTACAAGACAAAATGAAGAAATTCTAATGTCACTTGAATTTGCCACAAATAGGCACCTTATCACTAGAACTGGAGAACTCTCTGATTTGAACACTCAACTTCTTGTTGGATGCGCCATGCTTTGATGTTCTGTATGAAGTAAGTACCAGGGGAGAAAATCAATTAATTTCCCTTAGCAAAAATTTCAGAATATTTAGCTCTGAGTGATTTTGTGAAATTCTTGCACTTACTTCTTATGGACTGGCTTCCTCATAACCATAAATAGTTAGTTTGCCTCTTGAAAGACATTGTCATTATTTTAAGCCACCAGTTAAATTAATTTATTTTATTATAGTTCCTGTTTGAGGGAAAAAAAACCATTCCTGCAATCTATAGGAAAATCACTGCTGCTTTGTATTCTGAAAGTCTGAAGAGAGGCTGTAAATACAGAAATATGTTATGAATATTTTCAAGTGAGAGTGGTAGTACAAACCAGTCTGTTTGCCATTTCAAAACTAAGAACAGGTTTGTACTTTGACTACCAATACAAAAGAACCACTAAAATTTAGAAATAAAGTAATTTTATGATCTTTGAGTGTAAAAATAAACTTTACCTTGAATCTAGAAGCCATGTATCTCATTTTATATTTAGAAAATTAGTTCCTTTAAGCAGGTAACCTTCTCTCACAAGGTAGCCTGTCATCCTTTTTGATAAGCACTCCATATTCTTCAGAAATAATTTAGTAATGCATATTCTACATTATGGTTCAATATTTCATGGTCTATATTAGAATTAGATTTCCAACAACAACATGGAAAAATGCGTTACAGTATAAATGCACATTCTACAGGAACCATATCCTATATTAACCAACATATCTTGTCCACATCCAGCAGCGATTGCCCTTGTTTGCAACAACTTTTCATGTTCTGAAAATTTTTATTGTTCCCCCACTTCCATACCTCATTCTTCTCCTCTTTTCAATGTCATTTGTTTCAGTTCTTTCTGAAATGCCAGTTTTTCTACACCTTCTTTCTCCTCATTGCCAAGATATGTAATAGCTTCTTTTTGAAGTTGAGTTTCAAGTTTCATTAAAACTCTCGGAAATCCAAAGCAAAAACACTGCATACAAGATCAAGCAGTGTGCCTTTTGTTCTCAAATTATTTTTTCAAAATTGATTTTAATAGAAAGAAAATGAGAGAAAATTTTATTTTATTTTGAACCAGTATACTTTTTGATTTTGAATTTAAAAGGATTAGCTGGAAGATCATAACACATGCATGCATTCACATTTTTTGTTTTTCAAAATGAAGTTTTACACAAACTCAAAGATTAAAACAGAAACTCTTTCACAAACCTCAAAATCCTAATTATTAAGAGATACGCAATCTACCCTTAGGAAATAACTTGTTCATATAAAATTGTTTTGCCAAGATTGCCGTGTACACATTTAAAAACTGCTTTTGAAAATGTCAGTCAGTTTATAAGTGTTTTGTCTATATCATCAAGTATTTCTGGGTTATTTTCCATGTCATGTTCTGCACTGCTTTGTGAGATTCAGTGTTAAGTGCTCCCAAATCATTCTAGTAACAGTTATTTTGTTATTCAGATGGTTCTGTCTGTACTTAACATTATGATTTTTCATCCAGTTTTTCTTTGTTTGGTTTCCATTATTTTTTTGCATTTGAAGCATCTGTATTAAACACAATACTGAATCTTAGAAGGATGAAAGACAACATACCACCATTTTAATCACACTTGCTTAAATTCACATCTGAACAATGCATTCCAGATACCCATATTTCTAGATATTGTAATTTAGATCAGCAATTTAGGACAGACAGAAAAAAAAATCAATAAATAGAAAAAAATGAAGATAGAAAAATGTCACTGTATGTGACTCAGAGTGATTTTCAACTGTTTGTTCTACATATGAAATGAGACAAAGTTGATGCATGACAAGGTACAAACAGCCATTGCATGCAAAGATGTCTCTGTCATTCCCAAGAAAATGCCTGTGTGGGTTTTATTAGGTGAGAAGAACCACCCTCTGAAAATATCTTTAAGTATATTGCTGGGTTTAATAAGAGCATTAGTGCTGAGTATCATCCTACAGTGCTTTTTCAGCACTTACAATACATGACTTTTTTTAATCTTAAACAGAATGAAGACCACTTACTCTCTGTAACTGAATTTTAATGACTAAAATGTCTGTGGAGAGAAAGTGAAAAATAAAAATACTGTTACTCATCACATCATCACGGATCACAAAAAAAAACTCAAAAAACTGAGTGTGTCACTTAGGCTGTACTATCTGAATTGGCATATATAGAAAAATTATATGTAACATTCAGTTGGCATCACACTGACACTGATATTATCAGTGAGGGAAGCCACATCTCTACTTATACAAGACTGAACTCTAATCTCTTTTCCATTCTGTACATTTCTTGTAAGAATGAATTAATGAAGACAAGTGTATTCCTGTAAACTTAATCATTCTAGGCTGTTCTGGGAAGTTACAAAATGATTTTGATATGCATCCTTGCTGAGTGCTTGACATGAGAAGGAAGCAAGGACTACTTCCCCAAAAAAATACAGAGGAAAAGAATTCTGTATATCTTATGTTCTATGCAATTCTCAAACCCACTGGTTTTTAAACAGTAACTTTTGGTACCTACAATTCTAACAAATTAATTAATTGCAAAATAACTGAGTTCATCTCTGTGACTTTTTTAATATTTCCAACAACTAGTTAAAACTTTGTAAATGCAATTCATAAATCAAAGGTAAATCAGGGTCTTGAGAGCTGTGGTATTCAAAAATACCCCCCAACTTTGTATCCAAAGCTTACACTTGGAAACCCTTCAGTGTCCTACTAAATCTCAGATTTCTTGAACTGCTCAAATGAATCATTTAGCCTTGTTTATGTTCAGCCCCTTCTCCTGTTGGTGGACTTCCAACTGTAAATAAATTCTTTAAGGATTTCTGTTTATTCAGTTAATGCAGTAACGTTAACATGACAGAGGTTTTCTAACTAAGAAGGAAAGTTTTTCCTCTTCTATTAGAAACCTTATTCTAAGCTTTACATTTTCTTGCATTTTATATACAATTAAACTAATTCACTGCAGAGTTTTAATGCTGTGTGAGTCATACCTAATGGCAAATGTACACTCACATTTGGAAGATCTAGTCCAAACACAATGAGACACTTATGTTCATAGCAGCTCTGTTTCATATTGAAAAAGATTTATAGTGAAAATATTCACATTAGCTATATTTCCACACCAAAAAAAAAACCCTCACCAAATATCAATAAACCCACCCATCTCTCTCCAAAAAAATGCCAAACCAAAAAACTCCAAACAAAAAAGCACAACCAACCAAAAAAAACAAACCAAACAACTCCTACAATCCTTAGGAGGATAATTAATTAATCAGTGAAAAGGACTTCGATTCAGAAGTTCTAAAAAATTTTGCATGGGAATTTGTTAATTCTCTAGTTTTAGGATGATCTGTTTTTACTTTAATTCAAACACCAGAGTAATGTAGACAACTCTGCCATGTGAAGACAGCTGTATGCTGAACACAGTTTGTATTGCAGTAACCACACAATATTCCTACTATCAAAGATCCTGATTCATAGGGATGCATAAGGTACAATATACAGCCATGTAGAAACCTACCAGCAGGCCTAGCAACCATTTACAAACCACCTAACTTTTACTAAAGAATTTAAATAGTCTGTGGCTCATGTGTGAAACTTTGCACAGTGACTACTTCATCTGCTAAGATAAAGCAGACCTTCTATAGGTAAGTTAGCAGCAGGCTATATGTAGAAGAATTCCTGTATCTGAGTGATATGTACATCAACTAATTCTAGTCTAATACTTACTGACCACACCTAGAACATCTCACTGGGCAAGGAATGTTTATGTGTGTGAGAATCACCTCTCTGAAGCTCCACATCAGCCAGGTCCTGACCACATAACTTTCAGGACATTTTTCTGATCTTGCACGTACATTGCTGTTTATTAGAAGTATTGTGTTTCAACTTCACTGTAGTGTGATAAGAAGAACCATGAATAAACACCAACTAAATCTTGCTATGGAACTGTTATCTCCACATAGCCTGCAACATTTTAACAGCTAAGTGAGAAAACTAAAATTTTACCATCTTAACATGCAATAATTTCACTCTTCAATCCTTTGAAAACCATCCCTAAGTAGACAAAATAAGCAGTGATGAGCTTGGCAGAAAAATCAAGTAAGTTGTTAATAAAATTTTATCATTTTAACTTAATCTATTAACTGGATAACTTGAGGAATTTTTATTTTCTTCTTTAATTAAGAAACATTATGTTCCATACCATGAAGAGATTAATATTTAAAGCAGTACTGCTTATGGAAATAATTGAACTGAAACTGCATTGCTTTAAGAAGAGTTTGAGGCAATTTGACTAAGAAATTGCTGAAATATTCTAGAAGATCTAAATACTGAATTGACAAATCCAGCTGCCTTCATGAACAGCTACCTGAAACAACTCATGTCCACTAAAGTTTCTTTAGTGAATTATGTTGACATGCGTTCTATTTTACAAATTAGCTGATGGAAAGCAGGAAAAACAGCAAATAGCAGTGGAAGAGATTCAAGAAATTTCTACATTGACAAAGGCAAAAAAAAAAAAAAGGCATCAAATTCTGGCAAAAGCTACAATGAAATATAGTATCAAGACACTTATTAAACATGAAAGTTATTTTTTCTATTCAGTACTCAAAGAAAAAATGACTCAGCATTAAAACAAATCTTGTTGCTGCATTGGCATGCAAAAGAGTGAACATTACCCATTCATCATTAAAGTACATATGGACAGACTATCATGAAGTGATTTTGTTAAACTTTGTGAAACCTATCTCAGCAACAGTTATTAATAATAACTACTAGGCATATTTACTTGGGATCATTGGGTCACAAAGGGCATGATAAACACAGTGACACGTTCTTGGCATGACTGAGAAATGAGTTTTGGCCTTGCTGAAGTCTCCCATATGTGTCCTGCAAGCCCAGCTAATGAGGCAGGACAATCATTAAACTTGGACAAATTAATATGACATGAATAGGAGAATCCACAGATGCAGTGACAGAGATGAAAGTAGGTCACATCCTCACAATTTAAATAGAAACAGTCTAGACAGCATTAGCATGAGCCTCATAAGACTTGTACTGAAACCCTCAGCACAAATCTGTAACATCTATTAGAGCTGACAATAAATATAAGAAAAAATTACTGTTATATATAAAATAAGAAAAAAAAAAAAACAACTCTTTTGGCTTTAGCTGGTGTTCAGTGGATTAAAAATGTTTACAGCACACCCAAAAAATAGTATGAAAAGCAACCAGTATAACAATTATTTTGAGGTAATTTCCCTTCAAACTCTGGTGACTGTAACAAAAAATATACATCTCCCTGTTATTTTACAAGAGTATTGAAAAGGCTTGTTTTCTCTAAAGTTCTTGGTAGAATACACAATTTAAAAAAAAGAAAAAAGCCTCAAATAGCCTGCCAGAAAAGCTGTTGTATAAAGGAGTAAGTTCCTTGCTCATTCTTTCCTTTCACCTTTACTCTTTTTAAGAAGATAGAATGGTAATGTGGAGTGGACACATGAGTAGTAATGACATGATGAAGACAAGAAACTGAATGCCCTACATGATATACAGAGATAGGAAAAGATGTTCTCTGTTTAAATAAATGGAAGAATAATGTTTACACAAAAAGAACAACTGTTGATTATCATTCAACACTTATATAATATTTGGTATGACCAGTTCCTAGGTGAAGCTTCTATTCAAAATTTTTTGGTACCACAGAAATTTTTTCTGTGTTGTGCACATATCCCTACCCTGAAATGGAATGATAAAACAACCAAATAATTTTCAAAGTCATGGATATTTCATAATGTGTTGTAAGGACAGGATATTTCTGCAGTAATAAACAGGTTATGTTTTTAGTACCTGCTTGATCTGTGTCCCAGTAGTAGAAGGGCTTACTATCAAAAAGATGCTTTTCAAACTGTAGTATCTTCTACAAGAAAAGGCTTTAAGATTGTATGGTCACATTGCCCTTTTGGATCATCATATTCTACCAAAAACCTGCACTAGGCTACCCCAACTCTTTTTTCTCACTCCAACATTCTTTATAAGAAATATAAGATGGAGTGTAATGGTTAATATTCACATTTGTTAGCATTTGTTCTTGATTTTCACATCTTCAAGAAACATAAGTCTGTGTACCTTATCTATATTAGGTGACTACAGGAATCAAATCTTTAGTATATAAGCAAAAGAATACATCGGAATCATACAGCATTGTGTAATTTAATCTAAAGCCACACATATTTCAGATATGTTTTAAGCAAACCCACATTTTATATATATGAAAAAGTATTCATTTACCCACCAATTAAGTTCTATAGTCGTTTTAAGTATAGAATAGATAAATTTTCCTGTCATTCCCAAACAAACAGTAATGCTGTTTTCAAAGTGGTAGAAGCTCCTTTGTAACAGTTAAGAAAACAAAAAATATTCTAAAATGTCAAGGGGAAATATTTCAGTCTAGAAATAAGGTAAATGCTTCTGCTTTAATGCTTTGTTTTTGGGTTTTTTTGGAGAACTGCCATTAGAAAGGTAACAGTAATAATAGATATTGCCTGTTTTTTTCCAATGTTCATATTGTTTCTTATTATAAATATTTCAGCTTATTTAGCCAAGTACAAGTATATACACCAGCTTTTCATTACGGCTTTTAACTCTCCTTTCAGGACACATGCATATTTTTGGATTTCACAACTACAAGAATCGAAGCAGCAAGACTCAAATGTGAAAAAAAAAAATGATTCCATAAATCTTGTATCTTGAAGATCTCAAGATGCAACACAGAAATAAGTGATGTCTTCAAACTCTCCTTGGGCTCAGGAGAGCCCAAATAACTTGGAGAGTTCTGAAAAGTAGACTGACTTTATTATACACATCAATATCAAATGTTACGCAACAGAAAGGCATCTGTCTTGGCCATATCTTTATATGATTCTTAGTCATGGGTTTAAACCAAGATTCTCCCAGGGAGATTAAACAGCTTAACAGCCAGATGCTGCAGAGCAGTATTTGGCATACGTAGAGCTGATGAAGTTACCGACTCTGAAGTGAACAGAAGAGACTGCAAATGTTCCCAATCTTTACAATCAAAACAGCAGAATGTATAGGTAAAAAATTTTAGCTGAGTAGTGTATGGCTTAAAGCAGAAGTAAATACCAACTGGTACATGGACATTTAGACTATATGGGTTATCTTAATATTCAGCTGCTCCAATTATTCCAAGTTACACCAGAGAAGACAGGAAAGTAGACTTCTGCATTTAGGAAGAGTTGTTACTTCTTGTTCCTAAAGTCCTGAGAGCTCTCTAGATGGGCCAATAACAAAGCTTTCCAATTTATTGAAAAGTATTCTAAATATAGAGGAAGTTGAATTGTCTAGTCTCATAGATTGCCTTGATTCAAGCAGCACCATAAGGATGGCCCAAATTGCTACTGGTGTCAATATATATTTTTAAAAAATTATAAAATTTAATGTAAAATAGTCTATTTTTCTGAATTCTAATTCATAATCTATTCTAATGAACAATAACAACTCAGAGAGGAGGATCCTCCCAGATTTCCAGGGTCAGTGGCTGTATGACATGAACAGAGAAACTGTTTCTCAGATACTGCTACATTAACTTTGCAGATAACATAAAACTATTTTGATTTTCATTGCAAAGTAACTTTCTGGATGCATCTTTGCTATGGATGAGTTGCATGAATAATTTCCTGATTTCCTTCATCAAAATACTTCATTTTGTACTCAAGAATGCAGACTGAAAAAATACATCCTGCTTCATTTTCAGCAAAACAATGCCAGCCATATTTTTAAAATTTCAAATGTCTGCATTTGAAAAACCTCACCTGTAGTATTTGATAAATACTGCTGATTATTCTCAGTTCAGCAGTGCAGAATTTAATTAAAAACAAATCCATAAAAAATATTCCTGGAACACTCCCAATACCTTTAACAAAATTTCAAGGAGCTGAAAGCTAATTGCAGACAAAGACCTATATGTTATTCTATAATTTTCTTAGAAGCCACGTGCAGCAAATAGGACAGCACTCACTTTTCCCCTAAGAATCACACCACCACAAATACTTTTTACCCAAGCAAGTTACAGTAGGGACTGGCAGGCCAACAATTATGGTTTCATAGGTGAGGGTATATTATATGCACTGCAGTAGTGACAAGACTATAGAAAACCCTCTACTATTAAGCCAGTGGGAGGAAACACTCCATCTATCCCAGCCAGAAGACAGCAGTCTTTATTGTCTATATGAAATAGATTAGCATGTTTCTCTTACCTCTCAAGGAAAAGATGCCAATGTCATAGGCAACATCAAGTTTACAGCACTGGCCAGCCTTTTTTGCAGCAAGACACAGACTGTGACGCTTATACAGGAAAAGGTTATGGTTCAATTCCTAAAGCAATCCCTCTGGAGACCTCTTATGGGGTTTACTGAATGTCAGAAGGTTTTGCTGTTCCTGTCTGCTAGACTTGTTCTGCAGATAGACAGCAGGATTTCAGCATACAGTTTGCCTCTTTCTATCAGCCTCTAAATTCTATTAAAAGTGCCTATGGCACTCCTCTGCTAGGAAACATTTAGCACTGTCACAGACACTCATTCCGAGAAGTCATTTCAAGGCACCAGAGTGCTTTTTAAAACCTCTACTGTGTATGCACAAGCATCAGAGTCTGCAAGTACCTGCAAACAGACACTATCAGAAAAAACTAATGACCTCCATACACTAACCTAGAGGTGACAACAGAAGTGAAACCGGGCCCTCAGTTGTTTTGGTTACAGTTCTGTTATTTTGAGAGAGCATTTCTGGCCCTGTTCATATTTTACGTAAGACACTTTTCCTCCTAAGTTTATTTTTCCCTATATATACACTGTGGTACCTCACAAGAGAAGGGAGCAGTCACGTTCTACTCTGGCAGCAACATCTCCCCTGACCATACAACTACAATACATCTGACATGCTGTTTCAGTTTCGAGGACTCATCTTGTCACTTCATCTACTGATATATAAGCAAATCCACGGTCATACCGAAGCAAACAAAATCAATGGATTTTGTGACACAGTAAAGGCCTCCAATCACTGGAGCATAACAGTTTCATTTGCTTGTCCCTCTATCTCCATTATTTACCCGGAAGAAAAATAGCTTTTTAGGTCATCTGCAGATTCCCCAAACAAGTGAATTGTAAGTTTTCTGAGTCAGAGCAAGGCAATGAGACTAAAGGTTTGAAATTTATGTGAAGTTCCAATCTTCACACTGAGAAAAAATATATACATATATATGTATGTATGTATGTATTTAAAACACAAATAATAAGATTCCAGTGGAATACAAATATCTTTTGCTGAATATTATTGTCATTAGCCCATATAATGTTTATATGAAAATAATTACTTCAATTTCTTTCCTAAATTGAATACAAACAATATCTTTCCAGTAGGCCCAGTAAGTAGTTATTTGTCAGAAGTCCATGTGGAGATTATAGTAGTAAAACTGCAGTTCTGAGGTATATGTGTAAGCTTTACAAGATTTATGCATATTCTTTTTTTCCACTCAGAAAGCTTCATAGGGACTAAAGAGTCTTCATATTTTTCACATCGAAGTTATTAGCTTAATTGGTAAAAGAAGCTCCAATTTAGTCTTTAATTAAAGGCAGATAAATAATAAAAAACTACCAGAAACATTTCATCACTCAAAACTTAATCAAGAAGTAAAGCCAGAGTGGGACTGAACAGTAGATGTGAAATAGAAACATTCATTTAGTTGGGTTATTTGAAGGTGTTTTCCTGGTTGCATTCACAACCATCAGTCAGATTGGAAGTTAAATTACAACTGCTGGTGACTGTTTAGTAATTTACATCAAAATAGGTGGAGATCTCAACTTCATGATTTCCAAATTGTTTTGAGAGGTGTCTGCTATTTAGACAATTCAGGAAAGAAGCCAGTGACAGGTATTCCTTCTGACTCAGTTATGTCAGTAGAGAAGAAAGTTTTCTTTAGTTTGTAGTTTTCACTCTAGCAGGTTTTAAAATATCTCCTATGATTCAGATAAAGAGAGGACATAGAGAAGAACAATAATGCAAGATGTAGAAATTGTTGAAAACACTGAGATTGTTGAAAGGGAAAACAGTGGTACATAAACCCTTTTTTTTTTTCAAGAAGAATTCTTTTATGATTGGAGTGGAATTTAATAAGCTTATAATAGAAAACCCTAACCAACTGCCATATTCAAAATCTTGCAGAATTACCCTTACAATCAGACAAACATCCTCCAACTACTTTTCTGTAATGGCTAGCTGCACAATTCATATTCAAATGTAGGATGGAAAGGATTAAGATGAATGCAGTTTCAGCCTATGAGAGCATTCTAGTCAACAGATTAATTTTATTTAGAAGAAAAATTTGTTCCCAGGTAAAAAACGTTTATATCTTGCAGTAGTTTTAAGTGAATTAAATTATATCTCTTAAAAAAAAAAAAAAAAAAAAACAAAAAACAAACCAAACACTGGTAACAAAGGAAGTTTATTAGGTAGAGAGAAGTTTTAAAAGAAAACCTACTTTTGGCAGTGTTACTAATTAGTCTATCCTTCTTACGCAATCTTAAAAGCAAAATGTTCAAGTAAATGAAAGCTACTGTATTTACAAGTTTAAGAGGAATCCCAGCAGTCCTCCATCCTTTCATGTGTAATCACTGCTTGTGGAAGTAACTATTGAAGGCTGTGGCTTTGCTGAAGGCACCTGGCTGTGTTCCTAACTGCACTCAGATGAAATGAGGCAGAGATGAGAATTACTGAAAGTGAAACCTCTACTATGTTCTTCCAGTATTATTCTGGTTTCTCTCATAAATCAAAGCTAAAAAGCTTCTTTAATTTTTCCGTGGTAGTTGCCAATAGAAACTATTAGCCACTCATATCAGGTGGGAGGCCAGTATGTAATAGGATGTAACCAAGAATACTATTTTCCTAGAAATAACCTGACATCTAGAAGAGAAAAAATAATTTCTTCCTGCTCCAAACATTCCTTATAATGTAACTGCATGAAATAAGGATGGGGGCAAACTTTTAGGCCCAGGGCCTGAGATATCCATTATTCCTGTCCCACTCCAGTTATGCAGGAGGCGTGCATTAGAGCTCCAGTGGTTCGCAGTGACAGTACAAACACTGGCTCACATGTCTGGGAAATGTGGGCCTAAAGAAAAGAGGAATCAGTTAATTCATTGAAATCAACCCCTTTGTGCTCCCCAGTCAGCTCCTGAACGCTGCCAGCTGCAGAGCTGAGAGACAGTCTGCTGCTCAGTCTTGCACAACTGCCTGACCTTTCCTCTAAGCATATTAGCCTACAGCAGATCCAGCCTCAGCAGTCCTTTGGGGCCATGGACTTAGCTGAGTTTTATCCAACAATCAGTGTTCTGAGCCCCAGGCAAATCCTTCAGTGCTGCTCTTCTTATCACAAAGTAATTACCTGGCCTTTCTTATGACTGGTTTGAATTCATGGGTTGAACTCACTGAAAAGGTTACGGAGTCAAAAAATAAAATTAGAACTTCTTTTCAGTCAGTTTTCCTGACTTCATACCAGATGGAGTCAGCAACTTGAGAAGTCTGACAGGCAACTTGACTGAGTCTATCAGATGGTCAACCAGTCACTATCATGTTTGCCAAAACGTTTAGGGATAAAAAACAGAAGCATATTCTATTGACATTAAAATACATAGACTAGCGACAGATTTCTTAAATGACACGGTAAACCACTCTGGAGTGGGAGGATCTTTTGCATAAGAATTACAGAGTTTCTTTCTGAGCAGAGTGACTGTTTTCTATGAACCTTAAACAGTTTCATGTGGAGTTTTAGTCAGGGCAAGCGCTTGGTGAAACAGAAAAGAAGACGTTTCTCCTAGGAGTTGATTTATTTGCTTTTCAAAAGAAAGTACTTGATTAATTATCTAGAGAAGCATGGACTAAGTCCTGAAATATCTGTATGCTATGTTTTGTCTTGTTCCAAGCACACTTTTGTTAATAGCAATCTGGACAAATACTGAACTCTGTGACATTTGCAGATCACAACTGGATTAATTTCAAATAGGTTCATATTCCTGGACTACCTGAATTTATTCATTTGAGATATTGTCACACCGAGTACAGATCCTACAGCATCCTTCAGCAGCCTGTCATTGAGGGTCATCCTGCCCTCACCTTTCTTCTTACTGGACTAGAAGCTTAGAAAGAAGGTATGCAAAGCTATATACTGCCAATAATCTTTTTGTTAAAGGTATTGCAACTCTCTGACATTTCCAATACAATATAAAGCTACATAGTAGCACATACTACATTGGATGCATTGATATTTATCCCATTTCACATTAAATGGATTTAAATTTAAAAATCAATGGCAATCCTCCCTGTCCATCTGTTATAGATATATCTCAAATTCTAAGACATAAAAGAAGGTCAAAATTTCATATTTTGTTCTTAGGAAGAAGCCCCTCTTCACATTACTTGTGAAGGACCTTTTCTCAAAATATTATTTTGGTTAAAGTTATAGTAATTCCTGTTAGTGGATGAAGATAATGTGATCAAAGAAATACTGTGCATTCCATCTCCAGCCATATAGTTTTGTATGAAAAGTTTGTTAAAATATTACTTATGAGGTATTTTAATTTCTATTTTTCATAATGAGTTCTGTGTTATCTTAATACTCTGATTAAGATTTAAAATTGTGTAACAATACTTGGTATATTTATGACTGAGGGAAGCAGATTTACCTCTGAAAGCAAAAGCCTTCAAGAACTAAACATTTAAACATACACAGTTGTTTTCTTAATTCCTCCATCATGACATGTAGCCCATATGTTGCAATTCACACACAGACTCTGCGTATGTGTACATATATATACTCACTATGTATTGTGATGCAAATAGAGTTGCCAGCATAATACACGTCTGCCATTTATGCAAAAAGTAGCAGATACGACTTCTTATTTTAGAACACTAGTATTAAAGTTTACCACTCTCAAATTTTCCCACTTAAGGATTTTTTTTTAATAAGCTAATTCAATATCATATTTTTATACATCAAGCCACAGTTCTCTTCCCCCTCCTCTGTAATATGTACCTTTTTTGGATTTATGCAGATTTAATACTGTGTCTGTGCTATATAAGCAAATAATTTTAATTTGGCCATCTGCCCAAGGCCATATTCAGGCTTGGACTCAGAGGCATCAGGGAGGATACCTAATGAAAGTTTATGAGGGCAGCAGATGTTGATTCGTGCTGTTTGATGTTGGTGAGATCTGGAACTTTACCATTAAGAAATCCAAGAACATAAGTCACAAGAGCCGCATGAAAGCTTTCTTCAAACATAGTACTAATCAGGTCAGTATTAAAACTGGAAGGAATTTATGCGCAGGCAATTCCATGAGCTTCTTTAGTAGTTTACTCCTCTCTGTTATATTCCCTTCTCTTACTCGTAAACAGAACTCAGAACTCACCATTATTCCTACCCATTTTAGGAAAGCTGTGTAAGGCTTTTGAGGCTTGGGGGTCTCAGTATAATCAAAGCCTTCTTACTATGAATTATCTTCAACTAGAACACAGGAATTTACTCAACTGTCTATACCTGCTGGACCTAAAATTGACTGAGTAGAATGATTGTTTCACTCATATTAATTGTTTAAAAAATAAAAATTACACATATATCTTTATCACATATTCAATAAGTGATACCAGAAAATTTTGTCTGTTTTTTAGCAATAAAATAGCATAAAAATATTCAAGTGCCTAAATTATTTAGATGCATAAACTTTTGTTTTCCGTAGTGTAAATGACACTCACAGACCTAAAACTAATTGGTTTTCAATGGGTTTCTGAGTTCTACTTATGTATTTAATTTATGATTATGAAAATTAGGCTCCTAAATCACCAATCAACCATTAATAAGTTTCTATTGATGAATAATTAAATTCACAACTATTAAATGAAAATGACAGATACACTGAGGGATGAAAAATTTTTAGAAAGGATTGATTGCCTGCTGATACACTTCCATTCTTGTCTCTGCATCATCATATTCATACAAAATATTCCCAAATATTAGCCTTTCTAGGACTAAATATGAGTTTATCATATCAACAGAATTTAAGACTATCTACTACTGACCTTATTGTTGTGGTTTTTCCTTTGGAGTGGAGAAAGAAGATACAGGTAAGGCAGTTTCAATTCAGAAAACTAGAGATCTAACATCCACTAAGATCCATATAGATCTAAATATAGATATAAATATTCAGAGAAAGAACCGCTATCAGTAGGTAAATTATTTTAGTCACTAGATTTTTACCACCTATATAAAAACCTAATTGATTTCCATTACACAAGTGACTGTAACCTGAGAGGAAAGACAAATGGAAAATAATTTCACACATTTTGCTGGGCTTTAGATTAAGTTTTTAGTGAACAATTGATCAGAGAAAGAATAGAATGCATCATGTTCAAAAAATCAGGCTCTTGCAACAATTATCCATTGTGAAAATATATTCACATGGCATTAGCAAAACTTCCTTTTCCATAGGTCATTTCAAAGCACATGTACATATATACATTTTAAAATTTCCATTTTCAATTAAATGGAAAACATAGACAAGACAGAAGAATTTCCTAACTTTATTTTTTCTAAGCAAACAGTGAGCTTCCTCCACAATCCATAACATTCAGTCGGACTATCATTCAATGCAAGAGAAAATGAAAGGCACAGCAGAAGCAAATTACTCATGGCATTCCTAGGTGACAATAATAATTACAGAAATTAAAATTCCTGTTCTTTTACACATTCCCCCTTCTATGCATTTACATCTCATTTTCAAGATAATTTAGTTTCTAGTAAAATACTTCTAGTATTGACAAGTTTTCATTTCTGTTGTGTTATGACTTATTGTGAGCAAGGCAGCAGTAAAACAAAGTGAACAACCAACCTCCAGATAGATATGTGCAAAATCAACCTCTTTTCCATGGAGCCATGTCTTTCTGTCTTAGGAAGTTTCCACCTTATTTGAGCTGTTATGCTTAGTGTTTTGTACAGCATTATTGAATGGGCAAACCACTGCAAAGCAGAAATGTTCTTTCCCATACCCAGATCCTAATTAGCCACTTTGAAATGCCTTTTTTTTTCTAAATGAAAGAAAAAGATTGTGATATTATTAAATATAGAATCTCCCCAAAACATTGTTTTATCTATTATAGTTGTTGCCTATCTGCTCCTCTTAACTTTATTCAGCAATGCATTTTCTGAAAACTGTTTTGCTGTGTTGTGTGACATAATGGGGGTACAGACACTGTTAACCTGTTAGGCCTCTTCATTTTTCTTGATGAATTATATTCCGATTCCCTGCCCTGACTTTATTCGAATCCAAATGGACAGAAACAGCCTTAAGGTCACAATTAGGTATACAGACAGTGAGAAACTAACTAAACAAAAAAAAAAAATCACTCTTTTAATTCACACATTCAAGCTTTAGTCTTTCAATCTTTCAGATAAATTCCCATAGCTTGTTGGTAAAATCTCCAAATCAACCAATTTGAAATTTTATCTGAGAAATGTTATAATGCAACATAATTACCTTTTGGCAAACCACTACTAAACTTCTCTTGAACTACAGCATCAAGATAGCATCTTCCAGGAGAAACCATATATCTGTGCTCTGGCATTTAGTGACTAAGAGCATAAGTCAAATGAATAGATGGATTGGATAAAACTATGTTAAGGATAAATTAAGTATTGATAAACTTGATAAAACATGATATTACTCTGGTGTGCCACAACACAGAATGACATATGGCAGAACCAAATGTCAATTTAAAATGCTGTAACGTGCTACAGACTTGAATCAGCATGGTGATATGACAAGAATCCTAAATAACAAAATAAAAAAATTTTAAGGGTTGTCTCTAGAAGTGAAAACCTCAAGCTTTCCATTCTAGTTTAGCTAAATATAAAACTGCAGAAACAAAAGTCCGTGACACACCAAAACCAAACCCAAAAGCCAGTAAATGTGATTATTATCTTTTTAGTTAATCCTTATTTCAATAAAAAGAGTTCTATATTTAAATATTTGAACACTTGCTAGGAATGGGGGTCAGAACAAGTTTCAAAGACTATTAACCAACATTAAAATTGTTAATTTCACAGTTACGATCATTGCTACTCATTCACTCAGCAAGACCAGTCCTGAAGGAAAGACATGTATGAATGAACATAGAAACAGTAAAAGTTTTCTGCTTCAAAAATTGTAAAAGAATAAGAACACATTATTGAGATTTTAAAATCCTGTATCAATAGTACTGCTGTGGTGAATTTACAAAACCTATTCCTAACCCACTGGATGTTTGTATGTTGGCAATTACAACAGTCCTTTAGTCCTTTAAAGAGATTTATTCTGCAAGCAAACCATGATCTTTTCTTAAATATTTTTTATCTCAAAAGAGATATTTAATCAGAATTAACTTCATGCTTTTTGAATTATGGGCATGATTTCTCTGCTTCTAGCAGAAAAATAAGACTCTCCAGAAACATGGTAGAAACAGATATGATATATGCTTAAAAGAGTAACACAACAATTTCATACATCATATGCTGCAGTTGTCATACAAATTTTCACTCTCATGAGAACAGAGCTATACCTTCAAATGTACAATCTTCACAAATTGTTTGGATTTGACAAGGGACTCGTCTAGGAAAGCATCAGAAAAAGAAAAAAAATTTCCATGTAAGCACTTGGAATTGGGATCTCAATTGAAACACTGAGATATGAAGAAATCTGCACTACAGAGACAGTATCAGCTTTCATTTTATGCAGAGCAAAGAGCAAGTAGGTGAAAAAGTATTTTTCAAAGAAATAAAAATAAAAAAATAATTAATAAGCTTGACTTTAACATAAAAAAAAAAAAAAGAAGTGGTGGTCAGTATGTAATGCTATCTAAACTGGCTACCCTGGAGACTGATATAATTTGCTTTAGCCAGAATGCAAACAAAGTGTCTCACAAGCTTTCCAATGAACTAAAACATGTAAGAACCATTTAAAGAGATGACAGGATGTTAATTAATTTAAAAGGTCCTGAAAATTCTGTTAGGAAGAATACTATATGAACAGAATTTTTATTGGAGCTATGACAGATATATAACAGTTCTTTCACATTAGTTCCCCTATTTTACACACTTCTCCCAACAATCACTTACAACCACTCACAAGCATTTCGCTGCATAACACCAAAGACTGCTCCAGGCTCCAGGATGGGACTCAAAAAACCAAACAAACAACAAGGTCCTTACTAGTCTGACAGTGGGTAAAAATTCCTTACTAATCTCACTGACTAATGGTTGCTGTAGTCCTGACACAACTGATACCAGATTTCTATTGCAAGCCATACCTTTTCTATACATTTTATGTATAGCCATTTTTTTTAAGTTCAAAGAAGACACTAGCTACTGTGCTCCTCCCATCTAAGACACCAGGTTAAAAAGCATGCCTGTAGGGATATAATATTTATAATTTATGCTTAGGACCAAAGAAATAGAGTGAAGGCACTGTGAATAGACATCACATGTTCTTAAGGACATCAGCAGTTCAAACTTCCATCAACTTAATATGTCATTGAAAGACAGGAAGAAAATAAAAACTATGACCAGAAAAAGGCTCAAACATGTTTTTAAAAAAGAGAATCAGGTTCTGTGAGATTTCATATGACCTACCTGTCAGGCAAGGGATCCTGTCTGGTCTAGGTGGATTGTTTCAAGTACGGGCTAAATAATAATATGTTACTATTTCAATCTTATTATTAATTAATTACTATCTTCATCTTATTTTTGAAGATGGAGGTACTCGTCCTGTTCGGGTCTCCTTCAATAGAGTCCCACTCATCCTGACTGACTGATATACTACTCTGAGCAGGTTTCCTTGCTGTATAACACAGCAAAAACCTATTTAGTTGGAGTTATTATGTTTTAGAACAGTGAATTAAGAAAAATTATGAAGTAGCTAAAGGAAGGTGCTATTCTGAATCAGCAGAAATAAAGATCTTGGATGATCACCATTGAGTTTCCTAGTATACTACTTCTAGCTATACATAGTGATGCCACAGCAGAAAATGAATAGTTTCACATCATATTTTAACTAACAAGTAATATGGCACCTATTTCCACAGCCTTGATGTCAATTTACATTATTGACATTAGAGCTAATTGAATAAGATTCAGAGCAAAATAAGTTAATTTCTTGTTCCTCTTTTCTATGGGAGTCACCTGAGGCTTGAATTACAGTTGTCATACATCAATGTAGAAATTAAATTAATATTTATACAATAACAAAATAGTAAATCCTCTTAAACACATTTCCAAAACCTTTGATATTATAACAAAAATAATTGACCTAGACAAGAAGCAGCATGAGAGATATTATTATTTCCAGCTGAACAACAGACTGAGTTAGAGACAAGCAAATGTAGACAACCTACCACTATGTACCTCTCTTTTTAAATGGCAGTGCAAAAGAACGGATGGATTCAAAATAGATATTGGACAACTAGAATATAGAAAAACATGGAGATCTGCTACCAGCCATCTGGAATATGTTTCTTCTTACTTGACTGAGTATCATGTTTTAAGAATTCAAGCTGCAAACACATTGAAGTAACCCAAAAATCATTTAAAAATTTGACATATACATAGAGAAAGAGCTGAGGCAGGAGCGATGTACGTGGTTCCCAGGAGGATAATCCACCTGAGTTATAACATTTCCAAATGTGCTGCATAATGTAAGTATTAATAGGACACAGGTGCCTTTGCTGTTGCATAGAAACAGGTGCACTGAAGCGAATCAAGTTATTTTTAATAAAGCAATTTCCATTTCAGACAACATAAGGTGGAGATTCTAGAAGCAGTTTCCAAATTCTGAAGTGCCTGTTGCTGCCCACTAACACACAAGTCTCCATGCTTTGCAAAAACACATTATCAGGTTGGATTAAATACCAGAACTGGAGATAGGATAAAACCTTGCTGCCAAAAATTAATCCAGAAACACTACCATTCAAGCATATCTACCAAAATAAAGATCTATAAAAGCAAAGGAATATGCCACTGAAAGTTTAACTGACACGGAGATTAACTAAATTAAGTCAATGTCCTAAACAGGAGAGGAAAAAAAAAAATTAGACTTGCTAAAATAGTATCCTTAGCTTGCACTGCAGCTTAAACTATAAATAATTTTGTACAAACAATATGCTACCTTTACTGCAGACTGCTGTAATAATATTGCAATACAGGTTCAGGCTCTGATTGTAAACAACGCTAGAGCAGGATTAAGTGTACTTGGATAGAAACATCACAAAAAACATGGGGTATTTCTGAATGCACTATCAGTAACATATTAGGCAGGTTGGAATCCTTTTTCCAGAGGAGCAATCTAAGCCAGCATGCAAGCTCAGCATATAAAACCTCTGATGAACACAACCCTTTAACCTCAGGTTCATCACTAGCCAAAATCTGGCTATCATTGATTCTAGAGTCTTCAGAACCAATCATAGTCTGAAGAAATTACCTACATTTTCAGCAGGTTGTTCTCTGTTTCCTCACTTAAAGTGGTCTGAAACACTGTTCAGTGTTAAGAACCATCTGTAGTATTCCAGCAGAGAAATAGTTCATTTAACCACTAAGCAGATGATAAATAGCTTCAATTATTTGCCATCCAAAGGAGCAGTGTTTTATGCTGATTAAATATTTGGTACCTTTAAGTCAGAAATATTTGCCCTAATAACATTTTGACTGCAAAGTATAGCTACCTTTTTATACTAGATTTGATCCATAAAATGCAATTCCTGAGATATGCCTCCCTATTTTTCCATAATCCCTATTTCTGCATCCCCATTGCAGCTCCAATACATCTCCAATCCAAGTGTATGTAAAGATTTTTAGGAGACTCTAAAGGTAAAAGATTCCATAAAAGAAATCATAATCACAGTCTGTAAAACAGTATAGCCTAAAGATAAAGGAGAAATGGAGATGAAAATGAGGATACAGATGGGTAATTAAAATTGTGCTTTTACATCTATTATTGCAAATCAAGACCTGCATTAACCCTGACCATAGAGGGAAAAAAAATAAGAATGATGAAGAGCACGAGAACCTTCCAGTATATAGTGAAATACCAGATGCAGCCTACATCATGCAGTCAAATACCAAACACAGCTTTCAGAGCCAGTGTTAACAAATAGAAGACTTAGGGGATGGCAAATTTCAGGGTCATTTCTCATTTCCTGATTGAAAAAAGATCCAAAAAAAAAAAAAAGAAATCAGCTCAGAGGGGTTTTTCTTAGTTAGGAATTATCAAAATAATTTGAAAAGGTAGCTTCAATAGAACAACAATGACCTAAGCCTCAAGCAGAGAACCCTTGATAATTATGAGCCCTTTCTTTTTCCATATATCAACAGCTTGTTTTGATTTCTCGAAAGCTGATGCACAAGTTTCTTACTTCAGATAATGCATCTTTCTTACAATGAATGGACAATTTTATATTAAACAAACTGAGAGGCTCTTTTATGTTTCTAAGTCTGCTATTGACTTCCTGCGTAATTTTGAATTCCATTTCATTGTACTTTCCCCATCTGTTTTGCAAATGCTACGATACTACAGTAATGAAGACCATGTAAGATACTACACATATTTATTGCAGCCTTCCTTAGCAACAGAAAACTCCGGCATTTTTCTCCTTGGTAAGATAATAATGATGTGCAGTCTTAACATTCTGAGAAAAATTATTTTTATCAGGGACAGTGTAACTTGATTAACTACATATCTGTAGAATAAAAATAAATGTCAGGGCCACTAGGTGAGAACTTGTAGCTTTTTTTTAGTTCAAAACTCTTAATCCAAAATTGTTAGAGTATTATATCTCAAAAAAAAATGTAATTGCATGTGTGTGCATAGAGTCTACACAAACAATTCTCATACACAGAAAATACTTATGTACGAAGAACATTCTCGAATTACATCCATCACACATTCGTGTACCATACCTAGCAACCTATGTCCTGATGGGAATAAGTTCTTGAGACCACCAAAGTTAATCTATTCGTTTTCTTGAAAGAAGACAATCAATGTTAAAACATTTTAACCAAGATCAAACTTCTTAATTCTGTCAGTTTTTATATTCTCTGTTGCTAGCCCCTTGCTTAATTCTATTCTGCACTCATCAGCAAGTGCAGAATAGAATTTTTTAATTTCCTGTAAACACAGTCAATATGAAGAAAGGTATTTATATATTCTCTAGGAAGGAATGCAGAATGAAATTAACAGTATCATAAAACATAATTGACTGAATGCTGGAAGTCAAAAGAAAATCTAAATATTCCCGGAGTTGACTGCTTTTCCTTCTACCTCAGGAACTTACAATGGTCAGCTTTGTTACTTTGCTTTCTCAAAAACTAAAAAATAAAAGCAGGAGAATAAAAAGATCCAATTATTTGTATAAAATCTTGTTCTTCCAACAAAAAGACCCAGACCAGTGTTTTGCATACTCTTCCATTTGCTTAACTCAGTTTGAACTGAATGAAATCTATCAGCATGTTGAATGGATGTTACTTGAAAGCACTAAGGGTGCCTAAATCCTCAGAAATACTGGTGTTAGAAAGAGCAGGTTCAAAGAAGGGCAAAGGCCATTCTCTAGGTCATTATTATTCTCAGGTGCAATCCTGTTGCTCAGTAGGGCAGCATTCATGGAAACTACACTCAGCAGTCCCAGCTCTTTGACAGATGGCTCCCTTCCTTAAAGAAGGGCAGGCTTTTGGAGAAAGACTTTTCTCCTCATTTCTTCTGCCTAAGACAGGAACAGATGAAGGTACCTCTCCAAACACAGGGGAGGACTTGAACCTTGGTCTTTGAAATAATTTTATCCACTGCATAGGAGACTCTGAACATTTTTTGGCACAGTGAGCAAGATAAACTGTAGATTTATACTTTAGTGCCGACCAAGGTATTTTGGGAGAAAGAAATTATAACGGTGTACTCACTTGACAGTTAATACAACATAATATCGTTGCTAATGTTAGGCAAATATTAGTGCCTTAAGAATTTTCAGTGTTCACTCCCCAATTGGTTTGTTTGCTTTTTTTAAACATATCTCATTTCTTTATTTTTTTTTCCTCTGGACACAGTCTAGTAAATAGGCTTACTAGAAGAGATCTTTCTCAAAAATTACTAGTAGACTGTAAATATCTGCAGCAGAGTATTTTCAGTTCATCCTAAGTATCTATTCAGAGCAGAAGCTGAAGTCAGCAACTTATAAAATATTTTCTTTCATATTTAAGAATTCAAAAACCCACATTAAGTTGCTTCTTACTGAACTACAGAAGAATTTTTGCTGTAATTTAAACACCAAATATTTGCAAATAATCAATACATTGAAGAAGATACCAATCTGATTTCAGACAAGTGAAAATGTGTTGAAAATAAAGCATTACTTACCCACTCACTGTAATCACATTTTATCTATCTATTGTAAGTGTGCAGAGAAAATCACAGAACCAAAACATAAATAAGACCTGTATGAAGAGGTTTATTATTGAAGCTTGTGAAAAGAAAATCGGTGTCTATCTCAGCAGGTGAGCCTGGGTCTTCCAGTCATGAATTAATTTGGAGGAGAATCTGAGTTACACAGTGAAATATAACCTGACTAATTCTTAATTTCCATAAGTTTAAAATTCAACCCTTTTCTTCCAAAACTTTGGTAAAAATTTAAGATGAAACTTCGTCCTGTTTTATGCACTACTAATAGAAATAATATTTTTAACTAGATGAATCCATTAACTTTTTCTAGCTTTTTTCCTATGTGGGTCTCATACCTTGTCACTAACTACCTTTCAAAGAGACCAAAAATATAGAGACAGAAATTTTTTTTGAAGCCTTATGAGTAAAGATGTGAGTATGATTTTTAAATAAAATATCACAAATATTCTCGTTAATACTTGGGGCTAGAAAGGGCAGAGACTCAAGACGTTTTACAAGTTACATGTACAAGAAATCACCTGGAATTAACAATCAGTTCTTTCAAGTCTAATTACAATATTCAATAATTAAAAAAAATTAGTTCAGTCTATTCATCCAAACAAATATCACAGACATATTTAGTTGACTAATAAACCTTTCTTTAAAATCCTAAATAAAGAAGAATACAGGAAAGAGAGCTTTCTTTCTTTCCATAGAGGTTCTGAAGTCTGTAAACAACTATTGTAAGTTTGTAGATAAACAGGAATTACTTATGTTCTTAGAGTACATGCTCTAGTGGGAAATGAATACACACGGTGAATGTAGAATGATGTAAGTTTTATCACCAGCATCCCTAGTCTTCAGATATTTGAGAAGAATGTCTCCACTTTTCCAGTGACAACAGGAAAGAAGATTATGAGACAAGATGAGAAATCGTCTTCCAAATAATGTCTTAAAACAGCTTCCTTAAACATCTACAATACTGAAAAATAGTTTACACGCATACAAGACAAGGCTGCAATAGGATTACAACATGGAGGCTTACATGGTTTATCAGATACTTGGAAGATCTAAAACACTTTTCAAACCCAAAATATTTCACAAAGGAAATAAAAACTTACATAAAAATAAAACTCTGTCTGAACAGTAGTTTAAAAGACTTAATAAAATCTAATTTTACTCCCATCTGGGTAGGAGCCGTTTTTACCGCCTAGAAGAAAACTATGTATATATAGTAAAACATGATATAAGTTTCTAATCATTATTTGGCTAGGGGAGCCAAATTTCAAACAATCACAAAATACTTGAAGGTGGAAGAGGACTCTGGAGATCGTCTCATCTAAGCCCTCTGCTCAAAGTAGGGTCAATAAGAGCAGGATCCCCAGGATAATACTCCACAACTTCTCCGAGCAATGTGTTTAACTCTGTCACTGTCCTGACAGTGTTGTTTTTTTTTTTTTTCTTTCCAATGTATAAATGATATTTTGCAGAGGTAAAAAGATGCTGTAAGGTAGAAAGTGGAAGAAAATTGGTCTTGATGTCTTTCAAGGGCTTCAGAAAATGTGCAGAAAGATGAAATGCTCAGCTCAAATAGAATCAAATTCAAGAGGAAAAATTCACATTTTGGAGGGACATTTAGAGGAATGGTGTTTGAATAGTTTTATAGTATGTATGGAAAAGGCTTTGAACCTGAAAGTTGACTTTAAACTTCTGCACAAAAAATCTAGAATATTGAATTGAGAGTTGCACCTTGACTCAGTTACATCAAGTTCCAAATGATCCAATAAATCAGTTCACCACAATTATCTTCCACTGTCAGGCTGTTAGGCAGTGGTACCTACCTACAATTTTCAGCATTAAATCATTTTGGTATTTGGGGCTGATTGTGCCTGCTTCATGAAAGAGAATGGAAGAAGAGATGTCTGTATTCAAGTTAGCCAGTTCAAAAGGTCTGCTACAAATCATAAAATTACTTGTTGTTCTCCTTATCCTCATTTGATACCAGGGTATCAAATGACCTGCCTTCTTTTCCTAGAAGACAGGATAGCTTCTTTCTTTCTATACCCTGAGCTCTGAAAATAATTCTCTGCACTGCCCACATTGAGTCGGTGACTGACTAGCACAATTCAGCCACTGCAGTTTTTATCCTTCAGAGGTGATTTTACAGCTCTCTCTTTGATCCTTTTGCCAAAACTCAATTCATTCATCTAAACTATATACTACATATCAGGCTCAATTCATCTTTACTTGTAAATCCTCTGACCTCTAATAATTCTCGTAGCTCTTATCCACACCTTAAAAATATTTATTCTTTGATCCTAGCACCTCTGAGATTTTAAGGTCAGATACTGATAAAGTTAAACATATGGGGAAGTATGTCACTGATGTGAAGAAGAACACTAAAAAAATGGATAAATGTAAGTGGAGATTGCCTCTCACCACTGCTACCATCTGTTTTGAGAATGACACCTAATCATAAAGACAAAGAAAATCAAACAGTATAGCAAGAAGGTAGAATAAAAACAAAACAAAAACAAACAAAACCCAAACCAAAACAAACGAACAAAAACCCTCAAAAATAAAAACAAAACCAAGCAAAAAAAAAAAATCCCAAATTAGTTCTGTTTGAATTCTTTAATTTTCAGTAGAAAATATGGATTGGAATTTAATTTTTATAGTTGCTATGAAAAAAACACCTGACACATATCAATGAAATCTTTACGAAAGCCCTTTCTTCTGTAACCTAGTTTATACCTGCATTCAATTTGCAATCTATCTTGTATTTGAATCTTCTACTGATTGGAAGTTCAAGAGTATCCTGAGGGGGGACTAATTTAATTTCAATACATGATCTTTCAAGATGCTTTAAAAACCTTAGCAAATTTACATCTATTAGATCGTGAACTTCTCAGAAGAACTGACATATTTAAACACATATCTAGTAGAATTATTGTTAGTAACACAGTAGGAGCAAAAAATAATGATTAGCATACCTTGCCATTATCTACTTTTTAAAAATAGATAGGCTGAGTCACAAAGTGCCAAGCATATTTTTACATTACCAAAGAAATTTGTAGGAACAGATTTGTTCCTATGTACCATGTGGGTACTTTGTACTCAGGTCCTACAGAAATAAGATTTACCACAGAGATGAAAATGCATGAAGATATGACAGGCCCTACAAAAACTGTCCTCAGTGTCAGCTGGCTGGGTGCAGGCTGTAACTTCTCATAAGGTAAACCAACATTGTAAAGCTAAAATAGCAGATTTTTCAGAATACATGAGCTATGGAGAGGCAATCAAGCTTGCCTAATGACATCTTTCAGTAGCCAAATTCCAGCAAAGAGGTCATACAGCATAGTTATTAAAGACAAACATGGTTAATTTAGACTAGTACAGGCAAAGTAAATATTTACAGAAAGTAAATATTTCAAGGAAATTTTGCAAGATATCATTTTTTGAAGTAGCTCCTCCCTTCAAAGTATGCTGAAAGTCACTTTAATGGTTTTGTTAGCTCTTTTAAGAAAGGTAATCATTATAAAAGGCTACAGGAACTTGCAAAATATCTGCTCCAGAAACTGAGAGCCTTTACCCACAAGCAGGAAAAAAATTAAGATCTCTTCACTTTCACCTGACATTCCTCGGGCAATTTCTGAATAAAATAAGCTCAGCTTGAAGAAGAGAGATTGAAAAAAACTGTTCAGCTGCCAGTCGTAACAGCAGTTGAAAATCTTTTTTCCTTGCCTGTGAAAAACAGTATGTAAAAGTTGGATTACAAGGAACAGTCACACATAGGAACAGAACAATTCTAAAAAACAGAAAAACTGTTAAGCACACAAAGAAATTCTTCAGAAATCAAGGATAAGAATAACATGAACTCAATTCTCTACCACTCTAATTTGCACAGAACTTAGCATAAAAGAGTACGTTTTGATTTGATGGTCATTATTTTCCTGTAATATATGTGATGAACAAGGCATTTTTGATGTGACTTTCAGAAAAAGAGAACTGTGAATTCTTGTTGTATTTGAACAAACAAATTCAAAGGATAAGGATGTTTTATGATACATTTTGATATGATATTTTAATCATACACCAGTTATTTTGTCTTTGCATGATTTTCCAACTGCCTAGCTGAAATCTTAAATGAATTTTTAACATACAGACTTTTGCAAAATAAATTTATATGTTTCCACAATAGCTAAAGAAAGAAGCTACAAAATACGTCAGGGTTAATTTCAAAGAGAAAAACCCCATAGCTTTTATAATAAAAAACCTGTTAAAATAACTTTTAATCTTTCTGGTGCTCCACTTTCAGGATAATTTCCTTTAAATGCATAAAAAACCCATCCATTTTCTGTATTTTCTCCCTCAAATATGTTTTTTATCCTCACAAAATAACACAAAATGAGAAAGTGTCTGTATTCCGATTAGTTATTTTTGTTTGTTTCTTCAATCTTATAGATATCTACCCATAGTAATGAAAGGGCTGAAACCCAGCACAGGCAGCAAATCCATTTTCATAGTTTACAGAGATAATAATAAATCATCTTATGGTCCAGGTTTATTAGAAATGACTAAAATACATTACAGGGCAGCAATAACTTCAATGGTTGGTTTGCCAACCAGTGGTGTGGAATTAAAAATGCATTAAAATTTATAGAAAGGAAAGTAAATAGCAGAGAGTTTAGATTGGTTTTGACATAGTTAAATGAAGCATTATTTCTCTTTGTGTGGTTAATAAAATAAAACTCTACAGAATGAGAGAAACATTCTCTTTTGAAAGCTGAAAGGTGAAAAAAAATCCATTATTAATTAAATTTAATGCTTATTCCCTCCACTGCATGTCAATGATGCATTTCAGAAGAGAAGTGCAATAAAAAGTTCTCTTTGCTTCTCCAGAAGCCACTTCTATAGATTTTAAAATATGTATTCTGTTAAAACTTTGTAGGTACAAGTGTAAAACAAACACGTATTTGCACAAGAAGACCTATTGGAATAATAACATTAATAATAGTAATAATAATATAATACAACAATGCAATTATATAGTTAACCTGATTCTCTCAAATTTCCCAAAACCTGCCAGACCATTGCCAGAGGAGCAGGAAATAATAAGAGTGGAGACATAGGAAGTACATGCTTAAGATACACTCCCTGTATAAGGAAATCTTTATGGGAACTGTGGGGACAGGAGTTAATTTTCTAACTCAGTTGTCCCAGGGAAACAGGGTCTGGTAGTGAGGCTGAAGAGCAGTGCAGATGTTGAGCTGAGCACAGGATTTTAACAGCTCATAGAATCACACTTTTTTTTTAGCTTCTATAGGAACAGCTGAAAATGCCACTGACAGGGTGTCTTGTCCCACGCTAAGACTTTGGGAAGATATGAAACTCTCTTTCTATACAGTCTGGCCTACGTCCTAGAGGTGGCACAAGCCAACAGACGTGCCTAAATTATGCAATTGGCACTAAGGAGAACAAGCTATCAAAATGTACCCCTTTTTTCAGCTAAGGCTCTAGGCATGACAGAAGCAGGAAAATGCCTTTAATTTTCAGGACTATTTCAGCTATATCTGGCTATAGCCACTCTTCATTAGCTTTCAAACTAAAAAGACATTTCTATCAGATAGAGTAAAAGGAGAGGAAAAATCTCTACTGATGTAATAAGGAATTGTTTATTCTCACTTTGCATTGACCAAGCAGACTGCTAGGAAGGAAAGAATGCAAAGGAAGAAAGAAGTCATTCATTGTAACCAATGGAGAGAGGAGAATAAGATTTCAGAAGTGAAATATAATTAACCAAATTGTATCTGATTATGACATGAAGGTTATCGACTTGACATTCATAGTGTCAGAGTCTTATTTCATAGTTTTAACTTTGAGCATGATCAAACCCTTCTCTATCTGTTTGTCTAGAAACATTAAATTAAACATCCTGGAAATATTCCAGAAATATCCTTTCAACTTTCCCACTCCACCTCCCTGTTGACACGTGTTATTTTCACCTATTTTCCAGGTTCTGCCTGCTCAGCTTCATGTTTTCATTAGGTCATTCATACTGTAGAAAAATTTTTGTAGTTGACTGTGAAAAAGTCACATCAACAAAGAACATCAGGTTTTGGTATTCTATAGACTGGCCTCTATCCCAGCTAACAAAAATTTTCATCCTCTTTTTTTTTTTTTTTTGCACAACATATAACAGAAATTCTTGGCAATATCTCTGATTTCAAGCAAGAGATTTCCTGAACTCTCAATGATAACCTTTGTTGTGATCATACCAAATGGCAAATCATTAACTTCTTTATCTTTTCCGGTGCTTTCCTTAGACAAATAAGTCATTTGGAAAAATCCCTCATGAAACAAGCTCTTTACTCTCACTGAAAAATAAGAAATAACATTTACAGGTACAATCAATATATGGATAGAGAACTGAAAGACAAGTGGTTTTACCTAAATAAAAGAAAATAAGTCTTTTCTCAATTAAAAAAGTATATATCTATGAAAAGACATCAGATACATCATCATGAGAACTGCCTCTATGTATCATTAAAATTAATCCAGATTTAATCTGCCAAAATACAAAAAAATTATGAAACTATCATCATTGTAGCAACCAAATTTTAAAGATCTGTTTAAGATTGGAAAATGCAAGTTTGGTTTTATTAATTTTACTGCACAAACTGCACCAGAGGTACTCTAAGAGAGCTGGAAACACTTAAATATGCAACATGTAGTCGACCCATGCAAGTTGGAGTAGTAATCCCTCATGATTCAGGAACACAAACTGCTAATCTCTGCATGTCATAAAGAAAACTCTTTAGAGCAGCAGTGGGGATTAGAAATACATAATTCCTAGTGATAGATGTTGGATTGCTTGAATCTTATCTCATCTGAAAAAAACCCCAAAAAGCCTCTAACCCCAAAAACCCACCAAAAAACCAAAACACAAACCCCAAGAAAATGCCAAAACAATTCAGATTTTTAAGATGTGATGCTAGCCATTGGATTGGTCAGAAATATAAGGATGGCTTATACCAGGTTATGTCATCAATTTCCATCCAGGCAAATGTCATGATTTTCTTTCATTTTTTTCTTAATTTTTGTTACAGTATTTCATAGGGCTAAATGAATTACTGATAGGCATCCACATCACACCATCCATAATCACCACAAACAGAGCAGGATGTATCCGTCCTCATATTTTTAAAAGACAAGGTGAAACATGAGATATACCTGTTTCCTGTAACAATATTATAGTATGTCTAAGCAAGATCAGATTCTCACTTGCCTTTGTACTCCCTCAGTTTCTCAAGGTTTCCAAGAAAAATGAGCATTTACCCTTTGATATTAAACACAAGGTCAGACAGAATAAGTGGTTGCAAATGCCCATTACTTTTCTGTCATCTGCTCAATTAAGGTTTCCAGCTGCCAGTATCTAACATTGCCGCACCATTAAAATTAAGGGACATTCAGATGTATTGATCTGTATCAAAAGCGCTTTAACGGGAAAGAAGAAAAATAAAACAGGGCAGAAATCATAATTTTCCTAAAGTGTCAAATCATTAGATGAAAATGTCAGAAGGAAGAAAGGAGCAGAGAACTCCCTCAGAGCTGCCCAGATGTCAGTTGGTGTAAATAAGTTAATTGCTGCTGCACTCACCATTACTCCTCACCTTGGACCAGGCATCTTAATTTGGTCAGAAAGGTAAGACATTCTAGAGTACACGAAGGGTGTGTATATGTAGATTTTCCAGGCAAATATGTTTTATTTTTTATATGACACTTCTAAAATAAAACTGACAAGGTGGATATTGAGGAATAAAAATATGTTAAATATACTGGAACCAAGGGCCATAGCACAGAATTAAACATTGTGACGGTAAAATATTGTGCATATAATGGCATTTGATTAACTTTTTATTCTCTTCTATTTTGGAAGTTTTCCAATCAATTGAAACAAAATTATCTTTTTTTCTTTTATCACATCTGGAAAAATATATTATTTTCCAAGCACTAATATAATCAGTCTCAAATAAAAATATTACTCCTATATATTTCTGCTATATCACTTTTGATGGGCTTTTTTTGTTCTGCTTCTTATTTTCTAGTCTTTTAGAGTCTCTTATTACAATTTAAAGAAAAAAAAATTACTTTTTATATTAAGAAAATGTCTAATATATGACTGTTTTTAATAAATAAATTGTAGTTGAAAGGCAGTAGTCACCATAAAAATGTAAACTGTAAGTTCTAGCACCTGAAAAATAACTATAAAAGAGAGAATAATGAACAACAGATTCATATATTAGACATTATTGCAACTGCTAAGCCAATATAAATTATATGTTGAATATATTTTTTGCAAACTTAATGAAGCTATAAGTTTCTTGTTTCCTTAAGCTCATACTTGTTCAAGTTCTCGGCAGGTGATGAGTAAAAATTTCAGATTTTTAGTACACAAGGATTATATTATCAAATTTATTTAGTAAGATAAAACAGATGGGAAGCCAGAGAGGTTTATGGAAGATCCAAAACAGCTAACACCTTTCATCTAAGACCTTGATGAAAATAAATAAGATTGATTCTTGACTAATACTCTTTTCCTGGTTGCCAAAACACATTTGTATATCGGCTGTGTTGTTTTTAAAAATTGGAAACCTTTGGAAATTGAAATATTATTTCATTAGTCACCTACAGAGAAGCAGCAGCTATACAAGGGGAGAGCTCGAATTATGTAGTGAGGTGCATGCACCCTTAATTTCAAGTTCAGAGCAGAGGAATATTACCTGTACTATGTTATGCAAACCTAGAGAACAGCCGTTCTTTTCACCTTTGGGTTTCTCTACAATTGGATCAGATATTCACCCTGATGTCAAACAGTAAATATTTGATTTTCTTCTTAAATACAGATACAGTGGAAATCTGCTTTTATACAGTCACTGAAAGTTTATGGGATTTTTTCAAGGTGAGATGAGGGCAGTTGGGATAAAATCACTTTTAGATAATGGTCTAGAAATTTAAATAGTGTTGATTGTGTGTGTATGTAAATATATATAAAATTTTATTTTATAGAAATACTTAAAAAAATATTAAATTCACCATGATGATCATTACCTACTGCATTAGAAGATTTGCTTTTAACAAGTCTGGTTTTTGAACTGAACATACTGCTTTCAAAAGCAAAATCAGACAATTTTGAGTACAAAAAAATCTTTTGAGTAGGATATACTGTTTATATATTTAATTTAGGTAACTAGTTTAATGCCGAACAAGTCACTCCTCGCCAGATAATTAAAGGTTTGGAAACTATTCAGATGCAACTGTTAGACATTATGAACGATAATTCAGTAGAATGTATAAAAATAGTGAAATACTAGTGATCAAACTAAGAGCTGTAAAATGTTCAGGGAACCTGCAGAGTTAACATAAAATTGAGTTTGTATTAGTCCCAGGTTAGATGCATGCCATGTAAGGAATGAAAGATTTCCTAGGTATCCAAACTCCTTTTTCTGCTTTTGTGGTGTGGTGGGTTTGTCTTTGTGACACAATCTGGTGATATCCCTTCTGGTATGGGTGGAAGCCCTTACAGAATGATCACAAAAATTACTAATACTTGTTGATACAGTTCCAGAAAAAGAGTCAAGACAAAATGAGTCATCTTATACTAGAGACTGGAACTGAACTCAACTTTGTTGCATAGCTGAGAACTCAACTGAAGCCGTCCAAGCCTCACAACGCTGCTGGTCCTCTCCCATGGTTCCTGACCTCAGGTAACACCCTTAGGCACTGGATGGACATTTGCATGGATCACCTTGGATCAATAGTACTCCATAAATGCAAATTACCATGAATATACAGCCCAGAAAGCACTCTGCCGTGTAATGAGTACACCTGGTGTTGTTATTTGTCTTCTGTTCTATATTCACTCAGAGCAAAGCTAGCTCATTGTTCTCTCCTCTCACAACATGCTCAACATGCCATTTCACTTCTCTTGTTTTCCAGGGTGCAATGGAAACAACAGGCAACTGTATTACTGTATTGTAATACATCATATTGCATTCTCTTCATTCCTGTTGGATACAAATTGATATTTAGAACAGCTGACATGACACTGGCTGTCTCAGTAGCAGTATCTCCCCACAATTTCCCCCAAGTAAATTCAAAGAATTAACTGCATGATGCAGACATCTCTCTTTTAATCACTATACTGACTCTAAAGCTTTCTCATTATCTAATGAACATTTACTGTCCTGTGGGTAGCAGCAGTGATACCTTTCCATTGGAGGCAAAAAAATACTCCATGCTCTGATTTAAACACTACTTTAAAGGAGGCAGGAAAAGGATATTTCTAAGGTTATCTTTAAAGGCCAGTTCAAAATATCAATTTGGTGGTGTAACAATTAAGTTTGATGTATATTGTAGCCAGTACAAAATACATTCTGCTTTTACTATCTACAGAGAAATATGTGGATACTCAGGAAGTCTGAAACTAAAGCCAGAATTAGCTCAATACAGACACACAGAGACAGGAAATATTTTTGAAACTTTAAATTTTGGTCTCTTTAGGGAGAAATTCATCCCTATTTGAGAGCAGGTATAGAAATAGTACTCTCTTAAATCCTGATTTCTTAGTTGGTGCACTGATTTTGTATTAATGTTGTGTTTAAGAATGACTGTCCACAGGTGAACCTCATTTTATCAACAAAGAAGGTATAATAGTTGCTCTCAGGACTACTATGAGATGTAATTTTCTAAGCGTTAATAACCTTGATATTCATATATTCTTGATATTCTTGTCTAAATGCCAACTACAATCCTTTAAAATTAAGTCTTAACTATTGCTGTCCCTCAAGCCTGGAGTCTGAATACACTGTCCCACTGGGAAACAGGTTGTGAACTGGGATCACAAAAAACCCTCTTTTCTTTCCTCTGGGATCGGGAGCAAACCTCACTCCATCTGAACAGCAGAATCTATTTCCAAAGCTCTATCCTAAAATATACAGCTGTGTGGTGAGGTAGCAAGGGGTGTTGTGCTCTCACTACACAAACACTGATGGTGTAAATGGCAAAGCAGAGGAACAGAGTAACTAAATGCAGGAGGGTGGCTGGGTAGAGAATCAACAGAGTTGAGACACAAATCATCGCTGATTTCTTCATTGTTTTATTATTTTCAATGAATAACCATCCTTCTAATACCGTGCAGCAATTGCATATTTTCTGTTGTGCAAAAGAAAACTCTGCACACTGACAATAACCATTTTGAACCCCTTAGGGTTTGAAGCTAGCAGGAGTCCATTCTGCTCATAATAGGCTGGCACTGAGTATTAGTTCATGTTATCACCGCTCAAGCAAGCATCACTGTGGCCTTCTATGGCCTTTTAAAAATGTATTTACAGTGAGATGAGCCTCAGAGCTCACTGCAGCTTATAAAAGTCAGGTTCTTTTCCCATTTTTTTAAAACACAAAGGTAGATACTTGAAGCAGGAAGCTCTGTTTGTTGTCATGATGAGAAAGTTGATTAATTTAGTTGCTTCTTTACCTCAGTGATTTTCTAGCAGACTTTGATTTCCCCAGCACAGGCATGAGTACTGAACTGTAGAGCTCTGCAGTACTTTGGAAAAAATTCAGAGTTTAGAAGGGGCTGATCTGACATAGTCCTCATAAGCAGAAAGAGAGAAGGCAGACAGATCACACACACAATTGAAAGAGCTAAAGTAATGGAATCTGGCTTCTAGCTATGCCTTATGGATACTGGCTTGAAACTGTAGCATCCATAAAAATAATCCATATTCTATTAAGAGGGCTAAGCATTGCTGGGCAGCCTAGTTTTGTCCCTGTCAGAGACTGAACCATTGGTCTTCCAGATGATCATTAATTTAAAAGAAATGATCATTAAGAGTTTCTAATCAGCATAAACTCCAGGCAGTAAGATGAATTTTAGTTATAGTCAATATATAAATTTCCAGCCATTTAGATAACATTTTATAATTTAAGTAAATGACTTTTGTATGGTTGACTGCATACTTGACCCTGATGCTCCTCCTGACCCACATTTTTTCTGATTGTTGTACACTGACCTCTCATGATTTTCACAGTTCTGTAAGGTGGTGGAGAAAAGATGAAAACTCATTTATACTGTCAAAGATAGAACTTGTCAGGGTCATGTGGCATACATCATCCTCTTTTCTCTGGGACCTCCACAATTTAAATCTGCCCTCACAGTCAGCTAGAAAAGTGAGTACTTCAAAATGAGACAGTGCTATCATTCAACAATTATTCATGATAAAATACAAGCTCAATGAATCAGAGTAGATATAAAACACTATCAAACTGTATTATATTACTGTAGATCACTCCCATATTGTCTTTATAATATTTTCATTTCAGCTTGTTTCAAATGACTTCATAAAGTCCAGAGCAAGACATCAAAGATTGTTGTGTTGATCAATGAAATAAAGGCAAAATTTTAGTACTCACAGAAATATTGTAAGGCAATTACAAGTCAAAAATAAAGAAGAAATTTTCTAATTAAAAAAAAATAGGGAAAGATACTTAAGAAATTAGAATACAGTTATTAGCCACATTTGAGTTTGACCAGCATTTACCATAATTTACAACAACAAAAACACTACAAAAATTGTGCAGAAATATTAATGAACATGAGCAACTCCTACTCCTTACAAGGATTTGGTTCTAAATTTCATTTGGAATTAATGTAATATTTTTTATTAGTTTTAAAAGCAATCTCAGAAAAAAAACAGATAAGTGTTTTCCCAGTAATATGGTATATCAGGTATCAAAATAGTTTACCCCTAAAATTTTAAGGAAATAGTTTAACCCTAAAGAAGATTATGAATTTTTCACAGAATCTTCTACAGGACGAATTGAATTAGAAATAGATTAACTGTCTCAACTGCCCAAAACAAAACCCAGCCAGAAAACAAAACATAAAAATACCTGGAAATCCATAGCCACGTGTTGGAAGAAAACATGCAGACCCATCAATCACCACTGAGCTCTATTTACATGCGGCTTTAATGGGCAAATTCAGTGTAACCATGCAGCAGACTAGCAGCATATGCTACCCAATTGCTACCACCTTCATGCTGTTATAGGAAGCAGCATGTGTACACATATGCAAGCTGTGCCTGATCTGAAGATCAATGTGGGCATCAAGCGACCCTCTGATTAAAAGCCACAGGATATCCCAAAGAACAAGCTCATCAGTTTTATGGAAACTGGATACAAATATTTTTAGCTACTTTTCACTACATTCTATGAGAAAAAGAGGAATCCCAACTCTTAATTTATTCTTTAACTTGCAGTATTTAAAATGTAGAAGATGCATTTCCATGAAAAGAAAGATCTATTCCTTTAATAGTTTCAGTTTTGTGATACGAGAAAACATAGTACTTTGGAACCTGGTTTTATAGTCAACTTAGATCATTATTAACTAACCTCAAATTTTCTGAAGAGTGTTATTTCTATAGAAGTGTATTTTCCTGGCCAAATAATCTGTTTTCTGCTTCTTCGGCACTGTGAAAATACCTGCTTCAGGGACAACAGAGAATCAATAACAAGATCAGAGACAACTATATTGTACATGTCACCATATCAAGATGAAAAGATATGGGAAGTCTGCATTTTCATATTTTGAAGTATAGAATGGTAGTGAATATTGGTGAACAGAAACCTCTTGGCTAATCACCCATGCAGAAGGAACAAAATGCAGGAGAGTCACATTGTTGCTTAACAGCTCCTTCATGGCATTTCTGCATCCAATATCCATTACAGTGCGTTAATCCAATCTATAATTCACAGAAAGTCTTTAGCTATGGAACAAGAATACTCTACTTGATGTAGAAACAGGCGGTTGGGTTTTTTTCACTCACATTATACCTTTCTCAACTGCATTTTCTTATGCCCCTCCAGCAAGAAATGCCTTCACAGGCCAACAGTATTTTCTTAAAACTTGCAGAATTGGAAGAATGAGATGGTAACATACTGTGTCCCTCAAACAGTGGGATAGATAAAGTAAAACTGAAGCATTGCCTACAAAAACAATATGCCACAAACCAAATTCCAATCCTAAAAAATCAATTTAATTTAATTCAATTCTAAATAAAACCCATTTTCAGGGAGAGGAATGGAAGAGGAAGAGTGGAGTACCTTCCTAAAATGTCAAAAAAAATCTCGAGCCCCTGAGTTTAGGATAACTATACTTCAGAAGGATCTCACTTCTTATAGGATGTTCACAGTCTGATGATGATTCCAAAGATTTAGCAAGTAGCTGAGGAGCTTTGGGAATAGTTTGCAAACAGGGTCCACCTATTTTATTACAAGATGTTATTGGGCTGAGAATGTATTGGGACAGCAACAAGGTAATGTTCATCATTAGCATCCTCTAGCAGGTGTGTTGGGTTTTTTCGCGGTAGCTGAAATTGCTCAGAAGTTGTGTCTCTCTTGTGCACCCATAAACTCATTATCTCATGTAATAGATGTCTTTGGTCTTCAAAAGTTTCACAGGAAATCTTTTGGTTCTAGTCTGATGCCACCAGTAAACAGGAGAATAAACTGTTGTATAATCACTGTTCCCTACCATTCACTCGTCAGGCAGTAAATGCCATGTTTAAAAATCCATCTAAAATTTCCATTATATGTAGGTAGAACTTGCTTTCAAAAGCTCGTCTTTGCACAATAACAGTGCTTTCTTCAAAACCTGTAATTGAAATAAGAAGTGCACACCTATACTTGCTGGGTATTTTTGGTCTCTGCTGGCCAATGCATTTTATCTGCAAATTTAAAGCAATGCAGTGAGGAATATTAATAAAGGCAGAATTGGTATTGATGGACGGTTAAAAGCACTGAACAACAAGAAGGGATATTCTCTCTCTTCAGCTGATGCCATTTCCCCACTCCCTGATCCCCTTGTCTCACATTGCCTCTCATAATGTGTGACTATTTTTATAAATTTCTGAAAAAGTAGGTACTTATTCAACGTTTATAAAAATTTCCAGTAGTAGAGCTGATGTTTTAGACCATTTTTTGTCTTCTTTCACAGGGTGGGTAGAACTTAAGGAGGAAGATGAGCAGTTAGGATCATGTGCTGTACCCTGTAGCAGATGTCATGAATCACTGAAGTGGTACATTTTGCCACCTCCTCAGGCTGCTCTAAAATCTCAGGAATTCTCTTTAGTCCTCAGTTTTGAGCAATGATTTAGGCAATATCTCTTCCCTTGACCTTATAAGAAACTCATGGGATAATCTGGGATATCTAGTACGTAACAGAGTGAACCTTGCCATCAAACTAACCAGGATTTTCTGAATCCATATAAACCTCAAGGATGTGCTCTGGAATAATTTCAAGCCAATGCAGGCCACAGCTTCATATTTCAATGTCTGCAAAGAATCACTAACTGAATCTGGTTTGTTATTCGTCATAGGGTAAATGATGAAAATGAATGTGAGAAATTAATAGCAAGCCCAGACAGACATCATCCTAAACTGTCATAGCTATGACATATTAATATGACTCTTTCAGCTGCCTTGTAACTTCTCTCCTGGGAAATGTGCAAATATATCTAAAATCTAACAGGCACAGATTCCGGTGTCCTTTATCTGAATTGAATATCTTAGAATTGAATATTCGTCAGTACTTTGAAAGGCCATGGCTGCATTTCCTTCTCCCACAGACACATTTTGAAAAGAAGGCAGCTGTAGCTCATCAGGGTTGCAACCCTATCCTATAGATTCAGGAAGTTCCATTAACCTGGCTTTAGCTTGACCGAACTCATTACAAGTTTGTTTTTACTGAGGCACAGGCAAAGCAAGTGTAACTTTCCTGAAATGTTCATGAAATAAATATAAAAAGACACAGAGATAACAGTGAACTTTTATGGTCATCAATGTCAACACTTTATTGCTGGCAATCAAACCCATACCCATCTTGAAAGATGCATGTAGTTTCTAATGGCTGTCTTCCAATGCACACATAATAAGGAATGCAAAATTTCTCTTATGATGCCTTCAGTAAGTTCGAAGTAATATCCAGGATCTGAATATTAGAAATGCCATGTGAACCCAGAAACATCTAGTCTATATTTACCTTTAAAAGAAAAATCAACCAATAATTTGACCAAATTTGTTAGTCTGTAATTTAATATCTATTTTTATGGCAAACTAATTTTCCATCCAAAATAAACATCTTCTTCAGATAAAAGAGCTATTTATGTCCCTTGGAAACTTACTTAAAATATATCTAGTTTTCATTGACACAAGTTTGCAGTAAAATTTACTCAAATCCCTATTGCCATTTCTGCCAGTCTTGTTCAATTTCCCACACTCTGTCAACATGCATCAGGAAGAAAGCATTATGCCTTGTTAAATTACATTGCAAGTAGAGACTTCATCCCAAACTGAAAGGGAAATAAATTTTAAAATAGCACTGGCTAATAACCTCCTGTGGCTTTTCGAAATGCTGCCTGTTTTACAGAATCTAAAGTTCATCATTTTTACAGGCACTCAGGGACAGAGTCACTAAATTTCTGAATTCTCAGGCGCAGGAGTATGTTCTAAAAAGCTGTTGGTGTAAAAGAGACTCCAGATAGCACAACATCTCTGCTTATGTGTATCTAAATTAAAGCTAGTCAGACTCCTGTCAGATGCAACAGTGGACTTGAGTGTTTGTTTTATAGTCATGCCTTAAGCGAACAGGGGTTTTGAGCAGCTTATAGCACACCAAGACACAATTTAAGAAAAGAAGAAGAAATTCATAAAAAAAGTCTCAAAAATCTTATCTAGAATGCTATTTCAAAACACACTGTATGTGATGATTTAAAAAAAACCCCTGGGAATTAAACTCCAATTAAACTGCAGATATTGCTTTTATGACTCATGCACTCCAATGGAGAGTTGGGCTTTTAAGTGCATTATCTAAGTGCAAACTTTTGAGCAAGCTTTAAACAGCTGGTAAAGTAGGATTTGTTGGAGAATTCTAAGGACCTTGCCTCCCTTAGTTCTCAAAAGTATATAACTACCATCATGCTATTCAAGTAAGTAAAATCTCAGCTAGAAAGGTAAATGTAGATGCAGATCCTCAGTCACACAGACACATCTATTTAGGTACTTGAACTAAACTTTAACCTAGTTGTTTCTGAAGCAGTTTGATGCTCATTAAGGTTTTAGCAAAAAGAACTTCCTTTCAATTTTGTTGCCCACTTTGTATATATTGCCCTAAACATTAAGAAGCAAATAAGCAAATGGCATTGATCTCTGAGAAGTACAGGGAAAAACAGGTTGAAACCACATCTTTTTACCAGATGGCAATCTGACATCCCTGAAACCTACCTTTTAAACTAGGTCATTGGTGTTTGTTTGTTTACATGTTAAGTAAATTAATGTTTTAAACTGATTTCAGGTAGTATATCTGAGAGAGAAGACTAGACTGGAAATATAACTGGAGCAGCTAGCAAAACTCTTTAAAATGGTTATTTTAAATGAAGGGAAGAAGTTATTTGCCATCCCTCCAAGCTTTTTAATTTTTTTCTTAGGCAAGGACAGTATTGTTCTTTTGATTTTGATTTGATTTTCATTTTTCATTACCTTCCAGAGACAAATTCCTCTAGAGTTTGTGCAATTGCTATTGCATTTACATTTTTGCTACAAGTGCTTTGGCCAGCGCTCCCATGGTTATAATCTTTGCATAACAGTCTAAAAAACAAGCTATAGGTCTGAAACCATAGCCAAAGTTTTTAAAATAAATCTTGGATAGTCTATATGCTTAATCTCCTGTTAGGTGGAGCATCATTTAAAACTGTTTATTTTCTTAAGAGGCAGACAGGATTCTAATAGATTGGGAAGTCACCTGTCTTCTATGTCATATGAGAAGGTTATTTTATTTCTGCTTAGAACATTTGTTGCCTTTCTCCCACTAACTGGCGTCACATCTGTCTCATTTCCATTGTAGCGCTTTCAAGTTACAGCCCTGAAGGTGTCATGTTTAATTTATTTAATGAATATATGATAATTCATGTCTGTTCTGCTGCTTGATGGTGCATAAATGTTCATCTAGATTCTTCATTTTCAATTTGCTTTCAAGGAAAAGATATCCTAAACTTGCACGGCTTGAGGTAAATGACAGCACTTCAAAGAGCAAAGATGGTCCAAAGGATGGAGACACACATCGCCTGCTTTGTGACCTAATTCTCTAGCTTACTTGAACAAATAGCTTCATAAAAATGAAATATTCTCTATTCTAACTACTAAATTGTTAGTAGCATTTTGGTATTTTTGAAAAGTAGTTTGTTTGTAGTAGTTTACTGGACAATGATAAAAAAAAACAAACCCTCAAATATAACTCAGGACTGATTTTCTTAATTTTTCTGTTCTAAGAAATTCTACAAATAGTAGCCATTTTAAATTTCTGTTCTTGGTTATAGAGAAGGGGAATTTATTATGGACATCATCCAGAGCTCGCTCTGGAGCACAAAGTGTGAAAATAAATAACTTCTTCCTTTATTATCACAGGGTTTTTTGTTGGGTTTTGGTTTTTAATTTCTGTTTGTTTGCGTGGTTTTGTTGGGGTTTTGTTTGTTTGTTTGTTTGGGGTTTTTTTGGGTTTGGTTTTTTTTTGTTTTGTTTTTGTTTTTTGGTTTTTGTTTTTTTTTTAAGACAAGCCCAGCTGTCATTTACACTGATAAGAACGCTAGTATTTGGAACAAGTCTTTCTGTCTCCTAGGTGCAAAACATCCTACATCTTTTCCCTCACTCCCTACATTTAACTAAGAAGTTAAAACAAGATTTTCACAATATCTCATAAAGGTATATTCTAGCAATATCCAAGCCAGTAGACTTCCTCCAGCAGAAGGTCGCTGAAAGATGAGACATCGCGTAGAGGACCACAAAACTCATCTTACTGGCAAAAAAAATTCCACAAAAGGTGGTGTGAATTCATCTTGGACACAAGAATGATACTAATGGACCAGTGACAAAAATGGACATGCTACTATTACCAATAGCTGTGGCTTGGTCTGGGAAGAAGTCAGGATCAAGAGTGCACAGCTGAACGGTTTTCTGGCAACTCACTTGCAGAAAGTTTTGCTCTCTGAGCAGCTGGAAGAAATATCACAGCTGTTACAGCCCTGACAATCAACATGTTCTGCTGAGGACGGCTGCCATGCAAACAGTCCTTCGTGGCATACACAACGTACTCCGTTGGCTGTTAAGCGGCAAACAAACCAGTTTGGGAATTCCTACCCAAAGAGCTGTCCTGCTAATACGGGAGAAAGCTGGTTCTAATCCCAGTTTTACAAGCCACACTTCATAATTAAAAATCAACATGAAATGCTGTGGGGAAGATTTTAATTTTTATCTGGACTCATTTAGTTGGCTCCAAAAGTATAGTAAATGACAGAGAACTGCATAAGGTATAATCTTCTGTGCAAAGTCCTTTAAAGATCTCTACACAGAGGAAAGTAAATCAGAACTTACTGCATTAGCATATGGAAAAGCTCATAGCCTTTCAAACACATATCCCCAAAAAGATAAGCAAGTCAGGAAGCAAAAAGCAAAGTATGTTCCCAATGACAGTGGCAGGTCCCACAATACATGGGCATGCTAGACACATAAAGATCAGAAACATGATGCACGAGTGATTCTTCTGGTTCAAGACAGGTTCTCTTCCTGAAGTTATGACAAATGGTCCATAATGAACAGATTCCTCAAGTGGGAAAACTGGAATTTGAAGGCTGGCAAATGAAAAAAAAGAACTGAATATTATTTTGATGTAAAGGTGGTAAAGACCTAAACCCATATTTATACAGTTGTTTCTCCCTTTAAGAATCACAAGGAATTTTATAATAAAGCTATCCCTGTTTAGAAAAGTATACCCTAGTGTAGAAAAGTATTTTTATGGAAAGCCAAAGTATAACTCTCTAAAAGAGAGAACAGTAAAGAAGACTGACACTTTGGGGGTTGTTTGGGGGTTTTTGGCAGAGAAGAGGGTGGTGGAACAGTTAGGTGTTTTGTTGTGGGTTTTTTCCATCTCAGTACAACAATAGAGAGGCGTCAGATAAATTTAAGAATACAAAACGCAGTCATCAGGATTCAGAGGGAGGCTGAAATAGGTTAATATTAGATTCCTTGAAAAATCTGCTGGTGAAATTCATTCTATAAGGATCATAAACAGTCATTATTTTCCAGCTGCTAAACCTTTAAAAAGATGAGCAACAGCTATTGAGTCTCAGCTTAAACTATCTGAAATCAATGTTCCTTCTGAAATATCCTTAATGATAAAAAATAGCTGTCCCTCTCATATGACAGGACGCATTATAATACTGTGCTTACAAAAAGAATTTATTTTGGGAAGGATGTTTTTTTTTTTTAATAAGACCTGAACATCCAAATTACAATACTATTGTGTTCAAGTGAGTTTTTTTCTGCTTATGGCTGATCATATCAAATATATATTCACAGTCAATGACTGATGTGCAAGTGAAGATCAATGATCTTCGTTGTCCTCATGTGTTCCTGAAGTGTTCCTCTGGGCTTGGCATTGGGACCAGCACTGCTTAAGATTTTTGTTGGTGACATGGACAGTGGCACTGAGCACATCCCCAGCAAGTCTGTCGATGACACCAAGCTGTGTGGTGGAGTTGACACACTGGAAGGAAGGAATGCCATCCATAAGAACGTTAACAGGCTTGAGAGGTGGGCCCATATGAACCTTAAGAAGTTTAATAAGGCCAAGTGGGAGGTCCCACACCTGGATCAGGACAATCCCAATACCGGCTGGTCCAAGAATGGATTAAGAGCAGCCCTGAGGACTTGGGGCGCTGGTGAATGAGGCTGGACATGACCCAGCAATGTGCACACACAGCTCAAAAAAGTCAAAAGTATCCTGGGCTGCATCAAAAGCAGCGTGGCCAACAGATTAGAGGAGGTGAATCTCCCCTTCTACTCTGCTCATGTGAGACCTCACCTGGACTAACACATTCAGTTCTGGGGTTCCCAACATAAGAAGGACATGGATCTGTTGGAGTGTGTCCAGCAGACACACTGATGTTGACCAGAGGGATGGAGCACCTCTCCTATGAAGACAGGCAAAGAGAGTTGAAGTTATTTAGCCTGAAGAAGAGAAGGTTCTTGGGAGACCTCAGTGTAGCCTTCGTGTACCTAAAGAGGGCCTACAAGAAAGACGGAGGGGGACTTTTCATAAGTGATAGGACAAGGAGGAATGGCTTTAAACTGAAAGAAAGTAGGATTAGATGAGATAGTAGGAAGAAATTCTTTACTGTGTGGGTGGTGAGGCACTGAAACACATTGTCCATAAAAGTTGTAGATGTCCCATTTCTGAAAGTGCTCAACGCCAGGTTGCATGAAGCTTTGAACAATCAGGTGTAGTGGAAGGTGTCCCTGTCCATGGCAGGGGCATTGGAACTAGATGATCTTTAAGGTCCTTATCAACTCCAACCATTTTATGGTTATATGGTTCTATAATTTCTAAGATCAAAAGTGAAACATTATAATTCCTAAATAATAAGAAGAATTTAATTCTTAGATAAGAAGAATTAAATATAATTCTTAAATGTTAGATTAATAGAAAAATAATTTATCTTCAAACTGCTTTTTTATTATTTCTCATTAGAGCAACACTAAGTTCAATATCAGGTACAAAATATCTTGTGAAAGCACAGTGGTCATAGTTCAAAACTTCCATTCAGAAAGTTCATTTAAATAATGAGCCTCTGTAGAATGTCAGCAATTTATGAACACCCAAACAAATTCTTCAAGATTGTGTGTTATTTTATAGAATGTAAGAAGAATTATCACATCTAATTAAATATCGCAGATACAAAGAGCTTTGTTTTGACCTTATGGCAGCCTTTGAGTTTTGAAGTTTATCTTCAAACTAGCTATTTATATCAATAAACAAATAAGGTCTGATTCTTCATCGGAGACATTTCAGACCTTTTTTTTTTTCAAACTGTTATAATCAACACATCTAAAAAAATTAAATATATGTGCAAGCTCAGCTACAAATGCAAGGTAGTAAAGAATTCGTGTTTTGCGGTAGTAAATACTCCATTTGCCTTATTTTCCTTGGCATACATTGTAACAAAATATTTAGGGGAAATCAAATTTGGGTTAAGTGTGATCAAAATCCAGCTCTCAAAGATACCAGAACTTCCAGGTTCACAAACTTTTCTTGTAGAAGAGAAGGAAATTAGTAGCAATATCTATTTTACCTGAATATTACAAGTAATATATTTTAAACATCAAAATTACTGAGCACATATAAATTATTTCTGCTCTGTTATCTTCATATCATGTAACTGGCATCCTAGACTTCTCAGAATGACCTGCGGTTTGTGGTTTACTAGTCTCACCCTTGCATTAGAGTTCAGTACTACACTGAAACAATGCTTTTTTATCAAAACAACTGGCACAGACTCAAATACCCAAGGGGGACAAGTTGGGTGTTTTAGCCAGCTATGTGCAACTGAATGATTTACAGGTCACTCACAGAGGAGGTGACATCAGTCACTGCCTTCCTTGGTTTATAGTCAAACCACCTGTAGCTATCCCACTGAAAAGACACTTTTTGTTAACTATTAATTTCAGAGCACTGCAACTATTCTGGAAATCATTTCGTCTAGACTCTTTCTGCTAGATCTTCATTTCTTGAGAACTTTCTAATAATAAGCACCACAGGTATTCTGAAACATGTATTTCTAGGACAACTATAGACTGATATTTGTATAATCTCATTAAATACACCAGATGGCTTAATTATAAAAACAAAATTTACCAAATAAACATTACTTCTTGTTTTATACACGCATTTTCCTGTCAATAACTTGTCTTTCCAAGCAAAACACCTTTGTGTAATAGCTTACTATATTCCTTGAGAAACAAGTAATCCTTTAATCCTATGGCATTTGGGCCATCATTATCAGCCACATTTACTAAAATGGACAAAATGACCTTTTAGACAACCAAAATATAAAAAAATACTTTTAAATTACAGAGTAGCACACATAGCATGCACATTAATTGTTATTTATGCTGATCTTCCATTTTTAAGTCACACACAGAAGCAACTGAAAGCAGGAAATATTATGTACAACACAACATAGGCTGTGAATTCTGCCCCCATGCAATTCATGGAAAAAGAGTAGCTAATTTCTTATTAATCTAGTGACTTCCCACAGTGTGTGGCTGTAGAATTTATTAACTTTGGCTTTGAATAGCCTTTTTATTTCTTGCTATGTTTCTCTAGGTATAACTTTAGAAGTAATCGCCAATGTATATACAGTACAAGATATATTGGAAAGATACTATTCAAAAGTATTAGAGAAGGCTTTTTACTATGACGAAAGGGAACCTACCCTGAAATGTCAAAACACAGATATATTGGTCACACAAAAAATGTACCACCTCATCTGTTTTACCTAAAGGATTAGAAGCTGGATCTGATCTGGGTGGAATTTCAGTCTATGGATATATTTGCATTGACTCTTTGCTGACATTCACATCTCTTTGCACACAGCTGACCTCTAACATTCACATAGTAAAGGGAAACTAGTTACCAGATTTACTATAATGAAAGGGAACATTTTCCTTTTTATTTCTTTTTCTTTTTATTATCTGCAGTCTTTGATATATGGAGCTTAAACAAAATATAAATCCATCGCTACAGAAGAGACACATGCTTTGTGAACCATGAATTTAGCCCAGAGCTGGAGAAGGTATCCAAAACTTGACTTAGTACCTTCCCTTTAAGTACCTTCACACAACCTTTAAGTTCTATGCCCACAATATCACAGCTTTCATCTATGTTTTTATGTAACTACTCAGGCAAGCCTTTTGTTTTTTCTTTTATATTTTTTCCTTAGGAAAACGATAACCATTCATAAAAAAAACCTAAATATATTCTTTCTGAATTTGGACAGTGAGATATGATGCAGCTGACTTCCAAAATCACACTGCTTATAGGACTTTTGATAGGCAAGAAATAAATACACGGAGAAGCAGCCAGCCCAGAAGAGATAAGCATTCTCAAAGTATTCGGAGGAACTTTGCTTTCTCAGACTCTCTTCCCTTGACATATATCTTGTTGCATTCCTTGGAGCATGGAAGCTGCCACAAAGGTGCTTTTATCTAGGAAAGCTGTTTTTGAATCAGCCTCATATTCCCTTCAGTTTATATCTGGCTATTACATGAACATGGGCCTTTCTGCATCAATTACCTCAAATTTGTATTTCATCCTAGGTGCAAAGCAATCTTTAGAACTCTCCTACTGATGCTTAGGTTGCACCAAAAAATACCACAACCAAAGATACAGAGTCTTCATCTGAATCATGATTTGCATTGCAGTCTGAAGGCAGCACGTGGTGTGAGTTAATTACAGCCAGCTGAATTATCTGGATGCTACACATAAAGTAGTTTTGTTCTGCTAGTGGGAAAACAAAATCAACACAAAACAACAACAAACTCTGTTAACACATTACTTCTCCCCACCTACCTTCCCATCTTAATTATTTTTAAAAGAAATTTGTACACCTCCCTGCCTCATACCCACACTTTTGATGGAATCTGGAACATGAATGAGAAAGGAATAGGATACAACCATAAAAGGCACACAACAAACACACTATGCAAATTTCCAATAGATAATTAAAATTCCTGACCTCCCAAACAATGTTTTCACAGTGTTACAACACATCTAAAATTAGTTGAATCATGATTTGGACTTTGGTAAAATGCTCATGCCTGCGTACCAGGAGGGCACACAGGTGTACTGCTACCTAGTCATTCAGCACAGGTGGGGCTTCGCCTGGTAAACAGAATAAAAGGCTAATATCCTTGTTACTGTGTTCTCCACACCTCTCTTCCTCTCAGCATGCTCTAGAGCAGAACATTTCACTGTGCTCTGCTGCATACTGTGCTGGGACTTCACTGTAGCTCTGATCCAGCATCATGCTTAAACACGTATCTAATCTTAAATATCAGAGACTTCACAGAATGCATGAATGGGTGGTGAAGGGAGACCCAGAGTGCAGCCTGAAGGGCAAAGCAATCACCTGCCAGCATTGCTCACTCAAGAAAAACCTACAGGGCTGATCTGGCAGATACATGCTTGTATAAAAAAGAAGCAACCGTGGCTATTCCAAATGTTCACCCCAAAGTAGTCAAACCAAATGCTGTGCATCCTCTAGCAAAGCCCTCTGCTTTTGCAGCAGTAAATTCAGCATGAAAAAAAAATACTGTTTCTACTCATCAAAGGTCCTTCTTACACTGATTTCTAATAGAATTCTTAGGTCCCTAAATACAATTAATGATCAGGTTAGAAGTAATCTAATTTCAATCTTAAGCATAGTGTGTCTGAAAGGACAGATTTTTGTACTAAGAACAGTCTGGGCTTCAGATTATGCAGCGGTGTTGATTTTAGTAATATTATTCCTGTATATATGGTATATATATACTGTATATGTTCACAAGCTGTATTGTATAACGTTTTAAAAGTCATGCTGCTGAGCTTCTGTAGGAAATAATCTTCCCCACCCCCTCCCTGAACACACTGAGCCAAGCAGAATCAGCGTTCAGGTTCTTAGTCATGTAACAGTTTCATGTGTGCGCTGGGAGCAAACATATTGTGGGAATGACATCAACACTGCAGAAAGGTTAACAAAATATTACCAAAGACAGACACTTCTTCAAAACTCTCAAAGATTCACACAAATTTACAATGAAACTATTCATACTCTTTGACAAATTTGAACAGGGATAAAGCATTCAGCCTATCCTAAAAAATTCCTTCTGTTTCATGGGGAAGTAAAATTCTTCTGACTTTTTTCTGTAATCTTTGTAGTAATTTCTCACTAAATAATTCACAATTTCTGCCTCAGCCTCATATGGTCTTCAACATTTTTGCACAGTTCTGCTTAAAAAAAACAAAATTATTTCACCTGACTCTTTCTTAGGGAGTCTGTTTACTTCCCAATAACGTCCTTCCAAACACATAAATTTTGCAGAACAAGATGCTGTTCAAACCATAGCAAAGAAACAAAGGAAAAAAACCCCTCTAAATCATTACTTGAGAATACTTCTCAATCCACACCATTACTTCATTAAATGATTTAGCCATCAGCAAGAGAGGGCAGGGAGTGGGGTAAGTCTTAACTGAGATCTTGTGAGCCTTTCCCTGACAAGATCTACTGACAAAGATTAGACATGCAGATATCAAAGTGCTGGCCACATGAGTAAAAACTTTATGAGGGGGTGTTACTCTTATCCTTATGTACCATGACATCTTAGACAAAATATCTTGATGTATCTCATTCAGTGGTTTTGCACTGCAGTCCTATTTCAGGTCTAGTTTTCATTTTAATAAAATATTTTTATTTTAGCAGGGATTGATAATCACCACATCTGTGGTGTTGTTTACCAATTTAGATTAAAAAGATTGTCCTACTTCTACCTAGAATTTAGGCTATCTAAACACTCTGGTATCTACATGTATGTTGTCTGACTTCCAGAGTTGTTAAGGCTTGTTATTTAAGAAAATGATGACAGTTAAGTACCAAGCACTTAAAATCTAAATCAAGAGATTCAGGAATTCTTGATATCACTACAAACCATCTTGTAAATGTAAGTGACTGGAAGCTTGCAAAGAAGTCATGGAATCTTAGATCATTCTGTTCAGTGACTCAGCTGGAGGCTGACATGGTGGTAGGTAAGCATTTCAGACTATATTAAAACGCGCTTAAGGAGTCAGGAGTATTCTAATTTTCCAGTGCGTTACAGTTAAAAAATATTGCCAAATCTCACAATTACCATTTTAGGAAGAAGTACAACTAGAGACAAAGGTTAAACCATCAAATATGAGTGATTCATAGATGTAGATGTGGGCCAAAGAGGTTTTTTCCTCCATATACTGAGAATATGAATTGGATTTATGAATAGCAATTATAACTTCTCCATCTTAAAAAAAACTCAAAAAAACAAAAACAAAAAAAAACGAAAATTGTTTTGAGTACGATCATGTGAATTCACTAAAGGGCAAGACATTCCTTCTCTCCCTGAAGGAACTCTGCGGTAGGTTAGACCAGGTGTGCTGTCTGACCCAGAGTATCCTGCCTTCTTACGGAGGCCACATCATCTGTGAGACATCAGACCTAAGAGCATAACACTGCTCACACTTCTTTCACTCCAACACCCTTCCTCCCACTTACAGCCCTGTTCTAGCATTGTTTTTCACGCATGAATGTCAGAAGTATTATAAAACTCTTTCTAGAAACACCAACGATTATAAAAAATGTCTCATTCTTCCCACATAGGAGCTATGAAAATGGAATTAATGTGATACTCATTCTAAGACAGCAAGCCTTCCTGAGAGACAATTTACACTAACAGCAGTTTGGGCTCAACTGAGTTCACTTGGTTTGCAATTAATACAAATGCAATGAGCTTACTTTTGTCAGCCTGCAACGTCACATATGTATTTGATTTTAAGTGTTGCAATGGATTCAGAAATCAGAAGTTTGTCACCACCACTTTCTGTCAACATTTCCAAGATATTGTAGACTATTTTACCTTAGGTTCAAAGCAAGAATAATGGTAGCTTTTTCATCTCAGTACTAATTCAATACTCCATGTCAGAGGGTACAATTGTGATGACAGTAACACTGATGTTCCCCTGCTATAGATCCATCTTTTAAAATTTCCAAGTAGAGATGAGATGAAATTGAGAAATACATCCAAATAAAACTATGTACAAAACATGCTATTTCCAAAAACTATTTGCAAGAAAACTCCAGATTTCATGAATGTATTTGTTATGCAAATGATTATGGCTTTCCTCCTGTTATATTAGCTCACTGTAAATTATTTTCACAGTGCTTGGTTAGCATACAATTGATTATGCAATTGTGAAGTGTTTTCTTGGAGGCATTTTCTTTATCAGTTTGTGTTATTTAGATATTCTGTTTCCTTCCACCACAAGATGATTTTGTTTTCTATCACCTACTGGGAAGTGTGACTGTCAAAAAACGACTGTTGGCTAGAATATACATATTTTTTTATGATGCAGATTCTTAAATAATTAATTTTTATCATTGTTATGCTTTAACTTGTTCACTTATTGTGTTTTCTAGTATGGTCTTTCAAACCATTAATAGAGAATACAAAGAATATTATAACCAAAGTTTTTATTTTGTATCTCTCTCTAATTTTAGCACAGTCAAAAGTGTAACATATTTCCAACAGGAAAATGCTTTTCTTTTAAGTTCCTTCAGGCATTTATACTTCCATAAAACATTGGTGGTTATTAAGGGTTCTGCAAAAGGTATTGGAGACTATCTAAATCCTTTTTCCTCTTACTATCATAACTCTCAATCATGATAAAAATATTTTGGTTTTTTGTTTGGCTTTTTTAATGTAGTTGTTTTTACTAGCTGTTGTTCTAGAAAATAATGTACTTGGATTAATGTAGTCTTTTTGCTTTTTAAAAAACTTGCTAGTGGATCATATATTAGCAAACTCAGCATAGATGAAATGCAGGAATGTAAAAATCAACATCATGTACAGCTTTCAAAATAAAAAAAAAACAAAACTATTTCAAAGTAAATAGTTTCAATGCCGTGGAAATTGCTTGTTTATTGGATTCTCAGACTTGAAGAACAGAATCACTTCTTCAAAATACAGTATGTTTGTTTGCTTAAGATTGGCATTAAGGATTTGCTTAAGAATATAAGTGAAATACCACCCAGTTTTAAAGTGTGAGTATCTTCACATAAAATTACTTCATCTTGTGCAAGTCAGATATCATATTTTTTCTTCTGACATAATTTAAATGCTCTAAATCAACTTTTGGATACGCTTAACTGATTCCAAAGACTACATTAGGACTTAAATTTTAATACTTTGAGTCACATTAGAGTCTATTAATTAGATGCCTGAGTAACCCAAAATTGATGGTAAGGATATACCCCTGAATATCAATTTCTCTCAATACAAAGAAATGAAAATAACTTTTTTTTAAAGTTTGCTGAATAAAAGACAAAAAAAATTCAGACTTTAGAATCTTAAAAATATTATCATGCATTAAAGACTATCAGCAGTGTATTACACAGATATTAAGCAAAAATGCATATTCATGAAATGAGGACATTTCACTAATAAAATTAAGCAATATCATATTTAATCAAGCTTAGAACTCACTCTCTAGACTACAAATTTGAGTAATTCTCCAGGTAAAGGTATTCAGCATGTAGTGACACAAAGCATGCTTACCTAGCTGCCATTATTCCACTGTGAAGTTAATAGTACTGCTTCTCTACCTCACTGAGACCAAAAAACCCCAAAAATCACTCAAACTACTCTTCAGCAATGCCTTCTGATACTAAATACAAACACAATATCAGACAAAAATTCCTATGAGTAAATATAAATCCTAATGAAATTAACACTTAATTTATCTGCTATTGAATAACGCTAGGATGTGAATAGTGTGAATAAGACAAGAATCATAATTGTAGAATGACTTGGATTGCAAGGGACCTTAAAGGCCATTTTGTTTCAAGTCTTTCCCTCCCATAAGCAGGGACACCTTTCACTAGACCAGGTTGTTCAGAGTCACATCCAATTGGGCCTTGAACACTTCTAGGAGTCGGGCATTCACAACTTCTCAAGGCAACTGGTTCCAGGACCTCACCACCCTCAATAAAGAATTTCTGCCTAATACCTAATCAAAACGTACTCTCTTCCAGCTTAAAACCATTTCTCCTTGCCCTGTCACTCCATGCTCTTGCAAATAGTGTCTCTCCATCTTTTTTGTATGTGAATATTTACCATATCACGCTATTCTGGCAATTATTTAGAGGTCATCTTTACTATCAAGCCTCCTCATTGTTAAAGTGAACTCTGCTGAAGTGTTTTTGATACTCTTCATTCCTGTATCTCAGAGTGAAAAGCTGGATAGCTCACAATATTGCATAAGTGCCTGCAAGGGCTCTTCTCTGAAAGAATTACATAAACTCCACTGTTCAGGAGGTCACTTGCAAACATACCATGATCATATTTACACATGCATCTCATGCTTCTGTTTTATACATGTCTGTACAGGATTTACGAGTAGAGGAAGGCAGGCTCTTAGTGGGTATTAGTTTATCCAGCCTCTCACCCTCACTTTCTGGCAGTCAGGGGAAGAATCACTCTTATTACGGTACAACACAATGCAGTGTCTTCTGTCCGGCCCTTAGGAAGTCTGAGAAACTTGCAGAGAAGTGATGGTGCAGCATCGGAAACCCAAATGGTAACCAGGCTCCAGTGGGTGAAGTAGGCAGTAATAATCTCTCCCGAGATGAAGCCACATTTTTAGTTCTATGATCATTATGCAACTCTTTAGTCAATGATGTATTTACTACAGCAATGCAACTCAAATCTATTTAAATCAAATATATGAACTGCTATTAGCCAGGACTAAAATAGAACCACAACAGCTTCACACACAGCTGAATTCGAATTACACCTGATGAATCTGCTTTGTTTGATTCCTTAAAAATGAGTTCATAGACTACCTCTAATTTAGATAATGAAGCTCACACAGAGAAATTTGGTAGCAATCAGGTGTGAATAAAGGATGTAGAAAATAATCCATCATCTATTCTCACAATCTGGATGTCCTCTCTAACTGAGCCTTCACAGGAGCAAACAGTTTAAATGCTTTTTTAACGAATGCTAGAGATTTCCAAATGCTTCCATACAAATTGAGAAGGTAGGTTATCAAGATTTTTTGGTCTCCTGATGAGTACACAGGCATAACATGTCAGAAAACCATGATCAAGTCCAGCTCCACCAGAATTGGGGCATACCTTTTCACCCCAGATCACTTCAAATCAGGCAGGACAGATTCTTTATCTCATCCCACTTTAAATCCTTAAGTTTTTCACCATATTTTTTTGCTTGCTTGATGAAGGTTTCATTAAAACAATTTTTTTCCAGTGCAGATTTTGGATGCACTGAAAGAGTATTTAGACTGAATTTAGTATGAATTCTATGAACAGAAATGTATTGACCTGACAAAGCACTTCTTCAGGAATCAGTCTACTTGTTCCTTAGCAGTTTACTGAAGATGTGGTCATTTGTGCCTGTACAGAGAGGTAAAACCCTTATTGAAGCTCTTTTGTTTCACCTCTCTGGATCACTGAGTTCTTCCATCCTGATCCCTTGACCTTATGGCACTTAAATATGGACATTTTTCCAAATCTCACTCATATAGCCTTTTGTCATGCTTACCTTTCCATTTTACCTCTAATCCCATCCCTACATAGCACCAAAAAAAATTTCCTTTCTTACATTACAGCGCCTAAAGGTCTTTCAACATCTGAAGCTTTCTTGCTATATTGCCTGACCCTCCCCCAAAGATGCTTTGTACAATAATATTTCCTCATAAATAACTTTCAGATAATTTTAAATTTGTATATATTCATACATGTTTAGTGCCATCTTATCAGTTTAAAAACCATTTACAATCTGCCTTACCCATAGTTTTGACAGGCCACTAACCCTGGCATCAGTCAGGTGACTAGTACCTATTGCCGCAGAGACCACTGCTTTCAGTAATCACAAATTCTTCACATGTTACTAATGGAACTTTAACCCTTTTCCTCTTTCCTATTTAGTCTCTTACCGTATTTTATCTATAGCTCTGGCTGGGAGTTCTTTTGGGGAGGGAATACTTTTTTTCTCTGTCTACCCAGTACACAGTATAATGAAGCCTTTTTTTGAATTTGACTCTTCCATCAGTGGAAATAGTAATAATGATGCACCTAATTTCATATTGATGGTGGATGACTGCCTAATTACAAATCATACTCAGGCACTCATGAAGGTGCCTGATCGCCCAGGCCCATAATAGTGTCTTAGGTGGGATGACATAACATCCAACAATTCTGCCTGACCACCAGCACCAAAAATTACTCTTCAAAAATGTTATTTGAAGAAGCTTTGGAACATGCTCATGCCTCACACTGCCACTTATTCCCTGTTTCAGCAGGAACTGGAAAGAAACAGTGAGCTATCTTGCTTTAGTTTGTCATAAAAGTAGTTGAGCATGAAACATGGAACCATACTGAAGACCTTCCTTTAGGGCTAGTCTGTAATTCTTGTTTGTAGAAATGTTTTTCTATTTCTATTGCAACATTTTTCTAAGTATAATTCAAAGAATTTCATGTGTTTGCCCAGGAGTTTTACGTGTTCAATTCTGTAGCAGAAACTCTTAAGAGACTTCTGAACATGCTGGAGACATCTGCTGTACATGTAGTTATCTAATCCATAACTCATTCATAAGGATTTCAATGTTAACTGGAAAATCAGATTATTTGACTTATTTTTGTCTTGGACCTATATAAGAAACAGTGTTTCTTAAACAATCAGGAGTGGCTAAACCCTATAAGCCAACGGAAAAAAGGAGTAGGTGTCAAATTACATGTTGCACAGCAGTTCTGCAGTGCCCAGTGATACAGATCACACATGAAATGGTTTGAAATAGACACAGAAAGAATCTTTTGATTGGAAACAACAGTTGTAAACCTACATCTTTTTGTTATAATAAGATATAGGCAAAGAGAGAGAAATGAAATTAAATCTTCACATAGAAAAGCTCTGCTCAATAACACAGCATTGTAGATCTGTTTTTCTCTATTCCTTTCATCAGTGTTTGGCCAAACTCCCACAGATCTCCCAGCAGTTATTAGATAAAACATTCATCTGCCTTTTCATCACTCTTACAGCCAGAGGCATCACCTTAAATAAGCTGGAATTGAACATGACATTTAATGTCAAGCTCAGCACTGCTAATGCGATCACGATTGTCTCTAGAACAACCTGTAGCATGACTCCTCTCTGAACGTATGCGAGCTGTGTATCCTTCTTTGTGTCCTATTCAGTATTCCTTGCCTAGACATTCTACACAGCTGATACTAAGTATCTTTTTTTGGTTCCATTTCATCCCCCAAGCAAGTTGTTAGTGCCATTTCCTCAACGCTGCTACCACTTTCTCCAGTAGCTAACACATCCACACCTGCAATCTGACATGAGGATGTAACACTCAAAGATTTTTTCATGTGGCCAATAAGTGGTGTTGCTTGGATTTTTTTAATTTATGGGGAAAATAAAGAAATCTTGTTACCTTACCCATGAATGCTTAAAAAATTATGAATAAACTTTTGTCTGGAAATAGGAGAGTGGGTCCTTACAGTAAATGAGTTGCATCAAGGCAGGGAAAAGCAAATAGAAGACACTGAATGGCAACAGCTCTACAACTTCTGTTTCACCAGGGCAACAACAACCAAAAAAAAAAAAAAGAAAAAAAAGAAGAAGCCTTTTTGAAAGGTTTATAGGCATAGGACGTGTTTGTATCGAATTATGAATTTATAATCTACTGCACTGCAGATGGTAACAAGGGGAAACTGCAAAGCACTCTATTGAAAGCCTGCCACAGAAAAGCTGTTTTTTGGTTACTTGCTTTACTCATAGTTCACCATCCTTAAATATCAGTGTCCTGGATTTTTTTTTTTACTGTTTATAGATCTTCAGTGATGATGAAGTTCAAGGAAACACATTAGACTTTGGGGAGAAGGAATAGAATCCTATTCCCATTTCCAAGACACAAATGCAAGACAGAAAACAGAAAAGGCAACTTGAAACTTTTTACAAACTGCACAGAAGGACGAGGTGGAGTCCAAGCAGGTAAGATCCTGGTCAATAAAAAAAACTTAAGAAATAAGTGGAAATCTCTTGGGATAACAGGTTGGCTTGTTGACAAGTACAGTGTTCATTACAGGGACACTAACATAACAGCTGGGGTGTCTGATTGCCATGTCTTCAAGCAAGGGACATTTCAGATGGTTCTGTTGAAATTAGTACAAAAACCTCAAGAGATGTGGGTAGTTGTAAATAGTCCTTTGCATGATTTCCTGTTTTTCTAGGGATGAGTGTCTTGGTAACAGTTATTTAGAGACAGAAAGCAAACTGCTGAAAATATACACATGCTTTGGCCAATAGCAAAATATGCTCAGAAATCTGATGAAACAGTTCTCACTTACAGATGGCAACAAACAAGCACTTTCTATGATAACTTAGACCTTCAGAGGGGGATAATTTTATTCACTTTATTTAAGTACCATTTGGGGACTTACCTCTGATTTAGCACTCTCCTTGCCTGTGGAATTAAACATATTTCACACTATTCTCTCATGTTCTGATGTCCCATGAAACAACATAAAGAAATTTGATTTATCAAGATAACGTATTAACTCCGCCAAGGACACAACTTTACTCTTATGCAACTATTTTGGTATTTTATATTGCCACAATTAACCACCAAGAGCTTTAAACAGAAAAATAAATAGGTACAGCAAAATCCCAGCATAGCTATAATATTGTTTATCCTGTTGTAGGTTAAAACTCATGCTTGAAGGCATTATGTGATGAGATTGAAACAAAAATGGTGGCTCATTTTTTTTCTTTCCCTTGTCATTATCAGTAGTGCCAGATGGATAACTTACAATAGGAAGGACAAGAATTGTTTTTTTCCAAATTATAATGGTAGACCAAATTTTTCTGGACTCCCAGGGAAGCCAAACCTCTAACTACAAATATCTCTTGCACAGTGACTCACAGGGGCACCACAGAGAAACCTAGAGGGCCAAATTTGGTCTTCAGTGGAATGGATATTGATTACTTTTGGAAATAAAGGATATAGTGGATATGACTTACTGGAGTCTGCATCTTAACCTGGAGTGAAAGTCAAAACTTTTAAAAAGTTTGAAATAAAGCATAAAAGTTATCGTAATTGATGGTGTACCAAAGGTTTCACCTAAGCTTACCAAGGAATAAAATGGAAGCCTGAATTTCAATGCCTTCAATTAAGCGGGACTCAGAGTTTTGTAAAAGCTAGGAATAACAACTTGCTCTCTTATTTGTGTTTTCTGTTTTTACCAGCACCTTATGTGTGTCCTCAATTTAAGCCAAGTGTTATTTTTTAAGAAATTCACTTCTCGTAATCATTCTGTTTTGCCCTTAGTCACAACAAGTTATTGAGTATATTTGTTAGATAATTTGGGTCCAGTTCAGTGAACTACGGCATATTGCTGAAGGCCACTGGTTTGAAGCAATTCTTTTCTCACTTTTCTCAATTCCTTATTTATTTATTTTGTGTCTCACAAATTTTTCTTCAAGTCAGTCTGTTCAGTTTTTTGAAAAACTTCACCTTTTCCTCAGTCCCTTCTCTACAGTTGTTTTAACATCATTGCTAACTATAGCACCAGTAATTGCATGAATTCCAAGTTTGGATTTTTTTAAAAACCAGCATCAAGGTACTTTATAATATTATTTTATTTACAATTTATGGAGGGAGCAGCCAACAAGAAACATGGAGAGGGCCGGTTCTCAAGGGCATGTAGTTTTAAGACAAGAAGGAGTGGCTTTAAAATGAAAGAGAGTGGGTTTAGATTAGATATGAGGAAGAAATTCTTTACTGTGAGGGTGGCAAAGCATAGGAACAGGTTGCCCAGAGAAGCAGTGGATGCTGCATGCCCAGAAATGTTGAAGGACAATTTGGATGAGAATTTGAACTACCAGGCGGAATAGAAGGTGTCCCTGCCCATGGCAGGGAGGGTGGAACTAGATGGTCTTTAAAGGTCCCTTCCAACATAAACATTCTAAGATTCTACAACTCTAAGACCATAAATCAAGTAGTAGTGCATAACTGTGGTATATATGATTTCTGAATGTTAGTATATGAAATATCCAGTATTAGAAGAAGTGGTCACACTGGAACTTAGCAACCGCAAACTATGACACCTATCAGAAAAGCTGGGCTGCAAAATGATCATTTCAGAAGCTATTTTTAAGCAGGCTCAGCACTCAAGACAACACCAATTCCCCTCCACCCCCTGAAAGATGGAGAAAATGAGATGTCAGCAATCAACACAGTCAACACGGATTCAATGCAGCATCTGACAGCATTTATGTTAATAGCGCTTTCTTGTCCCACGGTCCAAAGAAATATGCTGTTAAAGCTCGACATGCAACTGGGACATCTCAGTATGGTTGTCTCACCCTCAGATGAGAATCTCCTGACAAAAATTTGAACATGCAGTTAAGCTTACTTGTTTACCAGTGAATTTGGTGTTTGAGGAACCTATGATCCAAACTTAAGTCAGAGTAAAGATTAGTTCACTGCAACTTTTTTGAGCCAGTTGGACATATGATGTCCTATTAAAATTGCCTAACAGCTGATCATAAGGTGTTTAAGGAGGTTTAATGTCATTCTGCTTCACTGAGCACTAAACACTATATTTCTAGCCTCCTCAAAAAAAGTTTGTATTTCATGAAGGATATTTTAAGCCAACATCAAAAGATGAACAGACAAGGAAAATATTTCTACTTACTTCAAAGTCTTTCACTTCAATGCCATAATTAGAAGTCCAAATTATTGCAGAATTATTTCTGCTTACCTTGTACAATGGTACCAATTTTTTTTAGTCAGGAAGCTAATTTCTGCAGGGTCAGTCAACACAAAAATGTTTCCATTATATTAAATATAAGAAGCATGATGAGTTATGTCAAGCAGCTCCCCTATGATGTGTGACTAAATACTACAGTACATCCTTGCTTAAGAGAAAGACAGATAATGGATGTGAGAAGATCTGGATTTTTTTTAAAATTTGGACACTATGCTAATTTGGGAGGAGAGAAGAGATGTGAAAGTCATGTGAAAGTCAGCGGTTCATTTATATTTCAAAATATACAAGATAGTTTTGAAAAACATAGGTATTTTTCAGATTCATATTACAAATAGTTCTTATTTTGAAAGTATTTTCTATGGGAATTTGCCTACATTCAAGTTCTGAAAAGACAGGAAACATCTGGAAAGCAAAGTAAGAAAAGTCAAGGCTGTTTTTATTTTCATTTTCAGCTTGTTAAGGGGGCCAAAATCAGGAGTACTGAGTAATTCTGATTTGCAATTCTATTTAGATACTATATGCTAGGAAGTGCAGACCCTTTCGCTGTCAGAATCTGCTACAAGAACACTGTGTCATGCACTTGAAATACCAAATCAGTGTTTACACTAACACTTGGAAGTTGTTTTAAATGGGTACTTCAGGATACGACTATGCCTAAATTATGTCATATGTCTATGCGTAAATGAGAGCATTGATGTTTGCCACCCCTGTAATAGGCAGCTGCTTCACTTTCCAGGTATAGAGGGCTATGTCTTTCCCATGGATCTCAACAGTACTGAATCATCTTGTTACAGAGGAACTGCAAGAACTGGATGAGATTTTTTTTTTTTTCCCCTTATATTACTTTTCTAACTTCAAAAGAATTTTCAACACATAGTCAGGAATTTCTCAACAGGCTCAGTTGGGGACAGCTAAAATATTTAATTTTGCAATTTTGATCTTATTTTTTAATTTTTTGGAGATAAATTTGCCAGTATTTCAAACTAAAAATCTGCTTTTTAAAAAGAAGATAATTTTGAAACAAGAGTTTTCAACAGTTTTTGAAATCTTCTCCTTTCCACTCTGTATATTATTTCAAGTTGATTGATTATTCAAAACTATTTCTAGTGTAAAGAATTTAGTTTCAGCAAAATACAAAAAACAAAGTTTTGGCAAAGATGCAAACTGAGAGTAATTTTCTGCTTTTAAGAATGATCTTCTCACCTCTAACAAAATAAACTGTACAATCTACTTGTCCATATGAAACCAGCCGTATCAGTGGTTGTTTCTTGGGAAATTCCATGAACCATATGATGCACCAAGATGAACCTCTTAGACTTGTTCATATTGCAGGTAGCCACAACCAATATTGCTCTAAAGTTCTAAGTTATTTTCAAACCTAGAATGGATAGGCACAAGATTGTGAGGGAGTTTTTAACATTTGAGAGTACAGACACCACGCTTAACAACAGAAGTAGTGCTGCATCTGCAAGATTGCTCCATACTATCTGCATTTTGAGAAGATCAGACCCTGGGTTTAGAAATTAATGCATTTACTAAAATGTTTATTTAACGTGTTCTGTGTCTTCCAGATGATGTGGCCACCTAGTGCAGCTGGTGCCTGACCATATCCAGGATATCTGTGTCTACTGGGCAAATGGACTGAGACAGCCTGATAAAATATATTCCGTTACTTATTCACCTAGAAAGGATTTGTTCTAGTGACTAAAAAAAATAGCCACTTTTGCAATTCCTTGAGACATCAATAAATAGAGTAGGATTCCCTAGCAGATTCCATGAGGAATCAAACTGCTGGAAGCACGAAGGTTTTGTGTATGTCTGCTTTCGTCTGAGTTTTGCCTTAAAACATAAGAAGGCAGGAGGTGGGCTAATGGATTTTCTGTAAGATTTATGTAACTAAATTAGCCCACTTCACTCCATGCAAATTCCCAGTGACTGCTGAACCACTCACTAATGAATACAAGTATAGGGAATTACACGACAAGTTGCTTGAGTCTAGACTGTCTGCTTCAGCAGTCAGTGACAACATGGCCAATGGGAACATTAACTGCCTTTTACTCTTCCATCCCAAGAGGAAATGTCTTTCAAAAATGCCATGTCCTTTTGCACATTAATGACTTTCTACACACCATACATTTACAAACTACTGTAGGTTGTGATATAGCAAAAGAGTAGTAAAGATGTTATGTGTGGTAGTGTAGAATTTCTTTTTCAAGTAAATAGCTTATTTGTAATGCTAAATAAAGTGAAAATAAATTTATAAACACACTATGTATGATTGGAGCAGAGAGTGGAAGATACGGTAAAGTTATACACATTCGTTTCTTTTGTTTCACACCTTAGCTTTACCAGGGTTTTGGAGAAAAAAGAGGAACAGATTGACTTCCTATTCAAGAACACACAACTTTGGAAGTTGTTTAAAAATAAGAAAACTATAACGTTTTAAAATCATTAACACACGGAATAAAAAAATTGTCTTTTACCAGAGGAGAACAAAGCATGAAAATACTTAAAACACCACTTCATTTCCAGTAAGATTTTCCAGGGTACATGAGAACTCATTGAGCTCTGACAGGAAGACAAGCAGAGAGAGGGAAGCCTGGAAGTGTCTTTTGGCAGGTTAGTCTGAGATCCTCATGTAAATGGTCAGATATCTATAGAAAAGGTACAAGAGTTTAAAACATAGATTTTTCTGAATTCTTTCATGTTAAACGAACATAGCTTTGCCATGATGAAATTTTTTTATTATAGACTATCACAGTCATTATTCAAGAGGGAGAACTGTAAAGCGAGAACGCAAATCAGACCTGCTGAATGATCTAAGCTGAAAAATACAACTGCATTCTGGGAACTGTTTCCACCACACACACCAGATATTATCAGAGTGCTGAACTTGAGACCTTACAGATATAATGAAAATATCTATTCCAAGACTGCATGCAGTTTATGAACTTAGCAACCCCAGGAAAACTAAGTGAAATAATTCTGTATTATTCTAGGAATTCATTACGTGGCTGCTGAACACATGAATGACATGAAAGCCAAAAAAATCAAAGGTCTCTAAACTATAACTTACTCCCTTACATGCTTTTTTCAGTTTTCTGTTGCATAAACTGCCCCTTGTTTTGGGTTTAGATTATCCCGGTGGCTTTGAGTAGCCGGTATGAGAGCTTGTGTAAGATAATAAAAGAAGGAATCAAGCACATCTGTATTTACTTGCCTGAACTAAATTAAAGAAGTTCAATTTCTGGTTGGTTTGGGTTTTTTTTCCCCTCAACTCAGTATATTTATCAGGCAACACAGAAATGGTCTCTGAGAGTTTACCCTGCTTTTTCAGGGAGATGAATAAGATACAAAAGGCCACTGTCTCAGTAGAACAGTCAGATTTCATTAGTGGAAAGTACAAGCATGTACAAAGAGCTGCCCTTACATAAACTTCAGGCATTTGAAATTATGGCTTATGTCAGGAGCAGAAACTTTCCAGATGCAGAGACTAGATTACAAGAGTACCAGCAGTGATCTGGGTCCATGTGGAGAGTGTTTACTGTTTACATTTTTTTTCCTCTGCACTAGAGTCACAAGACAGATGCAGGAAAAATCAGCAGCTTTGCAGTCCCACGTGTCTTTGCAATCAGCCTTATCATTGATTTATTTGTAATTTCCTTGTAAACTTCTTCAGAAATCATTTATCCATTTTGCAAGCATGCCTTCAAGTGTAACATATATAACCTGAATATCAAAGAGCATTTGAATTCTAAAACCATGGCAAGAATTTTTTACTTGCACAATTATTCATATAGATCAGAAACACACACCTTGAAGCCAGTGCTGAAATGAGTCAGCTTGCTCAAAGCTTTAATGCCAACATGAACCATAAATACATTGTTTAGAGAAGTTCACTGCCACAGAAATGCATGACAGGTGTTCTACACTTTCTTTAGGCAACATATGTTTTATTTATCAATTGTTGTAATATCAGTGCCAAACTAATCTTTGCATTAGCCTTAAGTGAATATTTGGTAAATAAAGCTGGTCAATAAAGATCTTTTTGATAGTAGTTCTGAAAAACTCCAAGTACATCAAACCACAATATTTTTCTTCAGTACTGGTTAAATCAATAACAGCTAAAACATTTGGATATGAAAAATGATTTGGGGTGTGTAAACTTTGGATTGAAAGGTATCACTCAGGATTAGGTATATTTATTCCAACTAAGTCAAAAACACAAGGAAGAGAAAAACATAAGACAAATGCTTCAAAAAATAGTGAACAAGAAATTTAAATACTAATTTTTCTTTGGATGAGTAAAAAAGTAACAGTTACAAAGGAAATTTATTGTTAGGATACTAATGATATCCTGCAAAATCTTGTTTTCTTTCTACAAACAAATAATATTGAAGCTTAAACAAAACCACTGAGTACTGCACACAAATAAGTCTCCCAAGATAGCCAGTATTTCAGATTGATCTGCTGATAATTTTTATGGAGTCCATCACAGTCAGGAATACACTTTTAAGCCATTATATTACCCCTTTATATTTCAAAAACGAGGCTACCATTAACTTCCATGTGGTACTTTGGTTTTATCCAAATTCTGCAATGCACAGTCCTGTCTTCTAAGACTAAATTACCATGAAAAAACCAAAATTTTAGTTTGCTTGTTTTGCTCTTGTTTAAAAAAAATCCTGTTACATGCTATTTGTTTTAACCAATGAAGGTGATATCTAAAAAAATAAAACCCACAGACCCATAAAACTAATTGGATACCAATCACCTGTTATGCCTTATAAGTATGATCAAAATTTCTACTGTCTACTAAAAATTAAAGAATACAGGAAAATTAAATACAGCATAGTGTAAGAACACATCTATACAGATCTTTTAGGAATTTATTTGCAGATGAAACAGTACCATCATCATGTTCAGCATTGCTCACACTCTTTAAACTGAGTACTCAGCATCACAAAGTTAGATTTCTAGAAAGAGCCTGTCTCACTGTAGTCCTCTAATCTGTGTAAAATAGAGGAACTCACTATTGTCATGAAAACAGAAGGAGTTCCAATGTTTAAGGAAAAGCCAAGTAACACTTTGTATGGAAATGCAGCCTGTTTTTCTATGGAGAGACTGTTGTATTCCCAGTAAAGGACTGAGCTTACCAAAAAAAGAAGGAGGAAAAAAAAAATCCAGAATGACCTAAATATTGCACCATCTTTTGAAATACTACACTCCAGTGTGCTACCTACCTACCTATCTTCAGCAAATGCTCTCTCGAATTATTATTTGTCAAAGAAGTATATAGAGTGGGAAGGACTCTGGAGATCTCCAGATCTCTAGCTATATATGCAGATATAAAACTACACACACACAAACCCATGAAGGTTTATACACATGTGTGCATATATATATGTATATATATGTGTGTATATATACATATATATATAGGTTTTTACAGTTTCTATTTGTGTACCTCAGAGAAAATATCAGCTGTTATTTCATTGTAGAAAGAAATTTCCAACCATCCTTTGCTCCTAAGACAACACAGGGAAGGTTGAGGAAACCATCACATCACCTTTTTATGCAAAAACCTCAGCAAAGCTGTGCAATTCTCCATTAGCTGCTGACCATATACCTCCAAAATCTTTTCTCAGCGTCTCATACTCTTTTAAAAGGCATTACACTTGAAATCCAAATTGCTCCACCCTAACTGATTCAAAGCAGCTCTGCAGTCAATAAAGTTATTTCAGTTTCAAGACTTCTGCAGTAGAAATATGATACATACTCTTATAACTGAATAACAGTTATTGAGCTTATTTACTCATGGAATATTTGAATGGCAAGGGGACAAACCACTAACCTTCACTAATAGTTTCACTATTTCTTTGATTGCAAGTGCTTACTTAGCATCCTGATTTCTTATAAACAGATACTCTGCTGTGTTTTGGTTTTCAAAGAAGATATGGAAACTGCTCTAGGATAAGCTGGCCTAGCTACACATAATTACAGACCTTCATTCTTGCTATCTTTCCTTCTTCCACCTTAGTTTAGGTTTCTCAGAACCTTGAGAGATACTTTTTCTTATACATGCAGGTTTTCCTCAGGATTTTGAGAAAACGCTATGCAAGAGAGGAATTGTTGGCATTAAAACCACCAGAGACTCATGTCTTACCCATACAGATATAGATAAGCTCTTTGTCATAAGTCAGGTTAAACTCATACACTGTAACACGTCCACCTCATAAAACATTAAAATGCCCCCTGGCAATATTAATTTTAATGCAAGTGTAACTCACCAACACATAGAACTTCTTTTGCAGGCTTGGAGATGTCTGAACATCTTACACCCACAGTTTTGTCAGCATCCTGTATCACATCATCCATCACACATACATCAAGCCACTAAGACAACTAAAGAAAAAGGCACCAGGAGCATGGCTGCAGGCTGTGCATTTACTAGCTCAAGCTTTTTGCTTGCTCACTGAACTCATATACTTTTCATGGTTGATTTCTTTGGACAACTACCTATGGAAATTAAAAAAAAATGTAGGGGAAAAAACTGGTTTTGTAGGAGACGAATAGACAAAACACCTACTGTGTCTCCAGCCAGTTATTATACCTCAACAGCTCAAAGGTTTTACCCTCTTCCTCCTTTACCTGCATTTCAATTTGCCCAGTTCCATTCTCAATAATACATCATTATCTACTAAGCAAACTTCCCTGATACTCATACACTTTTCAGAAGGTCTGTGCATCATCTAAGGTGAAATTTCTCATTTTCAGAGCTGAATCTAATATATGGCTATACTGTCCTATTTTCTATTTCTGCAATACTTATTCAACTGTGGTATGATACAGTCTCTAAAAGACAGATCATTGCTTCTGCTATGATAATGGATCAATATTTTGCCTTGATTGTATTGATTCTGACGGAGTCCAGAGTGTTCTTGTTTGAGGAGAAGTCAGACTGTTGAGGCCTAATTAAATAAAAATGATACCCGAAAAAAGGTTTCAGTAGTGTCAGTCACTACGTTATTACTCTCCTTTGTTCTAGCTGTGTTAGATTTAGATAGCTTCAAAATTAAAAGATTTTAAACTATGTATAAACTTAAAATGCAGTAGAAGTCCTGCTATGGAATGACTTAACACTACAAATGACAGATTAATGTTAAAAAAACCCTTTTTTTTGAAGCATAAAGAATGGAAAGCACATAGATTATCTCTTCGTGAGGAAAACCACAGACCCGTGACAGTGAGATACACCATTACCTGGTTACTTGACAAGGGCACTAATCACTCTGTACACATTTTCTGTCAGTAAAGGATGTAACCCATTCTTCCTGTTTATTGCACTCCATCTAGTAATCAAAAATTCACAGACTAACATCCACCCTTTTGCTAATTAGACTCAGCCTCTGCTGATGGGAGCTGATGTTACCCTCTCCACAATTAATTTTTATGCTACTGCATGATGAAGTCAAAGATAGATATTTTCTGAAGTTCCTGCCCTACAGCCCTGGGTTTCATCTGAAAAAAGTTCTGTCTGAGCTACATGGATTACTGGCATAGCCATTTCAAGTGCTGACCACCTTAACTGTTTTATCTAACTGGAATAAGAAGGCTTAGGCTATGGCACAGAAACCTCACACATGAAATCATCAGAAACACTCTTTTAATGGTGGATATCTTACAGTGGTTTCACATTTACAGCTGGCAGTGATAATGTCATCCCCTGAGGAGAAAAGAGACATGGCACAAAGCCATGGGATATAAGTTTTTTTCCCCCATCATCTTTCTTCTTTTTTCTTTTCCCTTTAGATGTACAACAGGTGCTTGTAGGAAAACCACTATTCTGACCTAATCATCCTCACTGAGATAAAATGCTAAGAGGCAGCTCTGGGGGGAGAATGACAAAACACATTTGCATAGTTTGCACTACAGATTTTATTTAATTTAGGAAGAAAGGCCTGTGAGGCTTACTGCATTGTCAAAAACTGCAAATATAAAAGTGCCTTCAGTATTTCCTAAAGTGCTAAGTAAAAGGTCCTTTGGATTCAGAGGTTAAGCCAGATTGATGAAATCAGTCTTCATAGCCTTTTGAGCTATCTTTGGGGGGTAAATATGGTATGGGTAAACTATATGGTCTTGAAAAAGAGTTTCAGTCACTTCAATGGAACAAAATCACATTCAGCTCTGGACTTCCCAAGTACAACCACAAAAGACTTGTTTCTAAATTCTGGCAAAAATCTACACACACAATAATAACAATAATTTTTGCCCTTCAATGAAAAGTCCTAAATGCTAACAAAAAGCACTAGATTATCACCAATACCTTCTTCCAGCTCCATAATGTATTATAATGTATTACATGCATATAACGTACATATGAAATAATTCATTCACCATTTTCACCTACCTTGGTTAATCCAAGTATCTCATGGCAATATATATTCAAAGAGCTTTCTAGAATAGGCACAGGATTTAATCATTAAATTATCTAAATGTTTTTTAGAACAGACTAACATGGATACTATCCAGGCCTGACATATGATTTCTAGACTCACTAAAAACAGCATCAAAGAAGCAATGGAGTAAATAAAACAGCTTCAGAAGGAAGGCCAAAAAGCATGAAGAGTGTTTACCTCATACAGGAAAGGATGGATTACGATCTCCTTGTACATGCTTGTGCATTCTCCCAGAATATTCTTACACAAAGGCAGAGATCAAAAATTAAGTGAAACGAGAAATGCCCACTAGCTCTCTACTAGCAACAAAAAACTTCTTCATCTGAGGAGCGAAGAAAAGTGTCCTTTGGTGCAGCTATCAGGTTGGTCTAAATACTGTGTCAAAATATATAATCCGTCTTCGAATATAAATATTTCAGGAGTAAAAATTCTTGTTTACGAATTGAAGCTTTTTTTAGAGGCACTTCTCTATACAATAAGCTTGTCTGCTAAGCAATGAACAAACTCAGCTTCATAAAATTTCCTTCTTTTTTAAGTAGATTTCAAAAGCCTAGTCTAGACTTGTCCTTTGTTCTGGCAATTCAATTTAAGAGAAATTTTAATGTTACCAAAACCTTTTTGTTAAGGATCCCTTTTTTAATCTGCACAGTTGAAGTAGTTTTTTGTGCTAACAGAAAATCCATTACTTTTTTTTTTCATTTGATGCTTGTAGAGGTTTCATTTTGAACATAATAAACAATTAAAAGCTGAAGTTCACTTTGTCTCTTTTTAAAATCTCTGAGAAAAAGACATAGATGCATGAAGTGGCTCTACAGCTCAGAAGCTAGAGATGAAAGACCCAAAATGTGCTGCATTATTTTACAACTCATGTTCTAATCTCAATATTCTCCTTTGTCTTACGATATTTTCTAAGGGAACATTTCAGCTACTAAAAATATGTAATAAACTGAAGTGTAATAAACTGAGAAAATTGTGCCCTTGACCTTTGGAAATTTTTATCCAAAACCATGCAGTCAACACTTCCAGCTAATATGTTATGCAATATGATGCTTACAGTACCTGTTCTCTCAAATACAGCATAGGCATGATACTATTCTGATGAGCAAAGCAATACTTGTGCGATAAACACACATGCATTCACAAGCTGCTTTCAAATGTATTTAGTTATTTAAATATATAGCTATCTAATGAAAATCAGTATCTATACTACTCAGACTTCAATTTCCAAGAAAGTATTTTGTTGATTTCATCATTGACCATTTTAAGACTGTCTTATTTAGGTATTGGCTGTATCAGAGGAGCTTCAGAAGCATTTTCGGACTAATGATTTGAAAGACGAAAGGAAGGAATAAGAAACATTCCCTTCCTAAAGGCATTTTAAAATCCAAACCATACTGAACTGACACAACATGCAGTCTGAAAAACACTATTACTGCCTCTTCTACAGTATTTCAACTTCAGGACACATCATACCCTAGCTTTTGGTGATGTAATACCCTCAATCTATCCTTCCAAACTCAGCACTGAATATTACAGAAAATACAACTATCTTAATTGTACCAAGTTAGAAAGAATATTTAGTGATAAGTTGACCAGTAAGAGTCTTATCTCTTTTGCAAAGAAAAAAAAAAAAAAACAACCCAAAAACTTAGAATATTAAAACATTAAAAATAGTTTTGAGGTGTACTTGTCTGACCAAATGGATACAGCAATTTTGTGCCAGCCAGAACATCTCTGGACAACTGAGAAATTTTAAGATCTTACCTGATTCAGGAAGGAGTGTATCTTTAACATATGTCTTACCACATTTACTGTGCCATGAATATATATCACATACATATTATCAATCCAAAACTTTTTTTCTAGACCAATACAATTTGTGGCTGGCAGTCATTGTGAAAGTCAACAACTACAAGAGTCATTAGCAAGAGCAGTATCCTTGATTCGTTAAGGCTATCCTAGACTAGAAACCTTGTACCAAGTGCAAGAGATCTCAACTCAGTCAATAGTCGTATAATGCACTTAGTGTAGAAAGGGAGAGCAAGACAAGTCCTGTCTGCAGAGTGCCCAAAGGCTTTGCCATATCCACTCTGAAAAGAGCAAGAAAATCCCAGCAAGTGCTTCCTCCAACAAGTGATTACACTTTCAAGAACTTTTCCCCCTGAATCCATAATCCTTCTACCGGAAGGACAGGTAAGCAAAGTTTTAGCAGCATTTCTATTACCCACCAGATTTCCATTTCTCTATCCACATGCTAGAGCAGGATTTGGCGCTAGCTAATACAGGTCTTATAAATTGTAATGAGGATGGAAGGATTCTTTCCAATACTAGATCCAGGAACTACTCCAGGTGACATTCTCCAAACCTGAATAAAACAATTGCCTAGCTGGTTTGGATACACCTGTGAAAGACCAACAATTTGTAGAAATGGTATTTGGTACTGGCTGGTCTCATGCCTGGAGTGGTAAGCCAAAATTATCTCCACAGTAAAGCATTCCTTAAGGGAGTCAGACTCAACACACAGAGAACAGATTGAACACAGCAGCCAAGAGCGTGACAGCAATCAGTGATCTGCCTTTAGCCCATACTTGTCCCTTTTTCCAGTAACTGCAATTTGCCTACTGATTGTGACCCAGTGATCACAAAAAGTACTACAAGAAAATTTGTTCCCATGACAGGCCACTATTTATGGGTATTTTCAAACACTACTCACAAGTCAGCTGCAAATTCCAGGAACAGTTTTGTTTTCAATCAAATTCTAAGTGTCCTAATACAGCCCCAATTAATTTCTGTGGCTACTTTCAGAACTGAACTTTTCCTTTCTGCTTATTGATTGTCACCACTCAGTGATGAGATGACACCATTCAAATATAAAGAATGGTTTCACAATATTCTAAGGAGGATTCCGAAATATGCCTATATTTTAAACTCTTTGCTTCCTCACTCTGCATTTGACCATCATGTCACAAAGTATGATGAGCCAGCTTTCACAGATAGCAATTCTCCTATCATTTCTCATCACAGATCTGAACCCAGAATGATCATCTAACAAAGGTTAGCTACTCCCTAAGTGACGAGGAGACAGATACCAAATGAAATAAAAAGGTTAGCAAGGCACAGCCCCTTTAGAGAGGTAGCAGAGATAATGGCCAGGTTCAACCAAGAGTGCAAATCAACAGGAAGGCGCACAGCCATAAGGCAGGACCCAGATCAAACCAGGAAAACAATCTGTGGTTCAGAAACAATTACAGGTAATCAGGGTGAGATATTATCTGGAGGTCAGTGAGCAGGTTCAGAGGCACAGGACAGGTCAAGATAGGATGTCAGTCCACAGGTTAGGACCCAGGACAAGAGGATCTGTGTCTGAGCACAAAAATGGCTGAGCCAGCCAGCAACCAATACTGCCAGCACAGCTCAGACAGAGGCTGGAGGCTCCAGAGCCAACACAGAGCTCTTTAGCTTACTGGCAGAGATATGGATAGGGGACACAGCTGAGGCTGGCTTGGGCCATTAGAGCTCTTAGTGCACTCAAGGCCCTGACATGGATGATCTTGGCCACCTGCTCATGATTTGGAGATAACCCAACAATCTGTGGTGATTACACAATTATGTGGACAATGCAAAAGAGATACTCCAAACTTGTCAACTCTCCTTAAGAGAACTTCCCTGGAGATTCTTATCTTTACCACTAATATTCAATTTGAGCTAAAAGTAGGATTGTGGTTTTTTTAGAATACGTTTTTTTAGTTTAAAACAAAGCAACTTCAATGAATGTATAGTTTTAGCTGTGCTAAGATAGCACAGAAAATGAGATTAATAGAATTAAATAAGCATTAGACTTAATAAGCTTAATGAGAACATGTGAAATAGAATAATTTTAGAGAGAGAGAAATCCTCAAGCTCCAAGGCATATTTCAACCAGGAAATGAGAGAAGCTAAAAAGTTCAATCCATTATGATTCACTTTTCAGAATAATCATGATCAAAAATGAGCACTTGAAGAACAAAGAAAACAAGCAGCTCTCTTCAGTTTTAAAAAGAAGCAACTTATATGCAATACAAACTGTTCTCATACTGGAGGGCTTTTAAAGTCCCCCTCTTCTACTTACTGTTATAACCATGGATGCTTTTCAGATCGTACAAATATATAAACACTACTGTTCGGATGCCTAATTTTGCAGATAGTCCAAGAGTCAGGAACTTCTCTTTGTGGATCTAGCATTCAGCCTGTGTCTAATTTTCCCATTTGTGCAATAGCATTTATACCATCTTTCTAGTTCACATTTTAACAAATATTTTAACAATTGCAATAGATGAAGATATTAAAAAAATTAGGGCAGATGACAAATAAGGGTTGGATTAGGATTCGCCAAAACTCATGCAGACCACCAATGATTCAACTTTCAACCATTACCTTACTCTCCCTCATCCACCTACAAAACAGAAAATCTCATAATTTTCAGCAAGGGTTTAAGACTGGAGAATCATGAAATATTCAACCTTAGGAAGATACAAGTGCCTAGGAATGACACTAAGTTGAGTGGGAGCATTCATCTGCTGGAGGTAGGAAAATTCAGCAGAGGGATGTGGAAAGGCTAGATAGATGGGCCAAGAGCAACAGTATGAGGTTCAACAAGGTAAAGTGTTGGGTCCTGCACTTCAGTCACAACAATCCCAAGGCACCACTACAGGCTTGCAGAAGGGTGGCTGAAAAATGCCCAGCACAAAAGAACTTGGAAGTGCTGAATGTGAACCAGTGCATGCCCAGGTGCACAAAAAAGGCCACTGGCATCCTGGCTTGTAGCAAGAATATTGTGACCAGCAGGACAGGGCTGTACTCAGCACTGGTGATGCTCTACCTCAAATCCTGTGTTCAGTTTCGAGCCACTCACTACAAGAAGGACACTGAGGTGCTGGAGTGTGTCCAGAGAAAGGCAACAGACCTGGGGAAGGGTTTGGAGCACAAGTCTCATGAGGAGCAGCTGAGGGAGCTGGGTTTGTTTAGCCTGAGGGAGACTTTATCACTCTTTACAAGTCCCTGGTTGTAGCAAGGTTGGGATTGGTCACTTTTGTCCAGCAGCTAAAAGCAGGAGAGAGGTCATAGCCTCAAGTTGCACCAGGGGAGGCTTACATTGGACATCAGGAGGAATTTCTTCACAGAGGGGGTTGCTAAGTACTAGAGTGGGCTGCCCAGGGAGATGGTGGAGTCACCATCCCTGGAGGTGTTCAAGAAATGAATGGACAGAGCAGTTAGTGCTACTGTCTAGTTAATAAGACGGAGATAGGTCAGCGGTTGGACTTGTTGATTTTAGAGGTCTTTGATTTTAGAGGTCTTTTCCAACCTAAAAGATTCATGTGATTGATTTTGTGTGTGATTAGGCTGCAAAATGCCTTAAGAATTTGGTCTTTATCCTGTGTTTATTTCATCAACATCCTACATAGACAGCCTTTTAGTCAGTTCCTTGACTTATTTCATGATGAAGACTCCTGCAGGAATACACCTCACTCTTCCCTGGCACACTTCTCATAAGCTGTTAAAATACATAGTTCTGATTATTAGACTTTGTCTGGCATTAGATTTCATTTATGTTTTCATACCTGGAGGTATGCTTTCTCAAAGCCAGCCTCTTAGCTATAAGAAATAAGAAGATTCTTTTTTTGTAATGCATTAGCACAAAGCACCCCTCAATGGCCTGACAGCCTCCATACTAAACTGAGAGTCTTATTTGCATAAGGAGAGATGCAGGAAGTGCATGGAGACAGATGGATGAATATTAATTAATGCTTATAAGTCTGAGGAAAATAAGCAATTTGAAATTTGTAATACCCTCTTCCCAAACAACCACGTCATATTTACATTATAATATAATACTAGAAGACAGAATGTACTAAATGCATAAGGAACTACAAGCTTTATGTTAAGTATTTCTTGAAAGATAAGGACAGGAAGATACATAACTAAGACTGTTCCAGCTCAGCTCCTCCAGACACTAGCAGAGGGCAAAAGTAATTTCTTATATGCTAGAAATATCTTATAAACAGAAAACTTAGTTATTTAAACTTGCAGTTAGGTGGACATCCCAACCAAAACTCACCAAATAATAGAATTATAATGCCATTACTAAAAATCAGATTTGGCTGCTCATGAGATACCACAGATAGAGCTATGAATAGTAAAAGCTAGGATGCCAGTATAAAGATTCATTGTCCACAGTTTCCATGTATTCTATATTTCTGGCAGACAGTTACCTTTACTGTGAAGCTCTTTCTCACTGTCAAATTAAGCACAGCACAGCAGCTGTGATGCTGAATGTGTGCCATATGTTATCTCAGAACAGAGCTGATCAGGTACAACCAAACATCACATCTACTTCGGCTCTGCAAACTGTGTCGTGTGTCCCCAGCACAAAACCAGCACATTATTGACTATATTGTGTAAAGAATGTGGCTGCACTTCCCCTACAAAGTCTGTCCACATGCTGAAAGACTACATTAATTATGTCCATAAAGGGCATCTACAGTGCTAGTGTATGCACTAGATATTGGCACACTAATGTTTTGCTGATATTACTGCATTCTTGTATGATTTTTTTTATAAGCCTTCATTAAATACCTATTCATCATACTTCAGTATGAAAAGGGCAGCTTTTGCATGATTAGAAGATAATGGCAGTATAATAAGTTAGATGAAAGAACAGCCTTGAAATGAGAATAAATTTTTAACAATTTTCAGGCTTCATTTCTTTTTTAGGCAGGAAGAACAGGATCTAAAATTGCATAACTGTATAAAAAAGCTATATCACTGATATACAATAGGATGTTATTTTATTCACACCCAAGAGCAACTCAATGGACCCGTTCACACGTAGATGAGTAAAGTCTAAAGTCCTATACATTTTGCTGTGAATTAATTCACAATGTGCCTGCAATGACTCTGAAAAGTTGACAAATTGGAATTTTCCCTTCCAACTCAGCATATTATATGATTCTGTGATTAAAAGTCCACTGCACAAACCTGCCATTGCTACTAAAAAGGTAAAATCAAGCCTTAAAAAAGAAATGGAAAGAAAAAAAAGGAAAATGTAATAGGAGGGAAAAAGAAGGAAAAAAAAAGTAAAAGCAAAAAAGAAAAAAGGACCAAGATGGAAAAGAAGAAGAAGGACAATAAAAGTTTCCATAGTATTTTAGTTAGTTAGATCCTTAACCTCATTGAAATGTAGAGATTTCTATTGAATAGGCAGCAAACATCTTAAAAATTGGAATTCTATCTATGTCATGTTTACTGCTCTTGATGAAAAAATGACACACAAAGTTTTTAGAAATACATTTTTTCTTTCTTTTCAACCATGAATATCAGTTTTTCATTATGCTAAAACCATAATTCCCCTTAAATAGAATAAAGGGGGTTTTTTTCTGGCAAGGATGTATAGCGATAAAAAAATTATATATCTGTGTGTGTGCATGTATTCATGCCTGGTATAAGCAAATAATCCATAGGCTTATATTCAAGGTTCAATTAGAAATAAATCAAGACAAATATTTATACATGAAGCACAATAGATTACCTGAAATCTCATGAAAGTCTTTTCTGAAGTGGCAAACATTGTCAAGCTTCATCCCCCACTTTAGTCAAGACGGCGATGAGGTAGACCTCCTAGACACCCGCACAGCTTCCCATTCTACACAACAGTCTGTCGCCCACACTCCTGGGAAACACTGGTGGCCCAGAACTGCACACCAAGGAAACATGGTCCTTGAGAAACAGCACAAAAATGTTTGGCTGTGATCTCTTGAAAGTTCATTGACCTGAAGGTGATTTCATGACACATTTTCAATTTCAATCTGCAGAGGTTCCAAATAAAAAATGGTGACACAAGACTGGATGGCGAAACAACAAATGCAACTAGTTTAAACACACGGATTTTCCTGAGCTCTAAGTCCATGGGTGCTGGTTCACAGCACAAAATTTCAGATAGAAATGTTAGTTTAAAGAAAGACAAATAGACTGTTTTAAAGATTTCCTAACACTAAGCGACTTTAAGCTGTAAAACACATAGAACTTTTATTTGACCAAATGCAATACTAACTTATGTATCATTTCTTGTCTTGGATTCCATAGTGCCATTTAGCTATCTACAGTATTATGGTAGTCATCCTTACTTCATTCACACATTCTCAGGCTGAGAAGTCTTTTTAAAATTTGTAGTCTTCCTTTGTAGCTGTATTTAATCCTTCCTTAAACATACCTCCTCCCCTCCCGTTTTTCTTTTATTTTTTCCTTTGGGCTACCTCAGAAAACTTTCTCTATTGGACTTTTATAGCCTTAGATTGACAGCTCACCTCTCCCCTTTTTGCAAGACTCTCCTACTCCCTTAAAACAGTAATTCCTTGAACCTAGTCTGAATAAAAAGAGTTGACATATACTCATGTTTTTGGTTTTTTTTCCATTTAGACAACAGGCTTCCAAACTCCAGATCATGTAACCTGCTCAATGTCTTCTGAAGACAAGACATAAGGAGCAAAAACACGACAAAATAATAATAGAGGATTGACATATAATTGCAGCAATAATTCACAGACTGTTTACAGATTGATTCCCAAATCTAAGCCTCGATATAGAAAAAGGATGATGCAGACAAAAACCATTAGTATATTTTTGTACTTTTGCTTTATATGGAGGAAGGAAAAAAAACCCAACAAAAACCAACAAAACAATTTCAGACTGTTGAAAGCTGTTGTACTTATTGTACCTGCCAAGACTTATTTAGACTATATCCAATTTTAGGACCCTCAGAAGATAACAGTTAAGCTATATACCCTCCCTAGAATTACTGGTTAGTGTTAAAATGGAGTCAAATACTGACCACCCCAGAAGTACTAGCAGTCAGGTTTTTATGAGAATAGTTTCTAATAACAAAGAAAAGACAGAGATTTTACATAGTGGGCAGAAAAACTAGAGAGAAGAGTGGAGGTGGAAAAGCAAAAGCATTAGATATACGAATAAATTCAAAGTTGGTCTGTAGTCACTGGAGCGCAAATGCAGCTCACCTAAGATCAGGAAGATTATCAGGCATTTATCAATCTCAAATGTTACAAATAACATGTAAAATAATATTTTGATTTGCCTCAGAAGACACTGCAGTCGAAGGTACCCCCTAGCAGCTGTAGCACCAGTGAGTATAAATCACAAGATGCCCAGTAAAATTAGGATTTTAAATTAAGCTGGAACAATTCAGAAAAGAACAGTCTAGTCAGCCCTAAGCTGTTTTAATATCCATGGGTAGCATGGGGGAAGAAGAGGGAGGGGGAATACAAAAGATTTATCCAAACCACACAGAGAGGAGCTGCTTTTTCATCTGTACTTCTTGATAATAAACTTAGAAGATCTTGTTTACAAGTACTGCTATACCCTTCATAACAATTGAACGTGGGTGCCTATTTTAAGCCTTCATTCAGATTGCTCCCTATATGATCGACAGAGAAGCTGGAGAATTTGAGCTCATCAGTTGACAAAAAAGCTTGAAATGAGAACTGCTGGATCATATTTTTCCCAAGTGCTGGACAATCACATATGTAAGGACAATCACATATGTAAATTTATAAAAGTGAACTCAACTCAGAATTTTCAGAATTACACCATAGCCGTGCATAGTTTAGTGGTTTGATATCTCTCAGATGCATCTGTTAAACAAATATAGAAATTTGAAAAATTTGAAAAAAAAAAAAAGAGAACATGCACTGCTAACAGGGTTTTGAAGACAAGCTTATTAACATACAGAAAATGTGAGAAGATCCTGAGCTGAAAGCTGCAACAGGAAAACCAAAGGTTTTTTTCTATAAAATTCCCCAATATATGCTGAGTCTGCAGATTCCAGTTTAGGCATAACTTGGACATGGCTTTTCGAACAGGTTGCACCATTTGCTTTCTCCTTACAGAGGCAATCTAAAGAACTGTCATCCTGAAAGAACAGAAAGTTTGAGCCTGTAAGCATTCTACTTTGTTCCACTCTAGAGCTGAGTACATATTTAAAGGTAAAATAACAAATATTGTACACAACAGCCCTTAGGTACCCTCAAGGAATAAAAGATTATATGTAAAAGTAAAGGATAGTTTTGCTTGTTTGAAATGCGCTAAGATAGATAATAACTGGTCTCATTTAGAGAATGAAATGCAAAAAACTGAGAGGCTTTGGATCACGAGAGTTCTAATGCTTCTGCTATTACAGTCTTTTATGATTGAATCACTACTGCTTGATGATGCATTTACTCCTAAATGACACTGTTGAAGACACTAATGAAGCAGGAGACCTGGTGAGTTAAATCAACATTTTTAACTTTCAAAAGTTATCATTATTATTAATTAGGACACAGAAAGTATAATACCTAACACAAAACTATCTAGAGTTGTGATTGCTCATTTGAATGACAGAGAGGCAAAGAAATATTGGGAAAACCTCTCTTTGTCTATGCACAGTCTCTTTGCATGATAGCAAATTTAATCACTCATCCATTCGAAAATCAGCTGTCTCAAACTGTTAAATCTGATTAAGAGGGTTGGTCCTGAGAAAGCTCTTATTTACGTAAAATTTTTTAGATGAAAGGTTTTTAAAGCCTCTGCTCACACACACACAAAATTGTTATGAAGTTAATCATAAAAATAAACACAAGATTATATTAAAATCCAAAATTATTACGAACACCTGATTAAAACCCCACACGGACTCTTATTTGTAATTAACTTTCATTCTCCTAATGGAAACTTGTTTATTTAATGTATTAAATAGAATTTTATCTCCTTTTTATGCCAGCACTTGCTTTTACCTGTTTCCTGTGTTGCACCTCATCCAAAATACTGCTAAAGAATGAAAACACTTGTAAATTTTTCAAAGAATTGACAGAAGTTAATGTCCTTGCATTCTAAATCCAACCCAGAAAATTTTAGTTTCAAAATCACAAATGAAAATATTCACCATAATTGATAATTGAAATCAGTATTTACTTGTTCAGCTACTGTAATACCTTATCTCCTTTAACAGCTGATACCACAAAAATACAAACACCTGGGAAATTATGCCTGTTACATAGCATTAACAATTTAAGACCACAATAGATCAGAACGAGAGCACAGGTTCCAAAACTCATGATTGCATATGTAATTTTTACCCTTCTACTCATACACAGATGTAGTATGTGTTAAATACTTAGAACATAACTGTTGCCATCAGTATAAAAGTTTTGCATGCCTAGAAAATTAAAATAATTCTGATATTTGAAGTTAAAGATTATACTGAGTCAATCAAGAACTATTTTAATACAGAGATATCTTTGCTATATTTTAAAATGTTCTCTCATTGTACTTTGAAGATAGAAATTAAAGATGGAATATATTATCTGACTGCTTCTAAATTTTGAAGAGGATCCAATGGAGGGCTCACACTTAAACCAAAAAATTATTTTACCTATAGAAGATTCTAGACCAATTCTATATAATAAATGCGAATCATAAAAATGAGAAAATTTAGAAACTATCAATATATTTTTGATATTTTAGAAACTATCAATATATTTGTTGTGTGTGTCCTTATCATCACAAATCAAATATATATTTGATTTGTTTTGTGATGATAAAGATTTTTTTTTTTATTACTCTACTCTTCTCTGTATTTTAGGTGTCACTTGGAGTACTCTGTGTATTCTATTCTACAAGTCTTAAATATTATGTATTTTTAACACATGGGAGACTTGCATTCACTCCCATGACTGTGACACAAAGGGAAACCAATAAATACTCCAAGATTTTCAATAGATTTTCACAAGATACAGTATGACTGCTGCAAAGCAAATCCTTATTCTGACTAGACCAGATTTACTGTAGCCTTATGTCCCTGAAGTAGTGAAAAGCAAGCAAAAGCAAGTGCCAGGCCAAAAATCTGCTATAAAGTAGATGCCACCACACTGTCCCCAGTCCTGCCCTGCCCCATAAACTGATGTTATCTATTCACACTTCAGTACCTAAAAATCCACTGCTCCTGACACCCTTTACAAACCTAGAGTAAACTCAATTTTTGCATTAAATGGGATGAAGATAAATGCTCTCTGCCTTTTAAGTGAGCAATGAAATTATAAATTAATGGTAAAATCCAAAAGTATTGCAGCCAAAATGATCATCATCCATGCCCAGAGCCTCCCACTCTCACTACATTTACTCAGCTTGACAAATTGCTTTTTCTGCCTAAGTAACCCAAAGCTTTCATTTAGGTTGGAACATTCAGTTAACATTCAAGTCCTTTATTTGTAGGTGTAGAAGAAGGGATTATAGGGAACCTCTCACCTGATAAGTCACAGTTGTATTAATTGCCAGAGAAGAGGAGCAGCCTTGCCCTTAATGGGTTGCAGCTGTGACTACTAAAGATAAGTGTGATAAAAGGTGGAGCCTGGAGGAAGAGAACCTGGAGAGAGAGGGAGAGGATTTTTAGGAGCCCTGAGATAGAAGGAATGACCCAAAGGGACACAAAGAAGAACAAAACAAGGCAGGGAGTTGCTGCTGTAAAAAATATACTATGAGGTCAGTCTGGGTCTGGTGAAGTTAGAGCCTGCTGTTGCAGCCTGCAGTCAGAGTCGAGCTAGGTAAAAGTCCACAAACTCATAGTTGCAGTCATAGTCCAGCAGGAAATAACCAGCAGAGTCTGCAGTGGGACCCTACAGCAGGACCTTGCTGTAGTCAGTCAGGATGGCAGAGCTGTAAAGAGGAGTAAACTGGGACCCTTTTCACATTGTTAAATGAGAATCTGTGTCTTGGCAGACAGATTTCTACCCCTAAAAAGAGATCTGTTGCAACATTTATTCATCTCCCCATCCCCTCGTGATTACAGGATTACTATTTTTAGTTTCAAGAGTACTCATTTGTGTGAGCATACTGTCAGGTATAAATGCCAGATTCATAACCCCTTCAGGTTACAGCAACTCTATCAAAACTCCAGCACATCTTCCAGTTGTGGTACAGTGCAAGGATCTCATACACAGCTTTTACCCCAGACCATTCTCACTCCTTACATGACCCTATGAGAGCTTCTTAGAGACATTTCTAAGTCAAAATAATGGCTGCCTACAAGATTACAAAACCCTAAGTACTCACATTCCTTTTAAGCAGGAAGAATTCTCAGGGAGAAGGGAAATTCAGCTCTGATACACAAATAATATTGAAAACCAGAAGTGTATAGACTATGCACTTACAGAAGCGCAAGTCTTTGCACATGCAGCAACAGTTACTCTATATGTAAATTATAAATAAGGGTTCCATAAAGTGTAGTGTCCAAAAGAGGCACATGTAGATGGTGAAGGCCTATAGGGGAAGTCATATGAGGAACAGCTGAGGTCACTCGGTCTGTTCAGCCTGGAGCAGACTGACAGATGGCCTCATCACAGCCTACGACTTCATGAGAGGACAGGAAGGGAGACACTCATCTCTATCTGGTGACTGGTTCTGGTAGAAACCAAGAGAACAGCATAAAGCTGAGTCACGAGAGGTTTAAATTGGATATTTGGAAAAGGTTTTTCACCCATAGAGTGGCTGGGCACTGGAATAGGCTCCCCAGGGAAGTCATATCAACATCAAATCTATCAGAATTTAAAAAAGATTTGGACAACGCGCTCAGGCACATGATGCAGTTCTTGGTGTTTTCCTGTGTAGGGCCAGCACTCTGACCTTGATGATCCTTGTAGGCCCCTTCCAACTCAGGATATTATTTCTGTGGTTCCAAGCACAATTTTTACGTGCTTTGTCTATTGGCATGGGTTGTTCCTGAGAAAACCCATGACAGTTTTTCATCTTTCTGTGGGGTTCTTGAAAGAAAAGTTCTCACATATCAAAGTTCTTCCTTTCAAGCTGTCCCTTTACATGGGCTCTTACAACTGCCATTTTACTTTGTACAGACAAAAGGGTGAGAACATATTTTGTCTTCATCCAATTACTTTTTTTGCAGTGAAAAATTAATACTGTTGAAAATTCCTCCAGCAGCTTGTAAGTCCATGTATACTCCACATATATTAAAATATCAGCCCTACAGTGGAAAAAAGGAGGGATTTTTGTCAGAATTATTTCTCAGTGATTTCTGTAATTCTTTGCTAAGGTTGTTTGGCGGTCCATGTGTAACACAGCAAGAGATTGAATTCTACAAGTACAATGAACCACAGAAAAAGAACAGAAGACATCAAAGACAATTGTAGTATCATATTCTATGATGAATGATAACAAGGAATTCCTTTCATATGGTTTCCAGATCACTCTAGAAAATGGAATTATACATCCCCAGGAATGAGGAGAAAAAAAAGAAATCCTCAAAATACCATCACAATTTTAAAAAAGAGCAGAACAAAAAAAACCAAACAAAACAGCTATACTAACATACTAACTTGATAGCCATATTAACTTGAACAGATGAGATTAAATTTCATTCTGATCCTAAATATGGAGAATAACTGAAACCTAAATTTACACCAACAAAACCTAAGGATACACCAAAAAAATGGAGAATTTAACTCCAGTGTAACTTGCTACCATATTACCTTCCTTTGAGTTTTAGTTCTAGTAATTTAAAAACTGAATTCTGCAACTGCAGAAGAAGAAAAAAAATCAAATTTCTTGACCTCAATAAATGACCAAAAAAGCTTTGAAGTTTAAAATTAACACAAATAAAAGCGCAAATTAGAGGCTGCCAAGACTACTTTCAACATCCTTTAGATAAAATGGAACATCAGATATCAATATGTTCCTACTTATGGCAGGAATTTTTGGACGTATTTACATAACCCTTATTTCAAACCTCACCTTAAAACCATTTAGGTTCCTCTGAGTCTACTTAGAAATCATTCTAGAATCTCACTTCATGACTTATTGCAGACCTTCTTCAGTTTATGATTGGTTAATAATAACTTGTACAGTTTTAATATTGTCTTTTAAGAAAGTTATTCTCCTTCTCCGATATGTTTAGAGAAAACCATCTTCTCTCAGCTTCAGCTGGACTGCACCACACAGACCATACTGGCTCATGTTCTCTAAACTTCCAGATAGCTCTCTCTACTCTGAACATACTCGAAATCACATAATTTCTTCTTAATATAAGTATCTGATATGTCACACTGCAACTGCCTGTTAAAAAATGATGCCAGTATTCCTCTACGGCTGCTAGTAATTCCCCGTGAATGTCTTCTAGAACCTGCTTTGTCATTTCCCTGCTAACAATGTCAATGTTCCCTTAATGTCAGCAGATAGTCACTCTCTGACCAATGTATTCAGATTTCCTCCTTCTCCCACCACCTCCAACTGGTAAATCCTCAGCTTATACCTGAATTCCCAGTAGAGGTGTCCTCATGCCAGACTTTATTATTGGATTTTAATCTAGAGCAATTATTCAGAACAAGATCTCTCCCCAGATTACACTGTTGAATAATACCATCAATCTGTGCCCAATTACAGCTCTCACACCTTTGAGTGCAGCCTTTTCTAAGAAATAATTTATGGAATTAAAAAAGACATTCTGACTTATTTTTTACCTTTACTTCTGAATCAGAAAAAAGGTACAAGTTTTATGTTTATTGCCATTATTTATCTGCCCTTTACTAACAAATCAGTATTCTTTTTTACTAGAACTACTTGCACATCCATGTATATGTATTTGAGTATACTTACTTGTATATATTTGGAAATGCATCAACACATGCAGACCTTACAGTCTGAAGGTGGAACACCGTATCTGTTTAACACCTTCCTATAAACTTTTTAAAAGTGTCTCCAAATGTTATTTTGAAACTGAAATTACTGGAGAGGAAAGAATGCTTTCTAGCATTAAAATGCATTAGAAATTTAAACAATGAAAAAAGGCAGTATAAAATATTGTTCTCCCCTTATTCTGTTTGTAATCAAAGTCTTTTTTATTCATTCAAGTATCTAGGGAATTATTAGGAAGTCATCAAAATGTTCTGTATCATTCACCAAGTGTTAGATCAGCCTCAAGCTAGAAAATTCAATAAACATTTTCATAACATTTCCGATAGAAATTAATGCAAACATTATATCTACGGAAAATGATGAAACAAAAATAAAACACCAAAAGCAGCAGTTCCTTTCTAAAGTGTTATTGGGATTAATGACCTTTTTTCTATGAAAAAAAAAAGCCTTTCAAAAGTAATCAGGTCTATAGACTATTTAATAGGAATACATTTAGAATGACTAAGAACTAATCAATCAGTCTGAGTGCACAAAAGAATGACATGCTACGTGATTTTGACACAGATGACATCGCTTTGTGAGCAAAAACATTCAATGGGCTTAGTCCAGCCGATGAGATTGGGGGACTGGCTGCTTTGCTATCTGTGGCACATGTCCAAAGCAGGACTATATTCCTATGACATTTATTGAAGAGTCACTGTAAGTTCTTTATTCAGAAGTACACAGGCATGAAAACTAAATTTCCAGAACTCTTATATGCATGATCTGAAAAACCTATGGTTATTTTGTACCATATTTCCTGTGCGCTTCACATCCTCTCCTAACAAATCAGGTTCATAATAGATAATTTATTATTACTCTCGAGAGTCTTACCAAATAGGGTATGATGTTTGAATCAAAGTGGGGTGCTGAACATGTGCCAAGGAAGGCAGCAAAAGAACTACTTCATCATTTCAGCACTTCAGCCTTCTATTATGATTGCATTGGCACCTTTCCTAATGTATAAGTGAATTTAATCTGCAGCAGTGCTATACGGAAGGTGTGCTGTATGAACCTTGAATTTTAATCTAAAACACTCTGGATAATTTTCCACACACTATATGGAAATTAGTGAAATTCACACACTTGGCTGCCTCTAAATCTGAAAATGTCACAGATCTGCACGAAGAGTTGAGCAATTCTGAAAATTAATGACTGCCACATATGGCCATAAGATATTCCTAGTGATATAGTGACTTCAGGTTAGTGACTTCAGCTATAGGAGATGTTTAACTCTGCAGCAAACCTGCAGTTTTTCTTTTCAAAGTTACCTAACACCCAATGTTCAAGAGAAGAAATACAGCATAACTACAAATGCAAGACTTCCCTTATTTAATCCACTGTTTTTCAACAAAATGACCAACAGAACATTAATTCTTGAGGCCATTGCCTTAGCTCTCACTTTCCTCTGTATGACCTCTTTCAGCTTTGCCCTCTCTTCTTACGGAGACCAGAAGAGCCTGTGACGGTAAGGGAAAATTAGCACTTCAAAAGTTGCAATATGATTACTTGGATGTAATCATTCTCATTTTACAATCTCCATAATTTCCTTTCTATCCCTCTGCCCCATCGCATTCTTCCTTATATCCTCTGCTAGACTGTCTCACTCTTGTGGGTGAGTTGGGTTAGGTTATCATCTATGTTACAAGATACATGCCAGTCCTATGAATAGAAAAAAAAAAATAATACTTTAGATAAAACTTAAAAATACATAGAGGACCAAATTTTTTATCATAGCATCCTAGCTCACATCATTCTAAAGTTAATAAGAGTCATGAACAGGTAAGTTTGTATAATAAATTAATGGAAAACCACATAAAACTAAACTTCTGTTAAATAAATCGTTCCACTTCACCCCAGATCAACAACTTCACTGTTGTTTCAATCTCCAGCTGCCCTATCACCACAACCTCTCTGCCCACACTCATAGCTGAGTTATGCACATTCCTCTCAAGCTGCCACATGACCAGTTTTGCAAAACAGTTCATCTCCAGAGTTTGCAGTGGACTGCAGCACTTAGGAGCCCTCTGTCGGCTGGAGGCTCATTGGGTATCTCAGGCTGCAGTAATATCTCTAGAAATGGAAGATCAGAGGAGTAACCTATCAGTCTTAGTTACCAAGGCAAGGCTTTCACTGACATCTCGCCAAAACAGAATTACATACACAGCAGAGGTGTATATCCCTCCTGTAATTATTTTCATCCTAACGAAATTCAATCCTGAGAGATGACTCAACTTGCATAGAAGATAGTGGGTATGATGCTTGAGCTACCTTATGACCTGTTAAGATCCAGCCTGATGGGTCAGTTGTATCATTTCACAAGTACATCTTTAAATATTTCATCAGCAAAGGATGAAAAAAAATTAAAAATGGAAAGACTTTTGTTGTTTGGGTTGTTCAGTTTTTTTGCCTTCTGCATGGAACAACCAGCATTTTAACAAAAGAAGCCAATACTGAAATATGTGTATATGTCTGTACATAAAGAAAACAAATCATAGGTTATCAGCCTGGATATGCCACGCTCCATCTGATCATTGCTAGATGTGAGCAGTGAAAACAGAGTTAATGTTCCATAGAGAAAGCAGAAGTGACAGTAATGCCCAGGAAAGGACTTTTACACAAAGAACTCACTGGAAAAGCTCAAATGTCAAGTGTAACAGAAGTTTACATTACTTCAGGTTTTTGACTTATGGCCCATGCTTCCTTTTTTTCAACCCATACCGACATATCAAGTAACAAGACTTAAAATCTGGTTTAAAATAGCACTTTGTTTTTAATAATCATCTGCACAGTGAATAATCAGGACTCCCAGTGGGAGTAAAAATTCCTTGGAGAAAATAACTGCTCTCACCTTTATGGGCAGCATGTGCCTCGAGGATGGACAGATCATAGCACAGGCACAATTCAATTGGACCTGATATCATTAGTGCTACTTGCCTAAACTAGAAAGGGGGTAAATTCCAAAGTAGTTTTATAGCCTTTGCCTAATCCCTACTGCATTTAAAGCTTCAGCAGATCCCCACAGCAAAGCTTGTACTCAGTTTCCCCAAACATTTCATAGGAATTACCCAGCCTGTCCCATCTGCTCTAATGCAGTGTCTTTATGAAACACATTAATTAAGATACTGAGAATCTGTGAACAACACAGGCAACCATAACACATATAACACAGTCATAACACAAATATATCTGGAAGCAAGCATGTTTTTTATAATTAGACAAGAATGAGAAAAGGGAAAAAACCCAACAACAACAACAAACAAATAAACAAACACCTCCCCCCCAAAAAAAATCCTCTTCCCTCCCAAAAAAAAACCCACAAAAAAAACCACCAGGATTCTCCAAAAGCTGAAATATATCCGTTTACCACACACAACTCTATAACTACGGCTAAGGTGGTGGGCTCACAGGCTTTAAAATATAGAAAAATTTAATCCTTCTTTTATAAATGCCTATGACCTATTAGAAATCACGGGCCTGATTTTCAGAGATGCCGAGCCTGTCTCTTCCATTTACTTTACCCTGAGATGCGTGTGCTCAGTCAACTCTCCTGGAAATCAAAATCGAGTAACTTTACATGATATTAATGGCCAGATTCTCTGCCTTCAAATAAAGTACACTGATTTATATTGGCTGAGGCTGTTTCTCGTGCTGTGTTTCTGGATACCACAGCCTCTCTGCTTATAGTTAAATAGAAATAAGATAAACAAAAAATACAGAGATAAGACAGATAAATTAGATAAATTAAACAATAAATTAAAATAGACATATTAGACTATCACAGGACTGGTCCCTCTCACGGACTCCTCTCCATCCTCTCCTGAAGCTCATGCTGCTGCCTTCTTCATTTGCCTTTGGCAAGCTGCCACTGCCAACTCCTTCTTACTCCCTGGTTTCCAAATATAGTCAGCCTCACTGGACACAAGCTGACTGCAGGACATTCAAAGCCTGTGCACTGAAATTCTTAGTTCCTTGATCTAGACACACATATGCAGACTGGCAGTAAACAGAATCAGCTAAATCAGCTATACTGTATCACAAAATTTATTACTTGACTTCACGATACTGAAATACCAGATTTCCAAAGGTCAGTGGTCATGTAAATCTTCATAATGATCAGACAATTTACATGAGAAGAATGTTTCCCTGTCTCACACAGTTTGCACATACACAGCAATTTTTCATTTTGGAGTTACACACCGAATTGATACTTAGTAGTTTTACCTTTTGGCCTCTGAAAATTTGCCTTAGAATGATATAGCATGATGTGGAAACAACTAAGATTCTCCACTCAATATCTACCAGAGGTTTTCCAGCATCTGATAATGAGCTGACACAAGCGAATGATTGCAAGATACCTTTAAGAACCAATTTTGATGCGATATACTTGGATCTCAGACTGAAAGTTTGGGAAATTCCCCACAGTATCAAAAGGGACACTATGCTGTACACATGACCCCTTGCAAAACTCATTTCTCTATCTGCATGAACTTTAAACTTAAAAAAAAAAAAAAAAAAGTGGCATTTAATTCTGGAAAGATGAAATGTCAGTTATGTAGGTAGGAATTCTTAATCCTAGTTCTAATGTATTGTATTGAAGTGAGACAGATGCAGACACAAACTCCTGAAAGGTTGTGCCAGGAATAGCTGTTTCTTCTGCAATTCAGAATATGAGTGTGCTTGTGCACTGGTGTGAGATTTGTTTTGATTGGTCAAACATCCACTTATTCCACTAGATGGGTTCTGCAGCGGCCCAGAGGAGCTGTGTGTGGCAGTGACACATGGAGGTCCTCAGTAAAAAGAATGCTTTTCAACTGCCTATCTATGTTTCAATGAAGGAGAAAGAGAAGATGCAGTGTTTTCTCTTTTCCCCTACTTTACATTAATTTTCAAAAGAAAAAAAAAATCACTCTGTCAAGTCTGTAAACTCTTTCCCCCTTAACTGTAATAAAAGAAGATACAGAATTAGAAGAATTCCATGACCAACAAACCAGGTCTGAATTCTCTGTCTTTTCTCTGTTAGACTCATCTCTCGCCTCCATGGAGAGGGAGAGTCCTCATCTTTCAGAGCGGTACCTGCCTCAACTTGCTGACACACTCATATTGCCCAGCCCCTCTAGAAAGGGTTGCTGGTTGTTACAGATTTTAGTTTCCAGTCACCACACTTCCCACTTGAGCTGCTAAAATGATCTTCAAATAGTATTAGTAACCAGCAGCTGAACATCAGAATAGTTTTAATTTTTCACTATGAAGATCTTATACCTGCCATCATCCACCACCAGTAAATCTACCTCATTTATTTAACACCTAGCTTCCATGTCCAATTTCTCTTCATTTGCTCATTTAAAAGGATTTCACTACCCTTCAGTGTATATTTATATACATAAGGATTTAAATTGGCTGAATTAACTAAGCTTCTTTCTGTTTGGTACCACTTATCTAATTTACCTCACACAGTTGTAAATGAAACAACTCTGTATTTAACTACATAAATAAAAACAGAGTAAAAGTCCACAAACATGAAAACAATTTTGGTTCAATTCCTTCAGTGTTATATAAACAGGACTTTTACTTATAGGCTATATGAAATTATAAAACCACTTGTTAATGGATTTAAAAATTTTGTTTCCATGTTAAAGACTTTAGACCCAAATTCATGTCAAAAATAGACTTAACCCCTTTTTAGGTCTGCAGAGCTAGCAATTTTCACAATTTGAACCCCCTGACTTGAGAAGATAGCTCTTCTCAGCATGGATATACTTATAGCCGTGTGAGTTTTAGCAGTTGGTCTTTAGTGCTGTTTTAGTTGATGATTCATTTATTCTGTAGGTAGAAATAAGTATAGTTAATGAGATCACAGAAACATTCTGACAGCTTTGATGTGAATACAATCCCTATATTAAGAGCAGCGTGTGGAGGAGTAAAGGGTGGGATGTTCTCACTTGTAATTTGAAATAAGTTTGGTGGATCTCAGCACAGTACATAGCAGACTGATGTTCAGAAAAATCACCAGTCAAACTAAAATGGGCACCATTCTTAGCAACAGCAGCAAAAAATAATGATTAAATGGGCACAGTAAGATCAAAACAGACTTGCCATGCATTTGCTGAAGGGAGAGTGCCTTCAGAAATTTGATATCAATCCCATCTGTACAATGAAACCATGGTCAAGCCAACATCCTTTATGACAAATAATTTTAGTTTCTAAAATATAAATAATAAATTTTCAGATGTCTTAAATCTACCCTGGTCTACTGACTTCAGGAAAGCTGTGCTATTTTCCAGAAACTTTTCCAAAAAATTAGTATTTTTTAGTTACCTACCACATAAATATTTTATTTCTTCTTGTACAGCTTTGCTAATTTAATGGGGTTTTCCTCTCAGAGAAAAACCCAAGAAGCTGTTATGGTTCCCCACCCATGAACTACTCTGTGAATGCCTGTTTTTTGAGGTACGCAGGATACACCTTGCAGCTCCCAGACACAGGAAGATTTTGGCTCTGGTGGTACCAGGATCAGAAATTTTGTCATTCTTTTTGTAGAGTAAAATAAAAACATACATTTTACGTAACCACTATCATCCACCACAAAATAAGTGAGCATCACAGTGGCTGTATGGAAATTCCTTCTCATATCTGAATGGAAAGGAGACTAAAGGTAGAAAAAAGCATTACAGTTTTACTCTCCACACTCTTCAAAAAATCCAGTAACAACATTATATCGAATGTGATGCAAACATTTCATAAATTAATAGTATTAAAGCAAATTTCCTTCTTTAAGCTCATCACCCTTCCACCTTTCTACAGAATAGCATTGGAGAGAGGAGAGATATTATGTTTTCTTGTGTGCAGAATCTAGGGATTTCTAAAATCGTGATTCAATATTCTTTATCTGTACACAGGAACAATGAGTCTTAAACACTTTACATCTTCAGCGAGAAGCCAGGAGGAAGAAACCTTCTAAGCTCTCTCTGGAGTGATGGGAATGGGAACAGGACTGAAGACACCTTGGGCAAATGAAACAGACATACTGATCAGCCCCAGAAAAGATGTGACTACCTTAGTCTCCCTCGTCCTTGCATTTGGATCGACTTTGATGGCATGACATCTAAAAGCCATTACCACAGTCCACACCATGACAAAAACTTGCAGTTTTGTTGTCTTCCTCTTATATTTTGTCTTTTCTTTTAGAACTCTCTGATTCCCTATTATTCTAAATATAGGAAACTTTCAGCTGCCAATGAATTGCATAAAGATCTAGTGACACTTAACTAAACTCACCCTTGACAGGAGATCTAACCTGCAGCTTTAGGGAAGTGTAATGAACCTAAATCTTGCTTTGTAAAATCATCTAGAAAGCACACGTTGTTTATTAAGCTAAGGTTCCATAAAGCCAATCCTTAATTTATATCTGTTAAATTTTTGCATATCTAACAAAAAAGAACACACAAATGCAAAAGCTGAACAAAAGCATTCATTCTTCCCCATGATCCCACCTGCTTGTTACTCTGCAAGGAGTTCTAATGTTAAAAAGCTGCACACAGCCTCCCAGTAATTAGACTGAGTTTCACAGGCAGTCTTTATTTCCTTGTATCACCAGAGGCTAAAGGATTGAAGGTAGCCTAATTTAATGAGAGGGCAATTCCTCAGAGCACTAAAAATATAATAATTAAAGAATACTGGCTTGAACTAGGTCCACACACTGTCTTTGTACACCTCATACATTTGTTGTGAAGGACAGATGACAACGAGTGAGGAGCTGGATGCCATGTGATCAAATGTGAGTGAATCCAGTGCTGCATTTCACAAAACCACAGTGAAATGACTTTCTTTCACTCTTCTCTCCACTCTGCTATTTTAGTTTTTTTATTGCTTTGTTATATAAGGTATGCACTTTGCTAGATCTATAGCTCTGCATAATTGCCGGAATAATCTCATGAGTGATTTTCCCAGTCATTCTGGCAGTAATCCAGGGAAAGCACTACAGCAAACATTACGGTTCTAACTTCCTTACTTATTTTTACAAAGGTTTTTACAAAATTAAAGTTCTTATGGCCCAAATCTGTAAGGCTACTAGAATCTGAGAACTTCCTATTAATGCAATTGCTAAAGAAACATAGACTTATTTAATGCTATCAACTATTCCTAACTAAAAATCCTAACCGTACTGAGCAAGCTCTCATTTGTTAAGAAATAGGAGGAACCAGATTAATAATACTAAAATATAATAGAGCACTGTATTTTGATATTAGCATGAAATACAAGAATATTCTGAGGATTTCTCAAGTAATCTGGTAAAGATTATTTAGACGTAAAAAGTGTAATGGATTAAAACTTTACGTCTGGAAACAGGACTAATAGATTAGTGGTCATTAAAATATTTCTCTAAGGTTAGAGTTCATCATTTTGCCAGGCATAAACATTTCACAGAATTCAAGTCAGTAATTTGTTATTTTTAACTTCAATTTGTTGCTGTTATCCATATGTCTAAAGAAAAACCCTGTAGCTTTCATACATGAGTCCCAGAGTGCAAAAATTCATCATACAGCCTGATGGATGGGTGAGTTACACTGGATAAACTGTAGTTTAATGAATTCAAGAGAGTTAAAGTAAGTTAAACCATATAGACAGACTGAGTTTCGAAATTAAGGTATTCACAAACTTGTCTGTCATGTCATCAAATTTCCCCAATCAATGCAGTTTATATTAAAATTAGAAACAAAAATCTCTATCAGCAGTGAATGATGAAAAATGATACTAATTCTGGTGACAGCCATGGTAAGAAGCTGCTCCCATAGTGCAGGTGCAGATACGAGCTGCATCATGCTAACTTTTTATAAATACAGATAAACTGGACAGTAAATGCTGAGGAACAAGAACAGAGCAACAGGGCAAAGTACAGGAAGCTACCAATCTAGAGAACAATGGATCTCTGTACGCAGCAGTTTGCACATCAGAGAAAACAATTCCATGTACCACGAAAAGAAAAGCTGTAAAGAGACCTTTTGAAGAAGTCAGCTATAAAGACATTTGTGACAAATTCATTGAAAACATGAAGGTTAGTCTGGGAAGAAAACATGTATGGGACAAAAAAAAACCCAAGAGGCAACTTTATCCAGACAAAAAAAAAGTTGTATTTTCAAATGCAGTCTATTATATTTGATAGGGTAGGGGTAAATTTTTTGCAAGCACAAACAAGCAGATGTTTGATAGAGAGACACAATACAGTAACTGCCAAATAAAGGTTATTATGGCTAATCAAATAATTTGCCAGCATTATGCAGTCTACAAACTATTTTTTTCCATAAATCTCAGCATATCACAAACGTTGTCATATTTCTGTATATAGTTGCACAGGTTACACATAAATTAATATATATTTCTGAAGTCAATTACAAAAGAGAAATAAGTGCGTCAGTATTAGATTGCAAAGACATAATTGAAGATCTGAATTCCTCCATGTGCAAAATAGTTAACCATCCTAACTCCTGCTATACTTTCTTCTGCTCACATGCCTTAACACTTATCCAGTTGCATCAATAACATGACTTAATTTTTGTTCCCTCTTTCTGAATATAGTCCTAAAATTCAATTACGTGCCAGTTGCACTTAGAGTTAAATTGTTGACAAAAATAACTTTTGCCATATGAATATCCATCGTTCAGAAGCTGGAGTGATCACTATTACCATTAAAAAAGAAAAGAAAATATCATAAATAATTATGAAATTATTTTTTGTAATTCTCTACAAGACGTGTATTGAATAATCTAGAAGGATAAAAGTGAGCTTCTAGTTATTTCAATTGATCACTTATTAATACAAAACTTTCTTAAATATATACAGTTTGAAATATAGTTTTATATAGTATATGAAATATACAGAAATACATTTTATTTATCCATAACACTATCCATATATAAAAATATAGGACCTCATTCCATGAAATGCTTACTGCCTTAGCTTCTACTGACTTTGGATTTTCAGGAAATCAACAGAGCTGGAAATCAGGTCAATGGCTTCAATGCATAACTTCCTAAAACTAATATATCCTCCCAGAAGAAACAGGCATTGGATCAGGGTAGGAAGTTTTCCTCTACTTCACTCACAAGCCTTGATCCAAACTGAATTGGTTTTTTACAGTTAAAGAAATGCATGAACCTACTGAGGTTTTACTGACCCAGTAGGCTCTAAAAATCCCTGATGCTTTCTTGGCACTTGTTATCACTTGTGACCTTTATTTTCTAAGAAGGATTATTATTACCGCCTTATATTCTACAGTTCACTACAGGATATCACCAGCCATATGTCAGCCTTGCTCAGGGGGTTCTCATATAGAACTCAAACAATTTTACACCTATTTCTAGTGTTCACTGAAAATTATGCCCATTTCTTTCTGTATTAATTCCTATTGCTTCAATTGAATGTGGACATCTAACATGCATTTAAACACACAATAACTTATATGAAGTACAGAGACCTGCTGGTAATCAGTAATTTAAGAGCACCTAATTTCTTTGAATTTCACACATGAAGCCAGATATGGGAATCAAGACAGTAGAAGACAATATTTTTTAAGACCTTTCTGGCCTTGCAACTAATCATTTGATCATATACCATTTTGTGTGATGTTCCTATGATAATGCACTTAACCATGGAGCTTTGATCTTCCCTCATAGCCTCCACTTTGCTCATTAATTCACCTTCACAGTCTATAATACTGTCTCATAAGCCATGACTGAGACTCATATTCTTTATATTTATTTCAGTAATCTTCACTCCCATGATGTGGAAAATTTTCACTCCTGAGTCTCTAGGTTTTGGTATCACATCATTTTGTAGCGCTGGAAATATGGAGGTTTGTGGGTAAAAAAAAGGAAGAAGAAATAAAAGAGATGTATGTATGAAAGAGAAAGAAGTTATCCATTCAAATGGTTTGGATCGCAAATTGTAAAATATCTATATGCAGACCATTAAGAGGAACAAATGTAGTAAGATTATTTTGCTACTTAATTATGTTACATTCCAAGATGGTGCCTGTTCTTATATCTAGGTTGAATCACATGGCTATCTTTTTACTGGTTTGGTTTGTTTTATTTTTCTAAACTGCGGTGAGGGAGTTGTGAATTAAAGAAATGATGTCTTATTAAGAACTGTAAAAGTTCTAAACTTGTATCAGTACATGCAGTAGCTTTAGCAGTACTGATCATTTTCCTAAGCAATGTTATTTGTTCAGGGCAAATGGAAACTTGAGAGGAGTCTTCCATAATAACAGTGTCATGTCCTTCCACAGGGAATTCAGACTGTAGGAGATTCTAAGTGCAATGTTTGATCAGCAACATAACGACGCAGCTTCACAGTAGAAAACTACCTGGGATGGCAGCAGGAAGAGTGAAGAGGAATGGTCATTTGAGTCCCAAAGTAATTGTCACAACACAGGCAATGTCGTGCACAGCATAGTCCAGGCAATACAGCCCACACCTGGAATCAGAAGTAGTGCTGGCCACAAACTTGATATGCCTTAGCGAACACACAATTTAAGAACCCACAGATTTTAAGATAAACATTTTATATACTGTGGGAAATGAGAAACATGATTCTAGTGTGTTTCAACTGGAAGTGTGCTCAAATTTTCGCTTGTTAAAATGTCCTCTTTGACTACTTTAAAAATACAATATAAAGAAAATAAGATGAATGAAAAATACTGATGCTTATAATATTTCTATCTTTCTAATTATTTTCTTCCAAAATAATTAATTTTAGCATTTACAAGACATCCTATAATCCAATACACTTTTACATTTTGAGAGGCATTTCTGTTGTCTTTTAAATAGGACTATTATAGCTTGATTTTTAATTTAAAATGAAATGAAGTTAAAAATTCAAACACCCTGGAACATTTCAGAAATCCTCTGCTTTCACATTTCATTATAATTCAAATACAGTCCAAGTTTTCTAAAGATTTTCAAACCATATTGAGAGACATGGATTCAGTCAAAGGAAGAAAACCTATGGGAAAAGTTTTAACCACAAATATAGAATATCTTGACGACCAGGATAAAGTTTTACTGTTCTTGAATGTTACTAAGAAAGTGAGAGTTCAAGAAAACATAATCCCACAATCATATCAGTGAAATGTGCCAGCAGAAGCAGTGAGCCAGTCCCCAAGTAGAAAGCAGATTCACCTTTCTGCAGATGAACAATAAGAAGCAGGTGTCATCAGATACTGGCTGCAAGAATTTATATTATCTTCTGAAACACCTTCACCTGTATATGGCAGGTCAGTTCCCTGAGGACTAACTGAGCACTTTCAGCCAGTTCTTCACATTCTGGAATAACAACTGGAATAACATTCCTCTTGAATGTCACATAAAGTGACAAAAGTGTTTCAAATATTTTAAAATATATTTGCTTTAGCTTTTTGCATTTGACATTTAGACTTCTGTACTTTTGCAATTTTTGCTCTCCCCCTTTGGTCACAAAGTAATTAGTTTCTTTCTGCTTCTAAGTATGAGAAGCTAAAGAGTACCAGTAACCACTAACACTGAAGTTTTTAACATTTCTCACCTAAGAATAGAAGCTGTTAATAAAATAGCTATTGCTTTGAAATTTAGACAGTTAGAAAACCTTATGCAGGAAGGACTATTTTCCAGGCAGTTGAGGATATATGAATTTATGATTGCAAGGCTACCATTTCACAGATTTTTCAAGCATCAGTCTTTAAGCATAGTACAATTTATGGTAAATTGATCTTTTGGAGCACATTAAAGCCTAAATATTGACAATATTTTTCATCCTTTATAGCAGAGGATTTTGAGGACTATACAATCTGGATTACAAAGTCACAAAGTTGCAAAGTACTGAACTATTATTTTCAATTGCTGTTTTGTACATCAAGCCTGCAGAACCTTCAAGCATTGTTCCCACTTTTCTGAGATCGCATTGGTTCTCATCCTTTTCCTGGGGAAAAGCTCCAAGGAAATTTTGCAGATGACAAACCATGAGAGGACAAAGGTTCAGCAGGTCAAATTCATTACCCAAAGTGAGTATGAAATTTTGAAAATGCTATTGATACGTCACCTGTTGATGGTTTATAACAGCCATTATTTGGAAAGTTTGCCTTCTCTTCCCTCAAAAAATGTTACTTGTCTAATACTTTGAGATTCATTCTGGAATTTGTTCCATAATAACAAAATTACTAAGGCACCTCTATCTATCTCCTAAGTGATGGAAGGTATAGCTTAGCCTAAGGGCTTTCTGAGACACATTTGAAAAGATTTGTTCCATTGTAAATAAATTGTAGATGGGCCAAGTCATTCAGAAAGGTGATTAGTTTTACATAAGCCCACCACTGTTCAAAAGATAGGAAAATTTTCAAGTCAATCACCTTGCAATTCCTCAAGTTACACCAGCTGAACAACATAAAGCTATCTTTTGCTGTTTAGACTTTTACAAAGGAATTGTTCCTGAAGTACATATAATGTGCCTGAATACTTTTGCACTAAAATCTGTCATAAATTCCAATTTCTATGTCCATCACAATAAAATATGTTTAAGCATGGATATTATTTAAAGCTTAGCCAACTATGAAAAAAATAGCCATAACAAGTGCATTTAGCATACAGTATTTTAAATGCTACAGGCTTGTGCAATTTATGTCCAATATTAGATAATAAGTTTTGTTGATCCTGGAGAACCTGCAAACCTACCATCTGAGATACAGGGAGAGAAAGGAAAAAAGATTACTGCTCTGCTACATGCCTGCATTACCAAGGCAAGCTGCGGTGGGTTGGCCCTGGCTGGATACCTGCTGTCCCTGAAGCCTTTCTGTCACTCCCCTCCTCAGCTGGACAGGTGGATCTGCTCCACCACAGGCTGCAGGGAAATCTCTGCTCTAGTGCCTGGAACACCTGCTCCTTCTCACTATTCACTGACCTTAGTGTCTGCTGAGCTGTTTCCTTCCTGTATTCTCTCTTATCATGTTGTGCAGGTGGGGTTTTTTATCCCTTTCTCAAAAATGTTGTCTCAGAGGCACTTCCGCCATCGCTGATGGGTCGGTGGCAGGTCCATCCTGGAGCCTAATGGCCTTGATTCCATCAGATGCAGTGGGAGTCTGGCAGCTCCCCACAGACCTCACCCCTGTAGCCCTCCAACTACCAAAACCTTGCCATGCAAACCCAATATACAAGCCTGAGAATTTCAAAGTTTATTCAGAAGATAACAGTATGGGTAATTAGACAATATAAACACCATATATGCAATTTGTGCTTCCTCAAGCATTATAAAAACCTATACATTTCAAGGTGGGGTCTGTGGAATGTTAATTTTAATCCATACACAACAATTCTTTTCTGCAGTGCAAAAAAAGCATTCCCAGAAAGTATTTAAAAAAAATAGTTCTGTAAATAGAAGACTGATAGTGATACTACCCATACCACACATATGATTTGAGTAATTTTATATAGCAGCCAAAAAGAGTTCCGGGTATGACTATTCAGACAAACAAACAAATAAAAGCATGCACACACACACACACAAAAGAACCCCACCAAAACAGAAAAAACAGAACCAACCTACCAAAAGTACTTACCAAACAACAAAAACCTGAAGCTCTAAAACATATAGAAATAAATGAACAGAATTCCACAGGGCAGGTAGTAAATAGTTAGGTGATAGGAATTCTCACAGACAAGCGAGGCAGTAATACAACAAATATCTATAGTGCTACATTAGTTTTAGCTCTTTTTTTCCTACAGGGAAGAGAAAAAAGAACTAAATATCAATTCAGACAGGTCTGCATCCATAATGCTTTCACACTTCTTTTGAAAATTTAGAGTTTCTTTCTTTAATTTGCCTTTAAATGAATACCAGCCAATGAAAACGAATTCTAATTTAGCTCATCACCATCATTACAAGGTCTCCAATTTTATTGCCTCAATACACCAAAACTTTTCTTAAAACACTCCTCAGCAGTCTCCAAAACATGACGGTCATCACTGCCCATTAATTTCTATAAGCATTATTAGAAAAAATAGTAACATTCTACTATAAGGCATACTAAAAACTACTCTTCAGTAAAATGATTTTCTATATATTCGAAAATATTAAAAAGAAAATAAATTATTTTTTAGAAAAAAACAGTGTTCTTCTTTGATTTATAGAGATTGTCTTTCTTTGGGGGAAAGAAAGATAATTGAAAAAAATTCTGATATTCTTATAATATCATTATTTCTAATTTTGTTAGGATTGGATTTTTTTTTATCTTGAAAGCATTTGTTAAGATCTGGATGGTTATGGAACTCAAATCACAAAATAATTTTCACTTAATAGCATACTTGTGTGTAGGATAATGTCTCAAAAAGTGCTAATACAAGGAAAAAAGAAAAATCAGAACCAATTCTTAACCCCCAAAAGGTTTCAAAATCTATTTAGCTATATGAAAAATGAAAATGTAAAATTCCCATTCCAGTGCTGGTAGCCATCAGAATTCCCTTCTCACAATCATGACTAGAAAAAAAAGGCAACAAAGTGAAAAATCAGATTGAAAAATGTTCTGCACTCTAAATTTCTGTCATGATTTGGGTATTCCTCTGTACAAATACAAAATACCGTACTGTGTTCCTGTCAGCACACACTAATGTTCTAATAAAAAGCTCCATGCTTATTCCACCCCAAATCCCTTGGACTGCATGCAGACTTCTCTGACTGTTAATGATTAATGCTTAGCTCTACTTCATACATTAAGTACAAACAAACGACTACACGACTGACACAGATGAGTCACAATAAATTCCTTCCCTATAATTTGTGTCTGCTATCAGTGGAGAACCTACGGTTACATACTTAAAAGTCATTTTGAGATCTGTCGCAAACATTGATCACCAATCACCCATTTATACACTTTTTTTCTTATAAAACCTTGTGTGAATATAGGAAAAGTTATAAATGAACAGGCAAGAACAAAGTTTGGAAAGAAGGTAATAGCAGGCCTTAATAGACACACAGTATTAATGAATGAAAGAATGAAAGGAAAATGATTTTCAGTTTACCTGTCCTCAGTAATTCACAGCACTGTTAATTATCCTTCATGTCAAAGTGTTGTGTATTTATTTTCTCAAAAGGTATGCTATGTCTTAGGATATATCCATATTAACAATCTCCATTGCACGTTCCTTTTTTTTCTGGCAACCTGTGCATGTTGAGGGGGGGGGGGAAGAAAACATTTCATAATGTGGTGTGTCTCATACTGACAGACCATGAGATTGTCATGTGCTTTAGAATGAACATAAAAATCTTGTGAAGAATTATGAAACAGAAACATCTCTAAAGTGCAAGCAGTTGAAACTTCTTAGATACACCACCTAAAACATACAATCTAAACACAAAGAAAATTAGAAAGAATTCATCTGGTTTTGACTAGGAGCTATATTCTGTTCTGCTTCTCTTAATCAATAATAATTTTAAAAATAATGTGGAACCTGTTCCTGAGATGCCACAAAGAGGCTAGCCTATGCTACAGTGAATATCCCATTTATCAGACAAATATTTGCCAATTCACACCAGAACTCAGTGACAAAAATCATTATCCTTTTCTGAACTGCATACATTGAAATGCAGCTAGTTATTTTACTGTGGGTTGGGTTTTTCAAATGTTTATAGCATTTTATAGCACTTGGCAGCAGCTGTGCATTCAAGCCCAAATGTACAATATTAGGGAGCACCTGGGAACTTGGGAATTCTTTGTGCACAAACTGTCTCTGACAGTAGGAGCTACTTCCTGACAGGAATTAAATGCCAGGTATCATCACCATGACATACATAAATCTTCCCTACCAGCTGCAGATCTAAACAGTTTTTGTTGTTTTGTTTTCTTTTTTTTTATCCCCTAGGACAAGCTTTTCAACATTCTGACTCCATTGCAGTTTTATATACGTGTGACAGTCATTAATGGTTACTTATGTATTTTATTAATCTGGAGCTACTTTATAGTAGCTATAGTAACTACTACTTTATAGTAGCAGTTACTCTGCCAAGGAAAACAAAATTCTAAGTCAGCTGTGTATTATGTTAATTTTGCACAATGTAGCTGTTCAAATACCTAAAAATGTAATTTCTCCTTTGAAGTAAAAAAACATCTGGTAGTAAATGGGGTGATTTCTAATTAATCAACAGATCACAGACATATCTGACAATTTCATGCCAAACACCAAATACTTCCACAGAAAACATGAAATCACTTGAATACCAGAGGACTCATTTCTTCAGTGTTCAGAGGCAAAGTGAAGGAAAACTCAGGGTCAAAAATACAGTTACATTCCTTAATTTGAGATAATGTAATATTTGCAGTTTCCACTATGTATATCAGCTACATATATAATACTTCTGAATTACTAAAAAGGATGTATCTATTTAATAGGCTGTGTGGAAATAAAAGAAATGTTTTGAACACTTCTATCTTGTTTTCTCCTAAGCGTGATTTTCTATCCCAAAGACACAGGATCACTTCCCTTTATTAGCTTATTGTGATCCAGTGGGTTTATTAATTAACTGTATATTGCCTCGGCTGACTGCTTTCTAAGTATATAGGAAAGATTAGCTTCAGTACCTAGAAAAGCAAAATCATTATTTAAAATTTAACTAGAATAGTCTAATATTTTCTTATCATGAGAAAGAATTTCTACTTGGGCACAGATGTTAAAAATATGTTCTTTTTCATATTTATGAAATATAGAAATAGAAACATACTGAGTCTTATACAAAAATTATAATGATATAATATATAGGAAATAGAATATAAAAGTAAAAATGTGTTATTCTTTAAAGCAGGAAAAAAATGCTTTATACATACACCTACACCACTAATCTATTATTCATCTTCCATAATAAATGAGAATAATCAGGGGACAAAAATAGACACAAGAGAGAAAAACCCATCAGACATATTCACAGGCACAGATTATACCACAGCTTAATTTACTATTATATAAGGGAAAACTAAAAAAATCACAGCGGTTCTGAAACTTAATCCCCAGGATCATTTGAAAACTTCATTGCAGAAAGTGATTTTTCTCCTGAGCTGCATGAAGATCAGAATTTGGCCTAATTGTACCATTAAAACTATGAGAACCAATCTGTCAAAAAACAGAAGGTACATATCATCTTACAAATTACTATCACAAATTACTAGATTTTAAATTAAACTCAAATATTTTGCCTACCATCAGTAGTTTATCCTTGCCAAGGATGACATGAACTACCTTTGGCAACAGTAAATGAAGAGATCAGATGATATTCCAGTCTGTAAACAAGATCACACACTTTTCATCTTTGTACAGAGGCAGTGAAGATTATTCTATAATTACAAATGCAACAACCACCTTATAGTAAACTGTTAAGGTAATTCTTCAATTAAAAAAATTCTTAATTCTTTTGTGATTTTTTAATGCATCACAGAATCAATTAGCACCTAATATTAATCCAACTTTACCAGTTCTTAGCTGAGATATTTCAACAACCACAGAGAGTTCACACTAACACATGCCCTGTGTATGCTGGTAACTAGCACCAGCCAGTTCCTCTTCTGCTCTCCAGTCCAGTTCAGGAAACTGGATGTTGGAGCGAGTACTGGTGACAGAGGGACTCTGACTGTAGAGGTTCCATTTCTAATTCATCCATATGCTTAAAATGGGTCACCAAGGCTGGAAATGGACATTATGCTTAGAAGAGCACTGAGCATAAGGATTTTATATTTTGGCCTATATTATTCATCTGTAAAATGACAATAGTAATTCATGGCACACTTTATATTTGTATGTGTAAACAATAGACAGAACTATTTATAAAATGCATATAACAATGCTAACAACCTTATACAGACATTTTCGTAATAAAAGTAATAATAGCACTAATCAATAATCCTTCTATTGTTAAACAAGTATTATGTTATACTTGCCACTGAGGAGCTGCCTGGAGTATAAATACAATTACACGTTATGATTAATTACTGAACAATTTTCATTCTGTGTTTGGGAATCACTGATCTTTGCGGTTGGGAAAGATCTGTGAAGAACATCTAATCCAAGGTTTAAAAGGCATGTAACATTTTGAGGATGTGATAAAGTAAGCATCAGTTTATTTGTTTCTCACCCTGCCTCTAACATCACAGAATCCTATTTCCTGATCCTGTTCCTTCCGTACAATGGCCACTGAAGAACAGACTGATCTTTCATCTACTGGTAGCACAGTATTTTGCTGCTGAAATGTTCTGCTTTATTTCAGCAACCTGTTAGTGCCTTAAAACTTCAAATTAATTTTTGAACCTTTAATTTCAAATTCTGATTAGGATTTGCTTTCTGGTAGCTTGTCAGTGTACATATCACTACATTCCATTTTCTCTTTTAAAAATATTGTTTCTCTGTCCGATGTGATTTCTCTGTTTCCACAGCAAACATTACATGGTTATGAAAAGACAAATCCTCTCATCTCTCACCATGTTGCATTTAAATAAAGCCTTACTTTCACAGTCCTTTTTGTCCCTCATAGAAATTGCAAGGTCAAATTATTTCACATTACAAATGTGGAAATTAGAAAAATCTATGGTACTATACTATTCCCTTATGAGTGATGACTAAGACTGAATTATTTGGATTTTCTTCCCTGTTGCATAATGCTATGAAAACAAAAAAAAAGGCATTCTGTAGGCTCCTACAGTTATCTGGATGCAAACTTTCAGTACGTCATTCGGGGGTATTTTCTTGTTTCATGACGGTTCCATGCTGAAAAGAATCTGACCCCCAAATAGATAAAGTCAACATACCAAATTGTAGAAATCCTGGTTGGATTTATACTTGGGATTTTATGGAAATTATTCAATTGTTCCTACTAAGACAATAAATCATAACAATTTGTTGGCATAGTCTGAATGTGATGTAAAATGTGCACATCTGTTTCTCTTACTTATGGCCTAAGGAAAATCCATTAAAATGCTTTCGATAGTCTAATTCTGGGACACTCAGTGAAGTAAGCTGGCTCAAAACTCAACCATAATGCTTTAAAAATGTTTAAAATGTTTTAAAATGTTTTCTTTCTCGAACAACATTCACGTATAACACAGAAAAATTCCTTGCATGCATGAAGCACCATACACCTTTCGGAGATATAGTTTCCAGCCATGTAAAATGGATTAATTAAATTCAGGTTGTTAAACCACTTCTTTACCACACTTTGGGGAATAAGCCACACTTCAGGAATTTTTATAAAGATATTTTCTTATTCTGTCATTGCTTTAAACTGCCTGGTTTCTTTTGACAAGGTATTTCTCCTTTCCTAACGATAGTTTCATTTCCCTCCTCTATTAAATCTTCTCTATTTCTCCATTCCTAACAAAATAAAAAGTGTGAGCAACACAACAGAAAATAACTTTCACTGCCATGAACCACCTTTTTCAACCCATTCCCTTGTGTCTGGCTTTGAATGGAGTCAGTAACACTTGTGCAGAATTAATACCACACAAAGCACATGGCAAGCAAATCAGAATAGAAAAGTTTTATACCCGTCTCACACAGGTATGAAAGATTATTTATGCTTCAAAACAAAGTGAAAATAGCTATACTTAATTATAGGGATATTCAATCACAGCCCAGGATGCATTTGTGTCAAAAGAAAACAGGAGGAGAGCCTCCCCCTCATCCTTGCAAAGTGCAAAGGACGCTGCACAGTTCAAAAAAAAAAATCCGTGAAGGAGCACAACCAGCTGATTCACAGCGCCCTCTCCCAGGCACAAAAGGTTTCCTGAGAGGAAAGTCTTCTCACATCGTGTTCCAGTGTGTCCCTTCAACTCCTAAATGTAACAGAAACAGTTTGAGGTGAGATAGGTTTGAGACAGACTGGAATGGGACAGTGCAGTAGAAGTTTTTACTGGTTGTAAAGCTTTTAAATTATATCTTATGTATAATTTGCATGAAATTTCAGTGTAAATACTACTGATATTTTAAGCCTCTGTGTAAACATATGTAACTTTAACACTGCATTGTATTGATTTAAGTCATTTTTAGCTGGCTTAAACTGAATCAAGATATGACACATTCTGGAACAGGAATGTCTACACTGAGGCTAACACTGAAAGAACTAAAGCTATGAGTCATTACAGGGTTTCAGCACAAATTATAGCTGGACTTAAATCATCTTCATATACTCTGTGACAGAGGCTATTCAGTTAGGAAAGTCAGTATAGAATTTCCTTACCACAAAGAAGAAAACCAGCTTCTGGACACAGGGAATAACCATATCATAATTAGTGTTTACGTATGCAGATACTGCAACTATTTTCCACACCATGATTGGCAAATTTCAATGATGTAGTTTATCAAGACAGGACAGTATTTAGCTTCAATCAGAAAAGTAAAGGTTGTTAAATAAGAAAAAATTTATATTTACATTGCTTAAAAAAAAAAAGAAAGCTTTATGTTTATCCGTCAGCAATTGAAAAATATAGATTACAGAATTTATTTTTATACATCTAGAATTCACAGACGTCTAAAAACCTAATTAAGGTCAAAAAAATTCCATACCTAATTAAGGTCAATAAAGGACTATCCTATTCTAATAAATATAAGGATATAAATAATTGCTATATAAATAAGCAATATCTTACAATAAGATTAGCTTGAGTTTATGGAATTGGTATTATATTTTACAAATACCTTGGAAACAGAACTTGAGCCTCATAGTAGGATGGTATTGTGAATAGTATCTTATTATCCCTTCCTTACTGTGTGCTCAGAATTAAAGACAAGCTGATACACATACTGCAATTTATGAATGTAAGACAGATTCTTATCCCTGAGGAAGTAAAAATAAACCATTCCATTATTATAACTTAAATACAACTGAAATGAAAAATGAAACAAGCAAGCAAGAAAACAGAAAAACACCTATGACCTAAACTTTTATAGAAATATATATTTCTTATTGTCCTTTGCAGGTTTACAGATGTAGTTCTTGATATTTTCTTGTAAAATTAATCCATATGTACTAGACATAACATAGATCAAGCAAACGTCAGTCTAAGCCTCAACCTTCTCAGTATATTCAGTATAATTTGATTTATTTCATTATGTGCTATATCAAGGCACTTCTTGCAAATACTGCCTTAGGCAATTTCACCCTCCAGAGATTAATTTCAATTAAAAGATATTTTCCACATCATAAAATAACAGCAAACACTTTTGGTGAAAGACTTAAGTTGGGTTTTTTTAAGTAGTATTTACTTATTTCAACAATAAGCCATGCCTGTAGGTACATATTGTAAGTAAATGGAAAACAAAAGCTTTACTTTTTTTCCTGAGAACTTAGTGATTTGCAATTTCTTCCATCTCTGCCTAGATCCATCTATGAACAGAACCTCCCTTCTAAGTGTGTGAAAACACATAGATGACCTCCTTTAATAAATTAAAAAGGTAAATTAAAAGTTACCAGACCAATAAAAATAAAACAAAAATTAGCACAAAAACCCTAGCATCTATTGCAATATTTTCATAAAGGAGAGATGAAAGTTTCTGTCACTTCTTTGTCCATGATTTTCCCCATGTGTGAATTATTATTTCAACAGCTTGCAACCTATTAATCCTAAGTTGTGACCTATTATTATGGCACAGATGAACTGAGGTGTGCTGGTTTTGGCTGGGATAGAGATAATTCTTTTCATAGTACCTCTGTGGGGTTGGGTTTGGATTTGTGCTGGAAAATTTTGGCAACACAGGGATGTTTTTGTTACTGCTGAACAGTGCTTACATGGAGTCAAGGGCTTTTCTGCTCCTCATACCACCGAACAAGGGAGGAATTGTACACAAGAAGCTGGGAGGGGACACGGAGAGGACAGCTGTCCCCAGTGGATCAAAGGGACATTCCACACCATATGGCATCATGCTCAGTATATCAGGGGAGAAGGAAGGGGCTGGGTGGGGAACATGATCAGAGTGACAGCATTTGTCTTCCCAAGTAAACTTTATGCATCTAGAACCTCGGGAAGTGGTGAATGAATTCTTTGTTTTGGTTTACTTGCACGTATGATCTTTGCTTCATCTATTAAACTGTCTTTATGCTAAGCCACAAGTACTGTCACTGTTGGGATTCTCTTCCCACCCCACCGCAGCGTGGGGGGTGAGGGAGGGTGTGAGCAGCGCCCTGGTACTCGGCTGCTGGCTGGGGTTAAACCATGCTGTGAGCATTACACATAACTGCCCTTGGAAAAAATGAACCTGGGAAAGATCAGCACACTCTGCATCGATCCCTGCAGCAATCAGCAGAAAATGAGCACACATTGACCAATGAGTGGAATAATGGCTTTGTTGACAATCTCAGTGAAGCTCAACCTCTGCAACTAAGTGGATAGAAAGATAGAAAGACAGACATGATTAAAATAATCTATCATCTCTGTTTGCTGCCTTATATGATCATCTACCATTAGTCACATACATGTCCAGATGGCAATGGATCAAGGATCATATGTCACTTCTGATCACAGTAGTTTCTTTGCCCTTCTGTGCACAGATAATATGAAAATACTCCACTCATCAGAAAAGTATTTCTACTTTGTAAAATGTTAAAACAACTTATTGTAATAATTAATATTATTCACCCCTCTTTACCTCTTCATTAAATTCAAGAGTCAGCAAATCCACAGTGGACTTATGGTCCCAATTTATACTTGCAAATATAGTAAGGTCTCATGAGTGTTATATAACCACTGATACACCAGTTGCACATGACTTTTCTAAATGCATGCATTGCATAAGAAGGAAAACAAATGAAGAATAAATCACGGTCTGAGATGGGTGCAAAGATGCAAGTCAAGAAAGTATTACATATCCATCCAGAGACTAGATGGAAACAGAAGATTACATTTTTCCCTGCTTAAGTAAACTTGAATTAACTTTAAAGTTAACCTTGCTAGGACATAGGAATTTTTATGAACTGTATTAAAACATAACAATTTTGAAAGATAATAAAAGCAGCCAATTTTATCATTTTTAAAATCCATACCAAACAATCAATAATGCAGTGACATGATATTTAAATCACTGCACTATTGAAAAAACATGTGTGGAGATGTGTTTACCACAGTGGAAAGCAAAATAGTCCCATAGAGGGATGAAAAATTTAACCATACATTGCTTCTTTGCATAGAGTCTATTAATCAGGCACATAGGTGTCAGAGATACTTGGCACCGAAGTGGCTGGGCTGTGCAGTCTGGATATCTAGCATTATCATTTGATGCCAAGAAATAAGATTATCCTATCCTCCTCATTCAGACTTTTTAGGAATTTAAGTAGATTCTGCTGAAAAACCATATCTTTCTTTTGTGAAAATTGCAATAATTTCTGATTTTAACATAGCAAAAGTCAAAGTCTCAGGAAAATAAAGAGGTAAAGAAAGAAGATCAAAGATTTTTATACAATTTACTAGCACAGACATATCTATGCATACACACATATATGTGTATATATATATATAAACACTTACATATATATATGTGTGTGTATATATATACACACATATATGGATATATGATTATATTTGATTATAGATTAATTAATATTTAAGTTATTCAAAAGTAGTGGGAGAAATGCTCCCAAGGACTGCAGATCTGGGAATTTTCAGAAAAAAAATCATAAGATAAAAGTAATCCAGGATGCAGATATATGTGAAATGTAATACAAAGCACATGATTGTAGTTTGACTGATGGTACATAATCCATCCCTACTTTGACGAATATTTTAAAAAAGAAAATACCTGGGGTTTTTTCATGCCTATGAAGTCTGATTGTTTTATCTGTGTTTATTCAGGTATCTGAAAATGGAGAAAAGAAATTGAATGACATTTACTGGTATATCCAAAGTCCTTTAATCACTGAGTAAAAAGGATTTACATTAAATAGTGCAATCTTATAAACTGTATATGGAAGGACTAAGGTGACCATCTTAAGGCTACTAGAAGTTACTGGACAACCAAGAAAGCATAACCATTATGAATCAGCTGATATTGTTCCCCTTTTAATGCAACTGTACAAAACCTAATCTGGACTTCAGTAGATCACAATGCATGTGCAAGGAATATTAATACAAGCTGTAGAAGATAACAGGATCATCACTGAAAGAACAGAATCCAATCTTGTAAGAGGAATTGGAAAATGCTTAGCTCATTCACTCTAGAAAAATGAAGGTTAAGAGAAGATACAATTACAGTCTATAAATGTATTGGCTTGTTAAAATTGAAAAAACTTTTAATGTAAAGGGTAGTGTCATAAAATCAAATGTGCATACCCTAATGCATTTCTTCATAAGAACAGAAGACTTCTGAACATTCAGATTGTGCATTTTCTGTAATAGACTTACACTTTGAAAAGTGAGGACAACTGTTCTTTCAAATCTACAGTCAACTAAATACAGGGAATTTTGTTTCTTAAGATAGGCTGAATTGATTTTAAGAAAGTAAATACATTATCTGGTGGTCTTGTAGAAGAAAGACCCAGTGTCAGTAAGGTGTATTACCACAATAAAATCAGTTTTAATTGGTTTTAGTTTCTGGTCAGCTGTATTCTCACACAAGAATTATCTTTACCATATTCACATATTTATTTTCCATAAGTAATTTCCAAAACCACACATTTCTGCAGTTTGAAAATCAGTCGATGACAAAAGCCACTTAGCATATTCTATTATGATAACCCTTAAAATACAGTATTTGCTTTGGAAATCAAAAGTCTTTATGACACTTACCTTTCAGAAGAAAAACAATGGTGGTACTTTAGGCATATATAAAACATAAAAGGTCTCAAAACCAGCCAGAAATCCAGGCAAAAATTGAGTTCTACAATTATTCCTACTTGTATGAGTGTTTACTTCAGCAGCTCCTACCATTAATAGTTACTCATCACCCTGGCTTTACTGACGGATTTGTTATGGGTGGATACAATGATATGCATGCACATAGAGTAGGTGTTGCAATATTCCAGACATTTTTTTTTACTGATTACACGACAAACAGTGAAAGTTGAACACAGAAAAAAATTCTTACTAGAATTTGTTTGTTGAGGCTTTGTTTTCTTCTCTATTTTTCTTATCAATGTTTCAACATAGCAGTGCAGCTAAACTAAATGAGCAACTCCAACACAAAGTAAAAAAAACCCCACCAAGCATGCTAATGCATGCTCCAGAACAACAAATGGGTGGAGGGAAAAAACAGTTAGGAGCTGCAAACATTTTTAGACCTGTGGCCAAAACTTCGTGAGCACTAGGTATAGACAAGGCACAGCATCAACATTCAATGACCTACTGATTTATCCAGCTAAATATTTCTCCTCAGATGAAACTGTGAAGTCCATGTTAGTACCTTCTCAGAGAAAACATACAAATAGGAATAAAAGTCCTTTTTCCCTTCCTCCCATGGAATTATTTTATGTTCCACGTCAGGACTTCATCTTATTGATTTTGCAAAATAAATGCCTAATCCTGTCTGAATCCAACTCCCAAAGGAAAGAGAACTTTTGATTTATATCATTGGGAAGGAAATATAAAAACTTTATTTGGGGAAAAAAACCCTGCAGTTTAAATGAAAACAAATATATTAAACTAAGTGAGAAATAACTCACTTTTAAACATTAATGAGATTTAACAGCAAAGCATAGCAACACTGTCAACTCCTCTATTTTTTATGCCTTGATATCTTAACCTATATAAGGCCTGTATCTTGATTAAATACCACATTGGAAAAAGCTGTCTGAAGTGGATTACTCAAAAATACTGTATATTCACTTTGTGAATCTCTATATTATTGCTGTGGGCAAAAGAGAGGTGATTAAATGTCTCAAGACCTTTCATGTCATGGAAGACTACAGGAAAATAAGAATGTGAACTAGAATGATAGGATGGCAGAGTCTGAGACCTCCAAGGAATGAAACAGGCTGAGATGTCAAAAAGTCCTACTGTGTCAAGGACAGTTGAATTAAAATTTTCTCACTGCCTCAACAAATACCGGAACAGTGCCTGGAAACAGCTGCATTATAAGACCACTATGTCCATTTGACAACAAAAAGCCAACAGGAATAAGAAAAATCTCTCTTTGCCAGTAAAGAAATTAAAGATAAGAATAATCAGGATCAGATAAGTTGTTTGTAATTTATAACTGTTTGGGGAAAACTAACACAACTTACAGATACAATTCTTGAAATTCTAATGGCAAAATATGATTGCATGTTTGTTTTTCCTCCTAAAGACAGCAAAACTAGGGGAAAAAAAAGAGTGCCAGCTTTTTTATTTTGCGAGTTTCTCATCCATTTTTCTGAAATGTGATTGTAGGAATTTAGAGAGTATAGAGACCATCACAAAGAAAGGGTATGTTATAAACACCTGTGTAACAGCTAAACCATTAATTTGCTCCACTTCTCTAGTACAAGTTGAAATATTCATTTCCATTAGATGCTTCTAGTTTCCAGAGGAAGCATTCATGACACAATATTAATATCAGATGCCTTCCCTTGATAGGTAACCCTTAGACCTCCTCACTAGCAGAAATATGCTCATTCTTTTGATGGGCTTTTACTCTGTTAACCTTAAATCAGAAGTCCTCTCCTCTTGCTCTCAGAATTTCTGAAACGACCATGTAACTGCCCTTAACAAGAATTCTCTATGGAGTGAAGTGAAAGCCAAACCAATTTTGTATTTTAAACTTACTCTGCCTACCAAATCAGCTCAGAGATATGATAGGAACAGCTTGGAATTAATTAGTTTTTTGATATTGATGCCTGACACATACAGTGGGACAGGGCATGGCAACTCTATATGGTTTTTAACATCTAATTAATAACATAATAGTTGTTATAGGTATATTATGAAAAAATTAAAAAAATATAGAAATATATTATCAAGAGGAAGCTTAAATTATGATCAGCATAGTAAAGGAAGATAAATACTAACCTGATTAGTATGGTAAATAGATGTTACAATTCTTATTCTAAAATAATCTCCTAAATTTGTAGAGGAACCCAGCTCTAAAATCTAAGTATGTCAGATTGTATACGCTCAGATTTTAATTCATCTGTAGGTATCGTATATTGCTGATATGCAATGGACAGACAACTTTGAAACTTAAAAAAAGATGTGGAGAACTTTACAAGATTTCAAGATTAGCACATGAAGAAGGTTTATGAGATACAATTTTCTGATTACAAGAAATAGAAACAATGCGCTAAACAGTAAGAGAGAAGCATTTAATATAGTTTATTCTTCATTATTGCTCTTTAACCTATACTGCTGGGGAAAAAGAACAAACAACAAACCACAAAATTTTCCACATACTACTGAGAACACTCACCAGTGTTTAGCATTTCAAATTCTCACCATCAATGCTGACAATATCCCTGAGTCAAATATTGTGGTTAGATATCTAAATACTGAATAACTGCATGACTAAATACATCTGTGTTCATTAAGGCTAAATCAGTGATAATCAAAATTCTTGTTTGTGCAGCAAACAAACTGCTACTAGAATTATGGAGAATTTTATATCTTCACAAGTTCTTCTGTTTTCATACAGCATTATGTGTTATCACTTCTGTTGCAGGACTTGTTTTGAGAGATCAGATATGATGAGTGGCACTGACTCAGACTGAGACATGAATCTATGTCTGAAATGACAACCACACACTCTTGCTATATTTTCTTTGTGGGATTTTTTTTTTTTTAATATGAAGATAATGAGCAGAGTTTAAAGTCTAATTACCTAAACTTGAATCACTCATCTTACATTTCTAGAAATACTGTTACAAAATGACACAAATACAAAAAAGCATAACAAGTGCATCTCCAGTGTAACACTGAAACACTTTGGCTAGATCTAACCTATTATCTATTTATTGCGCATATCCTTATGTATCACAGAATGACTCACAGAGCTAAAATAATAATTTTAAAAATATCTGAATTTCATGCTGGATTGACAGCCCTGGAGACTTAAATTTTCTCCTCATCCACAGTGCAGAAACAGTATCAGTAGCTGTACTACTAGCTCATTCCCATCACCACCCACTTGGAAGAGACTATTGTTAATCGTAAAAGATTTCTTAACTTTACATGACAATGCCTACAGCTTTGAGTCATATATGGCCTCTTTTGAAGGGTTGATAAGCACCTGCATTTCAAACTGTCTTTCAAAGAAATTAAGGGCAACTTGAATCTATGGAAAGCGGAAAAATTGCTGAACTGATGTACCTCAGAATCTAGGATCCTAAATTAGCAGTCATCTTGCAAATAAAAGTAAATCCTTTGTTTCTTAAATAACATAACAAAAATAAATTCTATCAAGTAATTACTCCAACTGTTCTAATGTCAACACACCATTCTGTTAAACGAATTATCATGTATCACTCTCTTAAAATTGTGGACAAAAATAATTTGAAGAAAAGCATCTTTCCTTTATCTCAAGAACAGGAATTTCATTACTACTAAAATTTCCATAGAGAAAATGCTCCTGTATCTATCTATATTAAGACTAAACTTTGATTAATATAAGTATTTCAAAAATATACACCTATATAGATGCAAAGATATATGGCATTACTGTTCTGTGAAAAGGTCTTATTAAGATGGCAATTGCTCCTGTGTACATGTAAAATGATTTAATTACAAGCCATATAATCTAAATTGAATAGTTTCTGCTTCAAAGACTCACTTGCATGGTGCTAAGAAGCCTGGTAATTTCAATGAGAAATAATATACAGTTGTCATGCTTTCTTTCTGAAACACACGATTATAATGAAGTTCTTAGATTATTTTCCTGTAGGGCATTATTAGTATCACATATCACACAAAAAAAAAAGCTTAGAACAGGCTTAAAGATCTACTTACTTTTTACCATGGTTTTAGACACTCAGTCTCAAATAAAAGAAACATTAATGGAAAAATGATAATGCTTTAGCTATATTCAAAACAAATGAACTTATGACAAAAGAAGAAACATGTAATAATTATTAAAAAATCATAAACTGCCAACAGATATAGGAATGCCAAAAATCCAGAAGAATGTTCCTACAAAACACAAAACAAAAATTGAATCGATAATGATTTTCTGGAAAGAGTTGACATTTTTATGACAATCACTGTACATAAACAGTGGTTTATATTTTAACGTCAAAGCACTTTAGCAGCCTAAATTCATTGTGCATCATTTATATAAAACTTTAAGCTTGACTCGAATGCTTCACAGAAGAAAACATTCAGTCTTCCTGTAACAATTATGTCCATATAAGTTTATGTTCACATGCCTAAAGAAATATGGTTTAATGTGTACAAGTTTGCATTACACTGACAGAGAAGCCTGTGAGACCTTGGTCACTCCTAGTGGGTGAGCCCCTGGAGCAGAAGTGAAAAAACCACGAGAATGGAATATTATTCACCCCTGAAATATTGCCATATGTTTTTTCTTAAAGTTACGCCTTGACTCAGAAAAACTTGAGTCCATATTATGTGTTGACACTCGGCTTAGTAAGGTTAAAGAAGATCTGACAACTCAATGGTACCTGTTTAGCACCTTCAAATTGTAAGTTGGAAGTGTAAGATCATTTCTTTTTGATTCCGGATGCCAAGCACAGCTGACTGGCTGTTATGTGATAGCACTCAAAGGAGTATCAATAGGAATGCACAGATTTCCCACAAGGAGTTTTCCACAATCATCTTCTGAGGTCTCTTCCCCAGCTACATGAAACATAAGGGTCCTATGTGTTAGACCAAAAAGTAGAGGTACCTGAGAAAGGACTGGTGGAATGAATATTTACTAGAACAGACAAGTATCCAGAATTAAAGCTGAGATTTCTTTCAATGCATCAGTGGTATAGAAAGACCTGAGACTCCATCAGTGTTCTGCTTTCTTGGGGTGTGCTGGAGGGGCTATTACTGCTAAAACATTGAAAGAAAGCTACAGATGAAAAGTGACTACTTGAAAACCCATGAGACATTTGTTAGTTTTTTATCCATACCTGAGAGAGTTATAGGAGTTTTTGGGTTCCCTCCCTCCTTCTTTGTTTTTCTCTTTTTTTTTTTGTTTATTTTTTTGTTGTTGGTGGGTTTTTTAGTGGTAGTGGGAGAGAGGCCTTTCAGGGCAATGAGACAAGGGAAGGATATTTGTTAGCAACAGAAGGGCTGATCCTCCAGTGAAGAAAATAGAAAAGATAAGAAATATGACTAACTGTGATTAAGAAACCTGCTAGGCAAATGAGAGAGAAACATGTCAACATGGTTACTTGAGTCAGAGATGCTCCGAACTGCTTTGGGGCAAAGGACTGTGAAAATATTCAGGCCCCAGTCCATGCTTACACTTCAGGGGAAGGAGCAAGAGGAAAAAAAAGATATACACACATATAAAAAAGCAAACTTCATCTGAAACTTGCTGTTAATATTTACTGTCACTTTTGTTGTGACATGGCCTATTGAATAACTAAAAAAAGACAGATGTCTGGGATCAAGGTGTATGAGGCATTGTTCTATCACAGTCTCAATGTTTGATTCATAAATGATCTGTAGAGGGACGAGCACCACCTACTGAATCCCATATGCCACTAGTAAATAGATTTTAGTTCTCTTTAAAGTTTCATCAACCAGTGGGGTTCATTTTTTTTGCAAAAGTTACTAACACACAAATAATTTTGTCCCAAAAAACACACATGAAATTTGATCTAGTTCAGCTCAGGTAATTCAGCCCACAGAATTTTCTTTATATTCTTTCACTTCCTGTTTGTGTCCCTGTTCTTCCTGCATTCAGTTAACCATTTTTACATGAATGAAAATTAAGATACAATGGATGCTGGTCTAACTTTTACTTGGTTTTAAAAGTCAATATGACTTTGTAAACTTCTCAGAAATATGTATCTGAGGTGTAAATCTAGGGGGTGGGCTTGCCTGGCCATCTGTTTACAACAGAGAGGAAAAGCTCTGGACTTGCAAACAAACTTCTCAATATATTAAGAGGAAAGACAGGTGATACTGGAGATACCTATAGTATATACTCCACTTTCACAACCCATCAGCTGAATCAGCTGTGGAAATGAAGTATGAAACAAAGTTTTTTTTATTATTTTTTTTGTTGTGTTTTTAGGGGTTTTTTGTGGGTTTTTGTGGGGTTTTTTTTTTGGTTGGTTTGGTTTGGTTTTTGTTTTTTCTTGTTTGTTTGAGTTTTTTTTGGCAAGAAGTCAAGCAATGTTGCTCATACCCTGGTTTCCTCTCTATATCCTTGGATCAGTCCTCTGTGAAACTGTTGACTAAGTACGTTTTTAATGCAATGTATATGAAGAGGACATTTGGGGACTCACGGAGTCCTGGCAGCTGTTTGTTACAAGTCTAGAGAAAAATATTTCTGTATGGATTCCAAAAGCAGAGCTTAAAGCATTTTTATTCATTTTTTTTTCACCATGCAGACACATTAGAATCAGCACGTTAGAAGGAAGAGCATTACACTGTGACAAGCAGGTCACGGCTGGAAGAGAGACTGAAGAGTTTTGCATCCTCCTACAAGTTCAGTAGTTAATTTCCCAATCATCTCTCTTCCTCAGCCACTTCTTTCAGGTCCTAGTACTGATTCAAAGTTGAGAGGGAAGAGCATGCTAAGAAATATTGAGGAAATCCTCAATGGATGAGATGTGTAGAGGTGAAAATGAAAGACAAGGAAAAGATCAATTCATCTAGCAACCTTGTCACTGCACCTGTTATAGTACTCTTGAAATCAGAAGGGAAATATGCAAAACAGAAGTTTCATCCTGGTCAGCCTGACTTCAAACCTCTCTTTATAAATGTATCAACTCATTTCTACTATAACCTAAGTTTATGTCCATGCTACTTTTCTCTGACTCTTCAAGAATCTGAAATGTTTGTGGAATCCTGCCCATAAAAATTAGGCTAGCTCTTGGGAAAAGAGGTCATCTTTTTATCAGTTAAATGAGTTACAAAATGTAAACCTAAAAAAAAAAAAAAAAAGAAGGTATGCATATCATATTTGAACAAGCAGTATTCATATTAAGTATGTATCACAATAAAACCACTATTCTTAATTTAAAATGCAGTTAAGCAGAGTAATTGCAGAAAATTCTCAGGAATTGACATCTAGGGACTTAAGAGGAAATTTTAGGCCTCATTAGTTCAACAGTAACACTAGTATTGGCTTATAAGAAACACATTAGTTTACAGAAAGAAGCTGGGACAAACTACATAGCCTATAGTCGAGTGAGATGCAAAAGATAAAACTGCAGAGGTAAAATAGAGAAGAAAAGAACTATGAGGCAGCTCAGGATTCAAGAGAAAAAACACCGATGTGATAAAATACATAAATATCTAAGGAAGAAAAAGGAGCTGGAACATGGCAATACAGGGACATCACAGACCCTCCCATTCCAAAGAGCAGCAGCAGCAGACGACCCTGACCCATCCCTAAGCACCTCATCAAGGGTGATGAAGCATGTTAGTGGATAGCCTAAGCTTATTGCTAATTTGAGTTACTTTCTTCGTGTCTCAGCCAACAAATTACTGCCTTTTACTTTTAAATGGAGCATATCCTGCTCACCCTCTCTTTCTGTAGAGCAAAAGCCAGACAGGTCCAGAGAGTGAGACACTGGGCCTTCACCTGTTCTCTTGTCACAAATGATACCAATCTCTCCACACCATGCCTCACATGGCAAATGTTTTAATCACCCATAATTCCATCATAATTCCATCCCAAATTTTTTTACAGTAACTGCACTGTATTTGATGAAAATTGTACCATGAGTTTTGCAGATTAATTAGTTTAAGTTGTTGTAGAACAAGTACCTAATGAAACTGATTTTGATTATTTCAGCCAATACAAGCTCAATGGTACAACACTAAATGTGCAAGAATAACAATGTAAAAATCTAAGACACATTTGTACTTCTACATTGTTTGTTTTCTTTTTGGCTTGAATTAGTAGAGGAACACTTGGAAAGGAGGAACAATGATGGATGCTTGCTTTTCCTCTAAAACATACAATAATATTTTTTTAAAGAATGACTCTCTATTTTTCATGCTGTTCTTCCTTTTCACTGAAACTAACAAAAGATATTATGAAAACTCAAATATGAATCACTTATTTGGACAAAGCACATATTTAAATGGTCAGTAATTCTCTTCTACAGTCAGAAGACAAAGGCTTACAATTTTCTTTTGTATAATACCTTTTAAATTGTGAGAATGTCATCATACTCTTTTTAAAGGGCAAGAGAGAAAGGGCTCAGGAGAAGCACATAATTCCAGCCCTATATCCCAGACTGAAATGGGTTGCTACCAGCTGTAAACATACTTAATTCATGTCTTGTTATAAGAGCAGATGAAGGCCAGTTGTTAGATACATTTATGGTACCATACAAATGTTGGCAGTGCTTTATAGTGCTGTCACATTCAGAAAAGCGATAACAGAAAATATGGCATTTAATACAATTGCTCCCTTCCTATCTACAGAGAAACATCTCAGCCACTTTTAACAGTAATTTTGTGATTCTCTGAACTTTGCATAGCAAATATCAGTAATAGAGAGTAAAGTCTGTTGTACTAAGCTTCCTCTCCTGAAATCATCCACACTATTGTGAACTAAGTTGTGAAAATAGTTCTATGAGAAGAACCGTGGGATGGGAGCTGGCAGGGAGCAGTGAACATTAAGAAAGTATGTTCTGATAACTCCAAGTGATGTAACATTAGTACTTCCACAATACAAAGAACTGAGATAAGAACTACACAATGATTCCTGAATTTGAACACTCATTTAAAATTTCAATCACAATTTGTGAAAATGTCTAACAATATTCTACGGAGATTCTAGATAAGTATAAACTGTATAAACAGTTCCTTTCCCCAACTTTAAATTATAACCTAAATTAACAATGCAAAGGAATCATCACAGGAGTTTGACCAATTCTACAAATTACAAAAATACACACAATACATCTGTGTAGCTCTTGGTCACCATTTAAGACCAATACACAATAAAAAAGAAAACTGTGCTGGTTTTGTCTGGGGCAGGGTTAATTTTCTTCCAAGGGGTTGGTGTGGGGCTGTGTATTGGATTTGTGCTGAACAGAGTGTTGGTAATACAGAAATGTTTTGGTTATTGCTGAGTGCCACTTGCACAGTTTCAAGGCCTTTTCTGCTTCTCCCCAGCAAGGAGGTTGGGGATGTACAAGAAGCTGGGAGGGGACACAGCTGGGACAGCAGGCTCCAACTGACCACAGAGATATTCCAGATCATTTGGTGTCCTGCTCAGCATATAAATCTGGGCAAAGAGGAAGGTAGTGGGGGGATGTTTGGAGTGACAGTGTTTGTTTTCCCCAGAAACCATTGCATGTGATGGGGCCCTGGCTTTCATGAGTATGGCTAAACATCTGCCCATGGGAACAGTGAATTAATTCCTTGTTTTGCTTTCCTTGGGAAGATAGTTTCTGCTTTACCTATTAAATTATCTTTATCTCAACCCACAAGTTTATTCTCTTTTACTCTTCTAAATCTCTCCCACATCCCCTTGTGTAGCCCTTAGATGCCAGCTGGAGCTAAACCATAACCTAAACAAGCAAAAAACCCCAAACAACAACAGCAACAACAACAACAAAAACAACAAAGAAAAAACAAACAAGCACAAATGAATTGCCATTGCCTGATGTTAATGACCACCGACCACAACTACTTACTTCTAAATGAATCTATTATTTAAGGAATGCAAGTTTTTTGTGCTGGAGCCCTCAGGTTTTATTAAATATATCAGCAGAAAAATCTGCACCATCCTTGATTATATGATGTTTTGTCACAGAAATCCCAAGTAAAACACTTATTATAAACTACTTACTGCCTTCACAGACCAACACACTTCAGGATGATCTGAAAATTCCCTACAGAAATTTTTAATGAAATCAATGCTTCTTTTTTTCAGCCTATACAAATCATTTGTTATTCATAATTTGAAAACTACAAATCTACTTCCTTTCTGCCAGGATCAAACTATTTCCTCTAATTTTGCTCTAGGAACAATTATTATGTTACTATATCAATTTATAATACATAACCCAGACTTTACTCTAATGGACAGCCTCTCTTTAATGGGAAAAACAAAACATCACATCAGTCAAAGGAAGAGGTAGTCTTTGACTTGCCCCTCTCATGTAATACTGGACAAAAATTCTCCAGTAAAATATTCAATACTCCATATGGATTTATTTGGTTGTTTTTTTTTTTTCCCCTCAAGTGGTTTAGAGGTACATACTGTATAGAAAGTACATCTCACCATGAAAAAAACTCCTAATCTTGACATTAATTTAGATTATGAAAATTCAATGAAATAATTTGGACTTTTTGACAGATTGGCACTTTTCAGGATCAAATATTCTGCTAGAAAAGACTAGAAAATTATTCATGAATGTGAGCAAATGCATTTTTTGAGTAACAACATTACCATGTTTTTGTGAGCAAAAGCAATGTGATGCTTTCTCAATAACTATCATTTAATTAAATTTGAATTGTTTTAATTTAATACCTTTAACTTGAGAATTGCAGTACTTTCTGCAGGCCCCATAAACACTTTAGGAAGATGAGAGCCTATACAGCTTTTCTTGTCTTTATTGCAAGGTAACACTAAATTCAATTGCAATAAGCAAATCCGTACCACATATGGTCAGAATTGTGCCATTTCTTTCATTAACTCATACTCTCAGAAGTGTTGTGATGGTGGGCTACTCCCTTCACTCTGCAATGTAGAGTTTCATTTCATTGCAAACTTGCATTTCACATCAAATGTCCCATTAAGCCTATGTGATTCATACTTTTGATTACCATTTTAATAATTGCAAGCTCTCTGTATAAATTACTGTTCCAACAGCAGGATAAACCAGCAGTTAGCTATACTAAAATTTTTACTCATTATTTTGAAATCTTTTTCATCATCCTGCTTCTGACTCATGCATTTATACCATCAGATGGTAATTCACTAACATTACCAGACGTAAAAATTGTACAAGCTTCATTTTTCATTTGGACCTTCCTCTGTCCTTTCTATGAAATAGGTTTGCATGCACTGCATCCTCACTTTCATTTATGTTCTCCTTTCTTTCTGCTCTTCATATTTCTCAAATCTCTTTTTTAGTTTGAGTGGAGTGACTTTTCTAGCCTTTTTTAGTAGAGCTCAAGTACAGACCCACTTGAGCACAAGTTCGATATCTTAGAACTTTGACAAGATGGCAGTCCAACTCTGCACAAATGTTATTGTCTCTCACAAAAACCGCACTGCATCTCTTGCTTAATAACATCTGAACAAAAAATATCCCTGGGAAGACATAATAAAACATTGTCCATAAAAAAAAAAAAAACAAAAAAAATGTTTACCAGCAGCAAAGTGACTTTTTATTGATGAATGATGTGTAACTAAAGTCCATCATTTCATTATTACCGAATGAAAGGGACTTTGTGACTTTCATTAGTACTGTTTTAACAAATGCAACTCACTGCAAAGTACTTTCAGAAACCTGCTAATCTTGACAAGTTTTCTTTCATATAATTTGCTTTAAAATCAAATACCTTGCTAAAAATCCTCTTTTTTTTTCTTTTTTTTTTTTTTTA
>VXBQ01006045.1:45799-232529 GCA_013400175.1 Phainopepla nitens | reverse complement strand
CCTGCCAGCTCAAGCGTAGGATTGTGTTCAGACTGTTCTAGGATATCTTCAGTGTGTGGGACTCCACAGCCTCTCTGGGCAATCTATTCCAGTGCTCAGTCACCTGCACAGTAAAAAAGTTCTTCCTCATGTTCACTTGGAACTTCCTGTGCATCAGTTCCTGCCCGCTGCCTCTTGTTCTGTTGCTTGGCATCACCGAGAACAGCCTGGCTCCATCCTCTGGCACCCTCCCTTCAGATACTGAGAGACATCGTTGAAGTCCCCATCCGTCTTTTGTTCTGGAGACTGAACAGGCACAGCTCTCTCAACCTTCCCCTGTAAGAAAGATGCTCCAGTCCCTTAAGCACTTTCGTGATTAACCACTGAACCTGGTCTAGGAGCTCTGAGTCTCTCTTGTACTGAGGAGCCCAGAACTGGGCACAGCTGAGGCCTCACCAGGGCTAAGTAGAAGAGCAGGATCACCTCCCTTGACCTGCTGGCAATGCTCTTCTAAAGCACCCCAGGATCCCACTGGCCTTCTTGACCACTGCTCCTTCATGGACAGCTTGTTTTCCACCAGGACCCCCAGGTCCTTCTCCAGAGAGCTGCCTTCCAAGAGCTTAGCCCCCAGCCTGTGCTGAAGCCTGGGGATATTCTCCACCAGGAGCAGGATCCTGCACTTGCCTTTGTTGAATTTCAGATGGTTCTTCCCTTCCCATCTCTCCAACCTGTTAAGGCCCTTCTGAAAGGTTGCACAGTTCTGTGGGTTATCGATCAGTCTTCCCAGCTTTGTGTCTGCAGGGAACTCTGCCCCCTTCTCCAAGTCAGTGATGAATTATTTAAACAACAGTGAGTCTAGTATGGAACCCTGGTGGACAGCACTAATGACAGGGCTCCCACCTGTGCTGCTGATCACGACACTCTGAGATCAGCCACTCAGCCAGTTCTCAATCCACCTCACTATCCACTCATCCAGTCCACACTTCCTGAGTTTGCCTACAAGAATGTTGTTAAAGACACTGTCAACAGCCTGGCTGAAGTTGAGACTGACAATATCCCCAGCTCACCCCTCATCCATCCAGGAAGTTATTTCATTGTAGAAGGAATTCAGATTGCTCAAGCATGATTTACCTTTAATGAATCCATGTTGACTACTCCTGATCATCTTCTTGTAACCCCTGTGGTTAGAGATGGCTTCCAGAATGAGCTGGTTGTTACTTAATCCAGGGATAGAGCTGAGACTGACAGGCCAGTAGTTCCCTGGGTCCTCCTCCTTGCCATTTTTGAAGACTGGGGCAACTTCTGTTTTCTTCCAGTCTTCAAATACGTCTCTCTATCACCATGACCTTTCAAGGATGACTATAAGTGTTCTCATTACGGTGTCCATCAGTTCTCTCGCCACTAAGAGATGCATCCCCTTGGGGCCCACAGAATTGTGGATGACAAATTTTCCTAAGTGTCCTCTAACTCAGTCCTCTTTGACCAAGAGAAAGTCTTCTAAAATTCCTCTACCCTTCTAGGTCAGAGATTCCCGAGGGCTGATCTTGTCAATGAAGACCAGCACAAAGAAGGCTTTCAGTAACTGTGCCTCCTCTGCATCCTTTGTCACCAGGGCTCCCCCTCCATTTAGTAATGGGTCCACATTATCTTTAGTTGTCCTTTTGTTATGCGGGTATTTAAAGCAGCCCTTCTTGCTGTCCTTGACACCTTTGGCCTGCTGTAATTCCAGATGGACCTTGGGCTTATCCCATTTCCACTTTCTCTGAAAACCCTTCTATATTCATGCTAGTTGCCCCACTATGTTTCCAACTCCTGTGTATTTCCTGCTCCTACTTGAGGAATGACAGAAGTCCTTTATTCACCGATCAGGTCTCCTCCCCCTTTTGCCCAATTTCTTGCTTATAAGGATGAATTGTTCTCGAGCCTGGAGGAAGTCATCCTTGGGTATCAACCAATTCTCCTGGACCCCTCTTCCCTGCATGACCTGTCCCCACATTATTCTTCCAAGAAGATCCCTGAAGAAGCTAAAGTTAGCTCTCCTAAAGTCCACGGTTTCAATCTTACTCGTTTCCCTGCCTCCTCCTCAGCCTATAGTGAAGTACACAATCTCATGGTCACTACAACTGAGGCTCTTCTCAACCTTTATAATATAAAATTCTGTTTACTCGACTTGTAAGTGTATTTTATGATATAGTGATGGATGTTTTTTTTTCCTTTAAAGCTAAACTAACAAACCAAACCCAAAAGCATTTTGCAATATTGTAGCTCTTTCTGTATCATCACAATATGCCTGCAGCACCACCTTATATTTTGCCATGCCAAACATCCAAACAATTAAGCAGAACAGTTTGATTTTTCTTCCAAAGTTCTCTTGTACTGGGTTTCCATAGCTGAAAGTACTTGGATACAGAAATTCCTGTCGAAAAATGCAAAATACTTGATCTGCAGATAACTTAGTTGATCTGCAAATTCTGAAGTCCACATACTTCCAATATACAGCTTTTATGTTGATGAGATAGATGCAACCTGAAACCTAAAAAACTACCTTAAACCTGGTGCTGACCAAAAACAAAAGTTCTAGTTTATACAGATTCCTGGATATCTGTTTATCTGGATTCCTGACCCTGAGCAGCCATAAAAGTTCCCATCTCTGAAACTGTTCAAGGTCAGGTTGCATGAGGTTCTGAGCAACATGATTTAGCTGAAGATATTCCTGCTCATTACAGCAAGGTTGGACCATATGACCTTTAAAAGTTCCTTCAAACCCAAACCATTCTAGGACTATGAAACTCACTGACATACACTTTCAGACTTTAAATAATTCACTGTGTTCCTATCTTTTACCTTATTTAGAAATTTAAGTGAAACATGATTATTCAGGTTCACTTTACAATACACAGAAGAGAGATACTTGAGCAGATCTCAAAAAGTGATTTTATAAAATTAATTCTCCCAAAGAAACATACCATTAAATCTTCCCCTCAAAAAAGGTAAGTTATTTTTCTAAAGACTGTGATTTAAAACAAAACAAAACAAAAACCCGAACAAAAAAAAAACAACATCAAAAAACCAAGAAATTATCATAGAAGTACCTGGTTTTCTCAAATAAGTAAAATTTCTCTGTTGTAATATAACTTTTATTCAATAGTATGCTTTTATTTTCTAGTAGTAACCAATTTTCAATGATATTTAGGACTCAGAATGACAGGATTTCTTCAATTTCTCTAGCATGAAAATTAGGTCCATAAAAATTCTAGCCAATTTTAGATCTTTAGACCCCACCAAACTATCCTCTCATTATGTTTACTTTCTTCTTGCTCTCTCTCACTTCACTGTAATCTGTATTTTTAGATGAGGGACTACATTTGAATATAGATATTTTAATGGCAGCAGATCAAATGCAATCAGCCACATAAGTTTTCTTTTTATTTGTTCTCTGGTAAACTAGAATAATTGAGGTAGACAATCTTTCATGAAAATATTCCAATTAGGCATTAAATGAGGACTGCTGAATTTTTTCACGGAGTTTTCTCGTATGATTCATTTGATAAATTATATTTTCTGTCTTTCATTTTCAGCACTCCTTTTAAACATATCTAAACCCCAAACAAAAGGAATCCTAGATTAAAAACAATCATTAGGAATGCACATTTTATAAATAACTGAACCCAATGAGGTGAAATGCATTATACAAAGAATTATTTTACAAAAATATGCATATTACCCTCTGATTTACCAGAAACCAGACAAAGGATGAAATAAAATGTGCTGTCTCAAAGCATTTCTGTGTTTTTTCGAAGCTGAAAATTTAATTTACTTATGTGAAAAATTACAAAGGTACAACAAAGCAAGCAAGATGCCTCAAATTCTCCCAAATTAACTTTTTTTTCTCTCTAAAGTACTAGTTTAAAATCCCAGACACAGGAAATGCCTGGGGCCCCCCTAATCAGAAAACTGAAGATGAATCAAATGACAAAGCTGGCAAAAATCTTGGGCCTTGATACTCCAGTTTTAATCCAACAAAGTTAAAAAAAAAAAAAAAGAAAAAGTATTAACTGAATAATTTGTTCCTCTGTACACTAAGGATGTATCCTTACATATCTTTTCCTTTATATGCCAAAGATATTTTAATGCACATTCCAGAGCATAAGACCTAGTTTTAAGAGATTACCTGTCTATGTATTTTCCAGAAATATATCCCCTGCCAGTTAGCAAAGATTATTCAGGAAATTCCAACATACTCTACTAAATTAAAAATGTTCTTTCAAAACCCTCTGACACTTGGTTAGCCTTGGACTTACTCAACATTAAGTCCAGCATGGACTGGAGACAGGGATCCTTCCCCACAGTATGAGACACTCATGTGCTAGACCTTTGGCTTCTACAGTCACAGGGCAAACCTGTGAACCACCCTCAAAGACATAGACCAGAAACTAAAATTCATACAGATTCATTAGACGAGCTTAATTTTAATGAACATTATAGTTTCTGCCCACTGAGGAATCCCTTTTTGTGCCCTAGGCTTTTCTACTACACAGATAACCACATTTTCCTAGCAGATGGCCTAAAATGAAACTTAGACTACTTGGTTTTTACTTGCTTGCTGTTTTAAGAAAGTATTTATTTCTTGCTGTTAATGGCCAGGATTACTACACATTTCATTTCATTAGAAGTGTGAAGAAGTTGACACCAGGTGCTCACATGTACATAAAAGATTTTTAGAAAACATGTCAACAGTTGACAAGTCTTTTTTCTACAAAGATTTTATGAATTTCTAAATGATGCCGGTACATAAATAGATTTTATAGTATAGCTATAGTCAACTGCATTATGTTCCCTTTTGGCAGATAACCTGTTCAATGTACATAAGTGTGCTTTTGTGGAATGCATTTGACCATCGTGAGTCTGCTTTCTACAGCTGCAATTATTTGTAATTCCAGCTAACACTAAAATTTATCCAGGCAATCTTAGCTGAATTCACTGGGATTCATAGCTGATTACAAATATTTTATAAAAGTTCGTGGGAGAAAAGCTCCTAAAACAAGAAATGACACAAAACTGACAAATAGTCTTTTCATCATTCAAGAAATGTGCACTACAAGGACAGTTTTGCTGCACAGAGGAATAACAGAACTAATGCAGACATCCAAAAAAATCATTTTGGCAATTCCTTATGTTTTCTTGTTTCTTATTAAATGAAAAATTTCTACATCAGCAATAAACCAAGAACTTTCTTTGCCTTCTCTTTCTGCCCTCCAGCACTGGAAGAGAAAATTCTGTTCATGACACTGTAACTCTTGTGTTGACAAACACAGAGAAGGCAAGCACTGGCTCAAAGTCACAGCTCCCAAGCTGGCTTTACAAAGATACCCTTAGGTCTGAACTTAGCATTCTAGGAAGGATAGTGCATGTTGGGTAAAAGAAGGGCACAGGTTTCACATGTTCATCTCACTTTCTCACAGGTCTTCTCAATTACCTCAGTTCTATACAATCTTATTCCTTAGGCACAGATCTGAGAGAGAACTCTTTCAAGAAGCAGCAATGCTAACGAGATGGACTCTTAGCAGCTATTACCACCTGCTCTTATGCGGTTTGCACATAAAGGAGGCTGGAATGTATTTGAGGATCAGAAAGCTCTGCTGTATATCTAATTCCTGTTCCTATCTTGGTCTAGATTATCCTTAAAATGATATTTTCTATTACTATATCAAAAATGCTGTGAACTAAACCAAGATATTTGGCTTTGTCTACTTTTTAAAATGCATGTATCCTGAAAATTAATTTGTTTCAGTTTCAGAAAGCAATTTAGAAGTCTCCTTATTTTTTCTAATATAAAATGTATACATAATGTGTGTGTGTTTCTCTCATTACACACAGTGTACAATTAAGGAATAAGTAAAATCCTGAGACCTGAATATTTAACCGAGTCATGCTTTCATCCTCTGCACTAGTTCTTTTTAAATAAATACACTGGATGCAGGAACATATATGACTAGGAACTGGCTCTGGGTAAAGATATTCATATAAATCTTTGATTAGTGATAGCCAAAAGTTTAATTTAAAGGATAATCTTGCTTAGAAGTATTTTGTATTTAAATTATTGTTACAAATAATACAGAAACAACTAGTCATATACAACATATACAACAAAACTTATTTTTGTCTTTGAATTGAAACTATTTTAAAGTATATCTGGTAACAGTTAATAAATTTATTATTCAAAAATATTTACAGTTATTAAGTTTTAGAGTAATTTAACTATCCACCAACTTGGGTAGGTACCATGTCATGCAAAACAAAGGGTGCTGCTTGCAGAAGAGGAATAGCCATACAAAAGCGCTCTAAGAGATAAAAGGCTAAATCATATCATTTTACCTGTCAGCTGAGCTTTCTAAATACCATTTTCTGGGAGGATAATAGATGTGTCATCAGCACAACCACTACTTCTTGCTTTGTTTCAAGTTTTCATGCAATTTAGGAATTTATTTCAAAAACTCCTCTGCTTTCAGGAAAAGAAAAAATAAAAACCACCAACCAAAAAAAAAAAACCACACAAAAACCAAAAAAACCCCACCCTAAAACAAACACTCTGAAATTAAACATTTCTCATGGATCCATTAAACTTGACATGACAAATGAAAGGTTTTCTTGTTGGAAAAACCCAAACCCATTTAATATACGTTTAATCTCAGTATGGCTACAAAACAAAGAACTAAACTATGTGAATAAATTATCTGCGTAGCTCAGCATGTTATTGAGTCAAAATGTGAGCAAATGTGAAGCAGTCCTCACTCGGGTACAGTCAATGTGCCAACAGTTGAATACCACACCATAAAATGATATTGCATAAAAGAGATTTGGGGGTGAGGGTCATTTCAGCGGAGTTAAATAAACCAGGAGTTTATTTTTCAAGAGCAGGAATAGCTACTTCATAAAAAAACAAGTAAAAAAACCAAGTACTTTGCTGCTTGACAGCAAACAAAGGGGGTTTGCATTCTGTTAAGATTTCCCCATTAGGATCTCACAAGCTTACAAGTGCTGTAAGTGTTTGGAAGAGAAGCAAATCCATTTCTAATTTTGACTAATAAACCAACAGACTAACAAGTTAAATGTTTGTTGCATTTGTTACCTTTTGAAAGCAATTCCATGAGAACAAGTGAAAAAGTAGAAGGACATTTTTGGTTGATTTCAATCAAATTTTATGAGTTTTTGAAGTACTGAATCTGTAACTTAAGCATAGGAAGAAGCCAAGAAAATGTCTCTGGACCTCAATTCTGAAAACAACTTTTCACATGCAAACTTGATATTAAGGTTATGCTGCAAATAATGGCCTGAAAACACGGCAAAGATGTTTCAGGGAAAATATGTTTTCTCCATTCATCTCAATGGAGCTGTTCACTTTAACAATCATGTCTAAAACATAAGAGTCAGTTTTAATAAGTTACTGGAGAAATACGATATGAAAGTCGCAAGTCTATGTTCACACTTCACTGATGTCAAGAATAAGAACCTTGCAGAATACACAGATGCTCGTTTGCACTTAAAGCACTGCATTATCTGAAGTTGCATTATCTGCAGCTTCAAATGGTGAGGGTTATAAAGGCAACTTTACTTGAGTAGAATAAATTTTGTATAGGAAAGTCCTGAGGGAGCATAACTCAGTGTAGCTCTATTTCAGTAACTGCTTCAGAGAGCAGATTAACTATCTTCAGAAACTTGTCCAGTCTGGTTTACAAAAAACATCCACTCAGAATCTGGCATACTGTGTAAACATCTGTATTTTTCTGTCATAAGGGTATTGGTTGCTATTGAAATGTCAGCCTTTCCAATGTGATTTTCTCTTAATTGTTTTTAGATACTCGGAGCCCCTAAAATACTGAATTCCATTACCAAAAAATGAAATATAAGCATCGTTATAGCTTATAAACTTGCTGTCAAACCAGGCCAATGTATGTATTTTAGTTCTTTTCATTTGAGCACATAAGTCTTCTTTATTAGTAGATGTTCTATATGTCAAATAAAGCAGTTTAATTCTTCTGTTTGGAATAATTATAGATTTATACATTTGATAATCAAGTAAAAATAAGAACAAATCAATAGAAAATTTCAAAAGTACATAGAAGATGCTCAATTGAGTTAACCAGTGGGTTTTTTTTTTTTTGTGAACAAGAATCTGAAGAAGTAGTTGAAGAATATTCAGAGTATAGTCCTGACCAGAAGAGAAGCAGTAAGAACCAACAGGTACTTTACTCTTCTTTTTCTATATTCTTCCCTTGTTTGGATTTCAATGTTAAATTAGTACATTTACAAAACTATAAAATAATCAGGCATTGAAAAAAAAAAAAAAAACAACTAGGGGAAAAGCTCTGAAAAGTCTGAGGAAGTTTACTTTCTTCCAGGAAACATGTTGGTTTCCCGCCAAACAATTAAAAAAATTACTGTTTAATTGTAAAGAAAACTTTTCAGAGTAGAGAGGAAATGATCATCCCATAGACTCTTTGCTAGTCAAAGGAAAACTCAGACATATACAGCTTCATAGCTCACTGATCCCAACACTGAGACACGATCAACAGAAAAAGACATCACAATCTCGATAAATAAATACAATCGTGTATCCTGGGGTTTCTTGATGGCTATATATCTCTCTTAGAAAAGGAGGGGATTTATCTCTGTGGACACATGTTTGCAGCCAGAAGAAAAGTCAAGACATTCTAATACATTTTAAGTAAAAGAGAAAAGCAGTACAAACAGGAATTATTCAGTTGTCTTAGGGAGGTCTGCAGCCTCAGAGCCCTGAGCCCCTAAGAAACTGGTTCATGCCATTCCTGATTGTGCTTTCACTCTATACAAGTTTTATTAGAAAACTGCTTTGAGACTGTTTTCTTAAAATAAACACTGGCACAGAAAGGCTCACAAATGCTAATTAATATATAATTTGTCTTTCATTAAAATGAAAATTAATTAGATATAATGACCAAATTCACCAATCATTTTAGAGAAGGTAGATTATTTGAAAAGAGCTTCATATCATTACTAACACTGACAAGTTCTATTATTTCAGCATATTTTTTTATGCTGGGTTTATCTTTAAAACACTACTCCAAGGATGACTCTGTTTTGCAAAACTGTAATTTGCATGCTTTTCTCTGTAACCAGATTTTAATGCTGCGTGTATAAAAAGGTGAAAGAAAACAAAAAGCACCAAACCCTGACAAAGAATCCCCCCTACAAAACCAAACAACCAAAACAATCACAAAACTTCTACTATCCAAGTACTTAGAGATTCAGAAAATAAGGGAATTACAGTTTTTAGGATCTGATTCAAGGTTTTAAATGCTTTAACTGGTAAGAACGCTCAATTGTGCTAATTCAGTTGAGCACAAACTGTAACGTTCTGCATACTCAAATAATATCTCAAGAATAAAATGTTATCTTATGCCAGGAAGGAGTTCTTGAAACCGTTTAATAGATGTTCTGACATGTTTAATTACTGGAATATTTTGCCACTGAATTCTAGAATCAACAGTAGTTTTTTGCATAAATTATCACAAAGAACATAGTTTATAGTAGCTTATTTTTCAGCAGTGACTTAATTCCTATTACTCTAAGTAAGATTCATTAAACTAATTGACTTAGCTGGAACCACTCACAGTAGTTAAGGTTTGCAGAACTGCAAGAATGAGCTGTACTGGAAAAGTTGAGAATAACACAAGTATTTCTGCCTATAGTGAATAAAACTACTGAGCTCTTTGATTTATGATGTATCAAACAAATAAATTAGTTAAAAAACTATAACTGGCATAGCTTTTATAATGACAGCTCATACAGAAAAAGAATATCTAGATTTATATTTTTTGAACTCTCTGAAAAAAATCAATGTATTTGTGACAATTCCATTTTCTTATCTAAAACCACTAAGACTGATACACTTCTGCTCAGATCCATTACTTGCAAGGAGGAAGGAAGGTCTTGTGCTTGTGGTCCAGTCATTAAACTCCTCCACAGCTCTATTTCAGACTACTCTTTACCTTACTACTAAACTACTAAACAGACTACTAAAACCTTAGGCGAGTGACTTCATTATAGGGGGCCTCAGTTTCCTCAAATCCTCTCTATAATAAAACTGTAATTTGCTTCTGCAAGAATGTTGCTGGGTTTAGATGGCTGAACATTACAGAGCAATATCAGTATAATACAGCTGCTCAACATATGTACTCTAAATACACAGAGTTTTCAAAAGGCCTAAGAAACTAGTAGTTAAAATGTAATAAATAATAAATTATCATAAATAATAAAATAAAAGAAATATACAGCTGTTAAGGCCTGTCTACTCAAGTTTTGCCTCAGTTATTTCTAAGTAAACAGATGTAACAGTATTTTATTAAATCATAACATCAGTATGAGGATAAATTTGCTAACATTGGGCACCACACTCCAGAATATGAAATAGGAGAGAAATCAAAGAACTGTCAGGCCCTTCACTAATAAGATCCCTTCTCTGGATAGATTTTCTTTCAAGGTTTAATTTTAATTACCATTTAATCAGTCTTCAGATTTTCCATTAAAATTCACTATTTTGACATCATCGTTTGCTCAAGTAGCTGTAGATATAAAATGGATAACACAGTTATGGGATGAGACAAACCTTGACATCATTGGAAGTGGTCTGCTGTGCATGAGGACAAATAGGAGATGTCAAGCAAAATTCAGAAAAGCCCATCTCTGATTCTTTATCAAGGAAATATACTTGACAATAATCTGCTTCTAAAGAAATGTCATCTCAACCTAGTGACAATGCGCCTGCCATCTGTTGCTTTCATTTTGAAGGACTTGTGAGTGCCATCAGTAGGAAATCACCTTTCTTTGTTTGCCAAAACTGCTTTAGATCCTCTGTACGTCTCTTTATGTCTCCTTCTTCTTGTATGACTAATTTATGATCCATCACCTTCAGAGGCAGCTCCAGCCTCATTAAAACTGACTCCTGGTGCCTTGGCTGAGTGTGGCTTCAACAGGAAGGCAACATCTGAGTGCACTGGTTGACCCGAAACTTACTCTTTAACTCCAGCCCAATCAGCTGTCAGAATTTTATCAAAAATGAGACACACTGTAAGAAGGGAAACCTTTATCCACATTACTTAATTAGATATGTTTTAATAAAGACATGACCTACTGCCTCTCTTCCCACCTGCAAGCACTATAATTAAAGTTTCTCTAACAGAACGGCAAGCTATTTTTGTTCTCTTGCCATTTTTAAAAATTGAATACAATTCTGTGGGAACTCAGGAAGTAAAAAAGGAAAATATGTCAATCCTAGTACTATGATAAACCTTTTTTTTTTTTTTTGTGGGTGCAAAGTTAAACACTTAAAACAGTAAACAAATGTAGTAGGTATTCTAGAAGTTCTGGTCGGCACCTTGGTCTTTTCCTCTAGTCAGTAGGAACCTCTGTAGTGTAGAAGTATTGAAAATCAACACACATTTGTTTATTTAACCACATATGTGTACTCAGGGTCCTTAGCATCAAAACCATCTGGACTTTCAAAAGTTGTAAACACATAATGCCTCGTACTTACATCAATGCGTGTGTAAAAAGAATATAAAAATCATATACATGATTCAGTGATGGTTTTAGGCATTAATCTGTGTATGGATCTGTTTGAACTTGCAAAACAACTAACATGAAAAAAACCAAACCCCTAACGAATATGATCTTTATCTAAATGGAGGGAAACCCAACTACCTCCTTTTGTAGTGTTTCTATTCTAGGAACTACCAGTGGATAACATTAAGAAAACCTAAAACGTTGCAAAATTCATGTTTTAACTTTGAAAATTATAAAGGAAATAAATTTTCAAAATTGATTTCATTTACCAAATTCAACGTATGTTTGACAAATCCTTAAAATGCCACACTGGGGGGAGAATAATCCATTCACAAACACAGACACGCAAAATGAATGAGCAAACTTACCCTAAAACTGAGAATCTCCGCTGTTGTTCATAACTGATATGCAGGGAACCTGAATTATGTATCTGAGAGTCCACAATCATAAAGAGTAAAGCAAAAACTGGTGTCTCTAGTATAGAAGGCTAATAAGTTAAACTCCAGACAGGCCTTAGTTTTATTCTTAGTGTTATTTGAGGAGACTAAAAGTCAGTGGCTTTCAAAGGAAGAGTTTGAACTTCATATCCATTTACTGACACACTATATGAAAGACAATGATGAGATCAAGACAACCGAAAAAGACATATTATGAAAAGCCATGGGCAGGTTGATACTATCAGCACGTTCAAAGAAAAACATCCACAAGTCAGTGAGTGGAAGTGTTTCAAATGAAGTGCTGTAAGGCAGCGTACCTTAGCAGACTGCTTCGAAAGGCTCAGCACAGAGCCAGCATTCACAGCAGCAGTCAATGTGCCACTTTAAGCTAAACAGTTCCTGGTAACTGAAATACTTCATGGATAGTAAGCTTAAAATCTCACATATAGAACTGTTGAGACTTACATCACATTTCTGAGCACAAAAGCTAATCTTACCCAGATGTAGCAACAGACAAAAAAAACCCTATTTCCTATGGTTAAATAATTACAACTGAACTTACTGACCTGTAAAGATCAGTGGAAAACGGAATATTGCAGGTCAGAAAGTGACCTCAAGTCAGAATAAGCAGGCTTAATGAAAAAAGTAATTATGAAAGCTTAAAGCATAGACTAGCAATTGCCTGTGAGCCAAAGGAAATTTTATTTTTAGTCTACTCTGCCCTGGAAAAGTTTCAACTCAAAATTGTCTCTGTAATGGGAAGTCACACCTCTAGACAGCAAACAGTGATCTAGAACCTGTACTCTGTGACAGCAAATGAAACAAATAGCTGTTATTCAGTTTAGAGAAGACACAGTTGAGGGATGTAAAAGACCACTGCAAAGAGATTAGCTCAACAAGAAATATTATGTAATTATGACAAAGACAACACATTTTAGGGTCCTTTCTACAAGCAAGCATTAGAACATGTACCTTACTCTGGGTCACCAATGTTCTAAAATTAAGTTAGATTATGTTTCAGGAAGTGTACACTGCAGGTATTGTCTTCTAGAGGACAAGGACATAGAAACGTCCAAAGATGGGCTGGAGGACCTTCTCGTGTCCTTCTGTACATTTTGTTCATCATTTTCTGATGTTTAAAATCTTATTTAAATTGTAATATTTGTTTGACTATAGATCATTTTCAGCAGTCTCAGACAGAAAGTGAAATTTGGAATCATCAACAGCGCAGATATTTTCCACTCTCTTCTTCTCTGTTACTGTACTCTCTTACAAAAGGCTGTTCATTTTTGATGAAATTATACTATTTATTTTGAAAAATATACATTTCTTTTAACAATCTTATCCCTTGAAATAAAAAGGAATAGGGCTTTAAAGTAATGTTTTCATGTCTTCACTCTCTGAAAATTGTGTAAGAAAATCAGGATTTCTTACTTGATTTCAGCTTTATTTCATCTTTGATTTACTTAATCCAATTATTACAACAAATGGGCAGAAGCACTAAATGCAGACCTTGTATACAAAATCCAGTGAGATATGTATGAGGTGTGGCAGCCTTTATCCTTCCCTGCTAACCTTGCTGCTCTCCATTTCTCACAAAAGGGAACCACTTGCATTAGTGCACTATTGCTATCGATTTATTTGCAGTAATATCCCTGCTAAGTATTTGACAGAATTACAAGAGAAAAGAAACACAGCTTCTTCTACAAGTAATGAAAACAGTGATACATCCTTGGTAATGAAGAGCAGTAACACTACCTTTCAAAAGTAGTCAGCAGAAACCTATCCAAAGCACTGAACCATCCCTGCAAGTTTCTGTTCCATGAAACAGCTGGATGCTCACTCACTGAGTGAGCATGTGAGATTCTATCTCAGAATAATGCTTTACAAAGGACAAAACATAACATAGAGCAAAACCAGCACCATTTCAAAGAGTTCTCCCACTCTAAGAGTAACATAACACTGGCAGCAAAACACACTGTAGCAATGCTCACACTCAATATCTCAAGGGATAGCACAATTTACTATGTTAAACAAAGATTCTAGCTCAAACTCTGAATGATTTAATCATTTTAGAACAGGGAGGTAAAGAGTTATGTAAATTCATATTTGTATATTGGGTTATTTAGGCAAGTCCAGACCTCCAAACATTTCCAGAAGACAATATTCATATTGGCTGTAAAAATCTAAATCAAATTCAAATCCAAAACCAACCTTCAGCAAAGCTAACAATTGCTGTGTTACATGGCTAGTATAGTCATTTTTCTTGGTAAAATGCATGGTGTTGTCAGCATCACAGGTCAAAATAGGCATTCTTTTACTGAATTGCCTCCTGCACTTGCTCCTACAAGTGGTCCCTTGCAAAGCAAAATAAAAGCGATCAAATAACTGCAGTTAGAATTCTAACCAAATGAAACTGTCAGATGTTTTCCTTGCAATTATCCACCTTTTCATCCATCAACTTTCTTGAACATTAGGTTGTCAGCTATGAGTCCCTGAAGTACTTCAATTGCTGTTTAGAGTAGCAACTTGTGGAAACTCACATTTTGGTGTTTGATCTAGCCTCCTAGCTATGATTTGTTGTGAGGGGCCGTTCTTCATCACCAAGGTTTCCTTTAATGTGATGAGTTAGGAGGTATGAGTGAAATAACTGCAACTCAGTAATTCTTTAAAGCAACCTTGAGAGTTCACACCTATGTACCATAATAGGAAGATATTGGCGTCAAGGTGGTCTCATCTTCTTTACCTATTTGTAAACTCTAAATGACAGTGGTGGGGTGACCCTGACTGCAGGACAGGTGTCCAAAAAGCTTTTCTATCACTCCCCCCTCCTCATCTGGACAGGAGACAGTAAATATAACAAAGGACTCATGCGTCAAGCTAAGGACAAGGGAAAGCACTCACAATTACTATCGCAGGAAAGACAGACTCAACTCAGAGAATTAATTTAATTTATTCCCAATGAAGTCACTGCAGGATAATGAAAAATAAAAACTCAACCTTTAAGCCTCTTCCTCTAACTCCCTTCTTGTTCCTGGGCTCAGTCTCACTCCTAGATTTTCGGCCCATCCTCCCATGACAATAGCACAGAGGGACAGAGAAGGGGGATTACAGTCAGTTCATCACATCTCCCCTGATCCTTCCTCCTCAGGGGGAGGACTCCTTACACTCTTCCCCTGCTTCAGCATGGGGAACATCTCACGGGAGAAAATTCTCCATGAACTTCTCCAACACGACTCCTTCCCACAGGCTGCAGGTCATGAACTGCTCTAACATGGATTTCCTCCACAGGGTCCAGTCCTTCAGGACCAGGCTGCTCCAGCCTGAGTTCCCTGTGGAGTCACAAATCCTTCAGGAGTCTGTTTCAGTGGGGGTCTCCCACAAGTCTGCAGGTCCTGCCAGGAGACTGCACAAGTGTGGGCTTCTCACGGGATAAAAGCCTCCTTTGGACATCCACCTACTCTAGCAGGGGTTCCTCCATGGCCTGAAAGTAGGTATTTCCCCTGCCATGGACCTCCATGGGCTGCAGGGGCACAGCCTGACTTAACATGGGCTGCACTGCAGGCTGCAGGGAGCCCTGGAGCACCTCCTGCCCTCCTTCTGCACTGACCTCGGAGTCTGCAGGGCTGGTTGTCTTGCATATTCTCACTCTGGCTGCTGTTCTGCAACAGAGATTTCTCTCCCTATTTTTGAATAAGGTATCACAGGGATACTACTACTATTGCTGATGGGCTCAGCTTTGGTCAGTAGTTCTAAAGGTTCCATATGGGAGGTATGAACTTCTTACTGAAGCAGCCTCTGTACTCTGCAATCTCAAAACTTTGCCACACAAACCAAATACAATGATTCTCATATTTGATTTCTATCAGATTAGTCATTGAGGCCATGAAGGAGATAGCATTTATTTTCCCTAGTCTACACTCTATTGTTTAGCACATTCACTGAAACATAAAAGAATAGCAAAAAGTTCCGCTTGCAAGACCTTCAGGGGAAGCAGGAGCTCTCTTTGTACTATGATTAGTTCTGATAATATGCCATTGGCCTGGTACTATATAATTGTTAACAGTGTTCAGTGTTGAGCCACCTTTAAACATTACTACAAAGCAAACAGTTTCAGCTAAAAGGCACAAAAGGTACTCTGTTGGTATCCCTCTCTTATGACTATTTGTATTTCCTAAGCAGATTCATGTGCTATTTAAAGTAATGGGTTGGTTTCATGTATGGGATACATTCAGTAGGAAGCTATCAGCTTCTATCACAGGAAATATCTTCTATCCATGAAAACGTCTAACCAGAGAGTATTTTCATTATACCTGGAAAACCCTCCTTCCTTAACACTCATATTACCACAGGGAAGCATTAGAACAAGAGTGACAAATGTAGTATTGCGGGCCATGTTTCTCAGCATCCACAACAGACACACTGCCACTCATAACTGAATGCCAGCTATGGAAAATGGGGCCTCCTCAGCCACCATGAAAATGTCCCATGCCTCTGTCAGGTACAGACAGACAGATTCTTGCTGATGGGCTGCCCTATTAAGGTAATCTCAGGAAAGTAAAAGTCTGATTTTCTTTCACTGTATTTGAATGAAGATACAATAACACCTATTTTTAGCGCACAGCAAGAAGCTGCTACCTTTATCCACTACCATTATCCACTGTTTTGTCTTTGAAACTAAATACACTTGAAAAGAGACAGGTTTCATAGAACAAGTTAAGCACACTGTACTACATTTCCATGCATTGATCTTTTTTTTTCTACCACGCCTATTTAACCCATTTTTAACTTTCCTTTTTAACTCTGAATATTATTATTTATTAATTTTTGGTGGAAAACATATATGTATATCACGGCATCATAACTAATAACATCTTAATACATCTCAAAATATTAGTTGCAAAACTTCCTGCTGTCATACTTCTTAAGAAGAAAACTTTCAAAGAATAGCAGAAAAACTGAAGATTTCTTTTCCATCTCTGAACTGGACTCCACAGAGCACATAACACCCCTTTAAAAGAGACAGTGAGAACTACCAGTATTTCTTGACAATTTTAATTTTTGATAAATACAAGAAAGATGAGATATTACAGTGGAAAGAATCAAAATTATACTGATAAGGAGGGCACAGGGTGATGAAAGAGAGATCAGAAATTTTCTACAAAGACACATAAGAAATATCTAAAAGGGTATTATTAACAATATTAAAATATTTATTACAATAAGTTTCTTTTACACAAAGAGCTGTAATGTAACTAAAAATAGCAATCCCAGCATCATTAAATATATATATATGAGGATTGCATATTTATTGACCATAAGTATTTTTTCAAAAGGAAAGTGACAAGAAATATAGCAATCCGTATTTTATTTCAATTTATGATTTAATAAATAAAGAGGTTGAAGATAATAGTTCATAACTAGAAGAGTCTCAAGAACAACTCTCCTCATCTGTTTAAAAACAAATCCATGGCATGTAAGCTGTAACATTTTATGTATCTCAGACAGAAGAGACTTTTTAGTGCAAATTATCTTTTTCAAATACTCATGGAGAAAAAAAAAAAAAAATTCTATTGATGTATTTATCAAAAGTTCTGTACTTTTGTTTGAAATTCATGGCTAAAAACATGGTGTAAAATCTCTCTAAAATCTCTTCTTCCTCCGAGAAATAGAATCACATCCATTTCTCCAAAAATATTTCCCATATCTAAATTCTGAGGCAGGATATGTCCTACCTGGGCTTCTAAACACAGTTTGGCAACTAAGAATATCAAGTACATGAAGTTATATCTTCATAAATATATTAAATCTCTCATGACTAGCTAGCTTTTAATTTTCTGTTGAATTGTGTGTGACTGTACACAAACTGTAAATACATCATTTTTCACATGCTTGTCTGAGTGAAACAGGTAGCCTCAGAAGTTATCACTGGCAGGGATCGTCTGAGCTAACATATGAAAGTTGGCATCCTTAAGCAGTAAGATATATGGAAAAATGGAGAGAGAGGGCTCAGTGATTTGACCAAGGCCAGATATGATGAAGCAGTTAGATTTATAGTAGAGTCAAAAGAAAGCTTTGTTATGTATTTAAACTGGATGTTCAATACCTTCATTTATCTTTTACTAATCTTTCATTTGTTGGGTAAACTAGAGACAAGATTTTTTTTTAATTACTATCTTACTATATGCCACATGCTATTATACCACCAAAAATCATCTAATATTAAGCAATTAGACCAAATAAAACATTTACCTTCAATTTTCTCATCAACATCTTGCTCTCACAGACCCATCTTCTACAATTGTTTCAAATACAAAGTCCTAAAGTCAAGATATACTTCAGCTGCTGTCTAGTTTTGCAGATTCAGTAAAGCTAAAGAGATCAGCAGGTATTTTGCTTCTATACCATTTATGTAACTAAACTAACTCCAGCCCTTTAGAGCTCTCTTCCAGAGCAGAATAAGCTCAAAAGGTTTTCCCAGGGAGAGTGAGAAGTAGATTATTGAAGCCACGTATAGACATTATCACCCTCTTCCCAAACAGGGTAATTCAGCAGGATGATTCCATTACACCTCTAGTGTGTCCTTTGAGAAAGAAGCAGAGATTGCGTTTTCTGTCAAATACACTTTATTGTAAGAGGTAAGTGAGGGAGGTGTTAGGCCATTTGGAGGGTTCTGAAAGCAGTATTACATATTCAAAGATGGAAAACTTGACCCTCCAATGACCCTAATGCTTACTCTAGTCAGTGCAATAATATTTACCACAATTCACCTGCTAAATCATCAGGCAGAGCAATGAAAAGAACAGATTTTCTTAATGTCACTCAGATGATTGGTCTATCCTGTAATTCCTTTCAACACTAAAATGAACAGATTAAGCGGCAGGAAATGACACAGCAGCCAAATTCCAAACCCTCACTGCCATTTCAGCTGGATTGCTGAACCCTTCCCGAATCACACATCTGCAATACATGCAATGGCCAAAGAATCACTGACTAGAATGTCTGTTTTAACTGAGACGATACTATGTGGTTTGGGCTTTTGTCCCTAAAGGGAAAACTAAACCTTTAGCAAAATAAAGAATCACTCATGCAAGTATGTTAGGGTTAATCTCAAAACTGATCTCAGATCCCTTTTCTCTACAAAATTATCTCCAGGGAAAATCCTCCCTTGTAACTAGCAGTACAAGGCCTATAAGGGGCAGCTAAGCAGTGCCCATTTAGCTTGATAAATTTATGATATATATATACACCTTTTAACTGAAAAGGAAGCAGCAAGAAAACACTCATATTATTGCTGTATTTTCCACAGTGGCTAAGCTGTGGCTAAAAAAGGAATTTAACTCTCTGCAAAACTGTATTTATAAGTTTGTTAGAAAAATAACTTTCAGAAAATAGACTAGAAGAGTTCTATTGGGAATGATTGTAGTTGAGTATAAAGAAGGCAAACCAATTATCAATACCAAATTATGATGCACCTGCACAGCTAGTGGAAAAAAAATTTAAATATTATTTTTCTAATGTTCTTTTATATATATATTTCAGGATCTATGATAGAAATAATTATTTTAAAACAATTGTATCAAACACATAAGATAAAGATCTTTATCAACAACAGGTAGTCAATTTCTAGATATTCTTTATACTATCTGCTAAGTTTAAAATGCAGCTTGCATCTCTAATTCTCATTCTATAATGCATTCCCTTTTGGCATGTCTCTTGGCAGGCTGGCCAGACTTCTCCTTGGGCAGCATCTCCTATACTTCAGCTTGAAATCTCGTGACTTATATTTTACACCATTCCAATATACACTGCACACTTTGAGTTTATACACAACATACCCGCTCCCATAGAGGCGTGGATTTCCAGGCTGAACAACAGAAGACCAGTACTGATTACAGGAGACTGCAAAAAACAGTGGAGATGATGCTCAGTGAAAGAAATACCAGAATCACAGGTTTTTCACTCCTGGAATCCTTTTAACTTTCCACTCCCCCCTTATAACCCAAGGATTTCTGCTGACTTTTGCTCATCAGAGTTTCTGTCACTCCTAGCATCACGAAGAAGATTATTACTGAAATGTGAGAGAAACTGGTAGTAAAAACAGTAGTAACAGCATAGGAGGCAGTAAAATTTTCACTGCTTCAAACTCATATTCTATGTCCTATAATAAAAGCACAAAGAAAACCTGAGGTAAAGTGATAGTTTGTGTGCAATTACATAGAGGAAATGGAATTTTGAGGCAATAGATATGCAATTTTCATAGAAAGCACAGGGTTTGAGTTTGAAATAAGGGATATTTCTTATATTTTTTGTTTAAAAGCTAGAGAAAATAGCTTAAGGGAGAGGAAATAATCACAATTTTTTCGGTATTTTTAATCTGTCCAACTATCTGTTAGGAAAATTAACACTACCCTAGAATACACCAAGGGAAGGCACAATAGTGTTTTATCTTGGTGACTCTAAACTCTTTGATTCTACATACATGCTCCTCTTTACCTTCTAAACATCATCCTTACTAAATAATCTTTAAGGTCCCTTCCAGCTCGAACCATTCCATGATGTTCATGGAGGTTTTTTGGAGTTTTTACCTTTTATTGATATGATCCTGACAGGTCCCTTCCAACTCAGCCCATTCCATGATGTTCATGGAGGTTTTTTGGAGTTTGGGGTTTTTTTGGTTTTTTTGGGTTTCTTGGTTTTTTGTTTGTTTTATTTTCTTTTTTTTGAGATGAATACAATGATAGTTGGATTCCATAAACTGCATTCTTAGGATACTTCTACAGAATATGATCACTGGGATAAAGAAAATGTCATCAAGTTTTATCATTCCTGGTGGCTGATCACAGAGATCCTAAATCATATTGAAGGAAGAATGTGAATCTTCAAAACTTGTTTCTAAAAGCTGAGGGCATAGTGGGGGTGGGTCAAGTCTTTCCTTTGACATTTGAAGGCATAGCAACAGACTGCTCCCCTCGAAACTCTACAAAAATTGATTTGCTTAAATGATCTGTGACCACTAAACTCCACAAATAAAGAAAACCCTAGGGCAACAAGCCTCAAAGTACACGTGAACATAACTATGCTTTTGAGTGGCACCATTAAAACCAGCAGTCCTAAGACTAAATATAAAATTTAAAGATGAAGGGACACTTGCACTGCAGAGAGTGAGTATTCATAAGGGTGTTCCTATAGTTTCTGAATGTGGGTGTATGTGGGGGAAGAGTGTTTTATTTAAATGCATACTGACAGTGAAAATGTAGCAAAAACATTTACATGTGCTTTTGGAAATGTTTTTCTTAATTTCTAATTATTTTCAAACTAAGCAAATGCTTAGGACTATATTAAATCCCAAGGGCATAATGTAAGCACTACGTCCTGCTTATGTTTCACATGAAAAGCCAATTATGTGAAAGAATATTTATCCTTGTATGAGGCAGGTAGTGGAAATAATCTAACACTTTACCAGAAATATGGTAAGTTGCAAATATTTGCCTTCCCCGGCTGAAAAGCTAAGATACCGATGTTCCAAGAAAACAACTGGTGCCTAACATCAGGCTTAATTTTAGAAATTGAACTCTTCAAGTTTTCAGTCACTGTTAGTTTATTTTAGTGCTATGTAGACAATCTTCTTTTTCAGCCTTATAGTACATGCAACAAACATCTCAAATTGGGGAATTTTACTTGATTTAATTTATTGCTAATTAATGCAGTAAGGCAAGTAAGGCATGGGGCAGAAAAAAACATTTGGATATCATGGTCACATACACGAAGGTTTCACTCAAAAGTTTTGTTCTTCTTCCTGCTTTACTCTCCCACACTTTGCTTTTTGCCCCTTTTCTCAGAAGTTCTTTGCTCCTTCAGGTTTTCCTGCAGCTCTTTCTTAGCATCCTTGCTGCAACCACAGCCCTTCAAGGCTGCTCCTGCCCAACATGGTCCCTCCTTCCAAAAGCATGTCTCCAGTCAGAGGCTCCCACACCCTCTGCTGCCTCTTTCTTTCCTAAACATTTTTCTGCAGTGATACCAGCACAGCAGATAACACTGTGGTTACTTTTGTGCCACCAAAGCAACATTTACATGTTATTTACTTAAAGGAGCAGGAGAAATCCTGTGTCCTGTTTTCTTTCTGGTGCATTGCAGCTGGTGCTACCACCAGGAATGATGTGAGACTGCTGAAATGACCAGTCCACATTTCTTGAGATGCTTTGCACTGAAGAACTGCAAAAAAAAAAAGCATTTCAACATGCCGTGGGATTTACTGAAATAAGTGCAAAATAGATTTCTACAAGTGAAACCAGAGTGGTGATAGATACTTTGCAGAGCTATAGGGAACCCAAAGTCCATATGGCTTAGCAAGAAGATCGAGAGAATGGAAAATGATCCCACTCTAGCTTTCACTCAGTAGGGTTATTGCCAGCTTCTAACAGAATCTAAGTCCAAATTTACAGGAAAAATAATTCCAGACATTCAAAACTATTCATTTGATGCAAATTGTTCCTCTGAAAAGACACTGTATACCTAGTCATTTCCAGATCAGGGGGAAAAAATCAATAAAAATGCCTATTGAATGCTCTATGTGCATTTTGTAATCAAAAATGTGCATATGTTATGACAAACCAGAGATGACACTTGTGGGCTCTGTAGCTAGCAGTGTCTTTGGGTTTTTTTTCAATAATCTCAAGCTTCCAGCTAAACTGCGACCCATAGTGCAAGTGCTATTGGAATCTTTTCAGAGCCAGCAGTTCTCAGGATATTAAATTGGAATTGGGGAAGAGGGGACCTATTCAAAATTCACACACACATGTTTTCCTTTATGTTTGTCAAGAGATTTTGAAATGGTTTTTGCTAACTGAAATAACAGCTAGAAATATACTTGACATTTCACTTATTTTTGAGTATTTTTAACCTTGGTGCAAATGTTTCATCTCTTATATTATCTCGTATACTGGCATGAAGTTCATGAAAAATTTATCTTCCATGTGGCATCCAATATTTGGAGAGTATACCACCTGGAATCTATTTATTCAAACACACCTGGTGCCGTCTTCTCTTTTTAGTCTGTGTAACAACTTACCCTTGCCACTACCATGAATCATAATTTCTGGGCTGTAGAGAAGCCTGTTTACTTCTTTTCCAATAAGTTACATATATTTTGGAAAATGACTGAAAATTAAATAATTCCCAGTGCCATTCTACTGGAGTTTTTCTATAAGTTGGAGCAGTACTTTTGTTTTTATTTTGTAATTTTTTATGTTTGTTTCATAAATGCCAGCAAGGAGAAAAGGACTAAGCACTCTTAGCATCAAAAGCTAAACTTTTGTTACCCCTGAGCATATTTATTGCTTTGTTTTCTGTTTAGTTTCACTGTTCTCCAAACACTTCCTCATCAGTACATTCCCAGAAGAAACCTCAAGCCCTGAAAATAGGGATTTTTTTTTTCTACAATTACATGACAGAAGGTACTTAAAACTCTGTGCACCTAAATGCAAATCTTACTTTGCCAGTTCATAGAAATTCCCTCTGCCTGAACATCAAAAGAAATATTTAATATGAGCTCCTAATAGAGTCTTCACATGAATTAAATTATTGTTTGAAAGCCAAATACCATAAAAATTGCAATTACTATATTTTGCAATGGCTATAATGTACATCATTAGAAGCCACATTAATCTATTTCATCTTTGCCGTTCATTTTACAGTGAGAAACAATCTGTGATTCTTTTCTAATACAGCATTGTAAAGATGACGTTTCAATATTTTATCAGCCTGTTTTGCCAAGTCAGTCGTTTTTTTTGAGATCACTGGGTAAAGAAGTAAATTTATTTCAAAACTTTCAGATATTTAGTATAAAATAAGAGTCCAAGGAATAAAAGTCCTCACTGCTACTGTCCAAAAATAAACCTTTTGCACACTATTTTTTAATCATTCTCTCTGTAATTTGCTTCCATTTTTATGCCTTTTATGCCTTTTCAAGGCAAACCAATATCTCTCTGATATTGGTTTGCCTTGAAAAGAAATTTAAAATCCTGAAATTTCTGTCCCTTTTTTGTTCAGGAAGAATTCACAAAATGTAGTAGGTATTTCTCAGTCATCTACCTTGAAGCAAGTGAGTGTCCTTCTCCTCTCTGTATAGATAATGAAGTTCCAAAGCAATTTGTGAGAACATTTTAGTGTTAGTTATTTGGGGATAACCTTCCCAAAATACCTCAGTCCTCATTTAGCTGATATTTTTATATCTTTTACTACCAACAAAACAAAACAAAAACAAACAAACAAAAAAACCACAACAAAGTTTACTTTAAAAATAGTAGCAATCAAGATTCTAGCAGACTACACACTATACCAATCTCCAGCACTCACCTACAGTATCATCAAGTTTCCAATGCAAATTCTTAGTACCAACCTACAGCATTTTAGCTTTTGTTTTCTCAGTGTGTCTGACTGTCGCACAATTCAAGCATGGTGAGTTACCAGCACTTAAATCACCCAGAATTCCACAAGTCTGACCATGTCTTCCTTATTTGGCCCTAGCAGGTCTACTGGATCATCTTCCCTGGTCAGCTTCCTCATTGCCTGTAGCAAGGTGCTCTCAGTGACATCTGGACTCTAAAAGTCTTTGCAGAAGATGTTCAAGTGCACACCAAAGATTAATGCTTGTGATACTGACACTCTCTCTAGTTCTCCAGAAAGAGACTTGATGTACTTTTTCTTCCTGATCAAGTTGTCTGTAGCAGGTGCCCATCAAAATGCTACACTTGCTGATCTGGTCCTCGCTCTTAAGTTCCCCAGCGGCTCCTCATCTTTCCTGAGACACAGCCACAGGCTCCTCACTGGACAAAGCACATCACCTCTTCCTTCCCATCCTGATCCTCTCAGCAGCATGTACATATCCAAAGCAGCCCTCTAATTACGTAACCTATCCTTTACCACTTTGTGATTCAATGAGATCATAGCTCTGTGACTGTGCATCAACTTCTCACTCCTCCAGTGAGATTCCCATGCTGCAGGCATTCATGCATGGCATAAATGAAGCTTAATAAAGGAAAATACAAACTTCTTGCATTTAGAATAGGACAACCTCTGCAACAGGACTCTGGAGAGAAAGAAGCATTACAGCCAAATGTCCTTGTTACAAAGATGACCTAAACCATACCAAGCTATGTATAGAGGGCTTGTGGTAAGTTAACATAAGTGATTATTGCTCTCCATTCTGTGTCTTTGGGACTACATCTTCAATACTGTGCCTTAATTTTGAGATTCCAAGTGTAAGAATGATACTGTCATGCCAGAATGGATAGCCATTCCTGTAAATTCAGCAAAGGTTCAGCAAGGTATCTAGGGTACTGGAGAACCCAATGTGCCAGAAGATGCTGAGATAACTGGCTTAATTCTATTCCTAAAAAAAAAGAAATCTTGGATCTTATTGCCACAATGAACTACTTAGTGTGAAGGTAAAAACAGGTACTCCATAGTTATCTGGAGTTAACAGTGCAAGAGTGAGTGGCAAGGCACAAGATGCTTGAAGGGAAATTCTATTAGATATAAGGAAAAAACCCTTTCACACTGAGAGTGATCAAATACTGAAACAGGTGCCCAGAGAAGCTGAGAAATTTACATTTTTGGGCATGTTCAGAATTTAATTGAACAAACTTCAAGAACACCTTCATCCAAACTAAGCTGGTTCTGCTTCATGTGTGCAGCCAGACAAAACAATCTCCAGAGGCCTCTTCCAACCTAAATTATTCTTGGATGATATCACTACTGAGGTCACTAAGATATGTCAGATAGAAATTTTTTTTCTCCATTTTAGTTTTGTGAAAAGTGTTGAATTTCCTTCCTACAAAAAAAATTGAAAAAGACACCCAAATTCCCTCAAGTCCCAATGCAGACTTATACAATGCTGCATTAATTCCCCATCTGCCTAAATATTAAAAGTAACAAAATTAGGAGCTGAAATACAGAAAAAAAAATTCAGGGGTGTGTATTTCCTTGCTATTGGAATACCCATTTTATATCACTTAGTAAAGGTGACTAGAAAATTCTCAGTGTAACACTGCTTACACTGCTTCCTCAGGATTTTTGTTCCATGTAAAGTCAAAAAGTGGTAACAGTGATAATGCAAATGACAATGTATAGTTTAATATTTTTTCTCTTTTTTTAAGAGCGTAAAACGGTTGGGATATTTACCTATTTGGCAAGCAGACACAAGATATTATATATCCTGACAGACCTCAAAGCACTTCACAACACTATAATAATAGACTAATTCCATTTACTGCTGAAGTGCAGCCAACTATGAGACAGAGCACAGCAGTGGTTTAACAGCACAGATGAACACTGTCAGCCCTTTAGATTAGTAGGTAGATGTAAATATCTTATCCATTTAAAAACCATAGGGTGCTCGGAGACAGAATAGAATTAGCCAAACTTCTAAATAGCAAAGAAACCAGAAGTAATACCACTGGTTTTTTTGAGATTAATTTTTTTGTTTGTTTGTTTGGTTGGTTTTTTGTATTTTCATTCTGTTTTGAGTTTTTTTGTCAGGTGAGTTTTTGCTGTATTTTTTTCTTTTTAATGTAGAATCATTAGAATCATCCCTCATTTGGGATAGCTAAAAGTCTTTTTCCAAATGAATACTGAATTTGACCTGAGTCTAGAAAAAAATTAATTTCATCTCTGGAATTCATACTAATGTCTCTTTTGATGGCCTGAAGTTAAATCCCAACTCACAATGAGCTAAACTACTGAGTTTGTTCTGATCCCAGCTCAGAAATGCTTTACTTTTCCACGATGCTTCTTCAAGTCCCTCAGTAAAGCTTAATGACATATACTCTTGATATTTAAACACACAGGGCTCAATCTGTTGCTTAAATATAAGCATCTAATGCTATTTGTCATGCTCCAGGATTATGTGAGACATTGTCAGGAGTCTGGCAGATATAACAGGATCTATGGGAGACTCATGCCCATCTGGAAAGGCAGCTGGAGGCTAGATTTAGGCAACTAAATCAAGTCTCCACTGCACACTTAAAAAGCATCAAGCTGGTGCTACATGCACCACTCTTCCTGTGGTTTCTGCCTATTTTATCTGGCAATAACAATTACTACAGAAGTGGCAAAATAAAAATTTTTCTTGTTTTTAGAAACTGTAAGGTCTTCCTACAAGTGTGTCAGTTAAAATTTACAGATTTCACTGGCAAAGAAAGCATGTCTGGTTCTGGTTAGGAAGTGTGTCCTTAACAAATTAAATCACCAGAATCTGAGGTTGAATTATCATTAGCAAGACAGAGTTCTATAATTAGTAGGAATAGTTTAATATTGTACCTACATTTGTCATATAACTGAGGTTATAAGCTTTAGTTGGTGAGCTAATCCTGTCAGTGTCAATGTTCAGAATTGAGTGCAATGAGACTGAAGACATGCAGTCATAAGGACCAATTTTTAAATTTTTTCATTCTGCAAAGAACGAAAGACTAATTGTAACAAATAGGAGAAATACGATTAATATTCTCTTATTTTGGACAGTTTAAGAGGTTTAAGAGTTAAATGTTTCTAAACTGAAGTCAATAAGTACTGGAGAAGTATTAGCAGATAATTTTTCAGCCATATCGCCTATGTCCTTAGGTTCAATATGGTGTGAAGAACGAAAGAAAAAGTAGTTTATGTTTAGCTTGCTACAAAATATTTTCCTTTTAAACATCCTAGAAGAGCTAATTTGTCTGCATTATTCAGCACCTATTTCTCTCTGATTTTTTTTCTTTTATATGCCCCCATCTTTTCCCTAATTTTACCGCCTACATAATGAGCCCTGATATATTGATAAGAAGGTCAAGAGATCTGCCTCCAGCTCCTGCATAAATATGTGAAAGAAGAAAAATATTACAGAAAGTCCAAATGGCCCAATAAAAATTTCTTGCCATGGACTCATTATCCAGTCTATCATATGTACTCTATCTGTAAAAACTTCTTTTGGTATGTCAGACTTTAGATGTGACTTTTTTAATGTGGGTATGAAATAAGTTCATACTTCTTTAATGTGCTAAAATAAGTCTTATAATTTAAAACTAAAGAGATGAAAATACAGATTTTACAATAATCTGTCTTAGCTTCAAAATGGATTCATGGACTGGATAAAAGGCGGAAAACGTGAAGTTGCCTTCATTCAAAAATTATTGTCAAATATTCACATAGCCACCAATCTTCAGGCAACCAAACTACCTTAAAACTGGGGTTTTGGTTTGTTTTTCATTTGTCAAAAAGTCATAAAACAACTGATTTTCCTTCCATAGACCATCTTAGTTGACTATAGTTGTATGAGAAATTTTTTAAAAGGCTATCTCTTTAAAAGTTATATATGTGCTGAATAAAAATATTGTCCAGGAAGTGATCTTTGATGCAGTTCCATCTGAGAAAATTATGTACAATTTTGCCTTGATTTTTACCTTACTCTTAGGTGGACATACAAACAAAAAAATAAAACCCAATCAAAAAAAAAAAAAAAAAGAAGACAAAAAAAGCCCAACAAAGTATATTTTCATTCATATGTATGAGTCTATTTGGTCATTTTATACTAGGGTATTATCAACCAAAGATGATATCCATTCCCTATGCAAACTCTTATCAAGCGCCTCAGCATCAAGGCACCTCAACTGTGTTATTTGAAAACGAAAAGAACTATGATGTTAACCTACTTTTTTAACTTTAGATATTATTTGAAGTGCAAAATGTTTCAAACGTAATGCAGCAACTATGACTGTTACCTCTCATGTTGTTCTATATCTCCTATTCTTTCTAGTTTCTATTCTATCTCCGGTGTTTCTAGTACAAACATATACAAACAAGTAATCTGGGCTGCTTTTTCTAGAAGGCAGCACATCACAAACACATCACATTTTTAGGATGCAACACAGCACAAACTCAAAAACTCAGAGTATATATTTTCCCTTTCAGACATGAATATTGTATCATGCTCTTTAAAACTGAGCACAAAAACTTGGGCTAAATTTGTTGTGGTGCAGAGAATGAAACAACAGTTAAGCAAGTAAACCAAAACAACATCCTACCATCAAAGACAAAGTCTCTGGTTTGGGTAAATTTTTAATTAGGAGAGACTTCACAGAGATCTCAATGCTGGAGCTGGACACCAGCAGAATACAGAACACTATAAGAAGTTCCAAATAAACTTTAAATTTTTTTTCAGTAAAGACCTGCTGTTGTAGAGCAGAAGGAGAATTGATTCATCCATTCATTGGTACCCCTCAATGCAGTGTGCATAGTTTAGCGGAGCCACAAAACCTCTGTTTCCTAAGAATTTCATCTGTGTAATCAGACTTTATCCTTCTATACAAACAAGAAGTGAGTCTTCCTATAATCTGTCCCAATTCTAAAAGGGTTTAATAGTTTCTAAATAAAACTTAGTGTTACTTTTTTTAATTGCTTATTGGCATTTGTCTTCAGGTAAACATAAACCACTGCAAATATTTTCCATTTAGAAACTTATTCTTCTCCTCCAGAAAGAGTGTATGGACTATTAGATTATTTGGCCTACAAACTATTTATGCTGTGCTGTTTTTTTCTCTTTTGTAAAGGAATTGAATGTTGTGGTTTTATTTGTGTTAATTTGCAAGGCCTCTCCCTCTGGCTACAGTATTAAGGCAGAAAAGAAAGCGCTACTTTGTGTATAAACTGTTTTCAAGGTCTAAAACAGGTTTCAGAATTAAAGGAAAAAAATTTTATTTTTTCACTTAAAAAAAAAAGCTGGCTAAAATATCTTTAAGCATAATTCTTTCTACACTGGGCCACGTCTTGCTTTGTAATCATTAATTTTTATAACTTTGTGAGCATTCAAAAATTGCTTGAAATGCAGCAGTCAGCAACTATGAGTTACATTATAACACTGCTTCTCCAGTGATATTTTGGTATTGAATTGTATTTGGTATTTGAATTTTCTTGTTTGAACTCAGCATAAGATACAAATTCAACTACAAAGCGAACCAGTACAAGAGGTACATAAATATTATATACAAACAAGGGGCATATTTTTAATTGGATTGGTTTCAACATTTTGAATGGCTGGGCATAGCACAAATTTACAAGGATCAAGGATATTTGTGTTTGTGTTGCTTAAACCAGTAGAGCCCACAACAATTTGGGTGAAAGCCCAAAAGCTAAACTTAGTTCAACCCTCAAAGAACAATGCGAATTGTCAATCACAGTGAAGTAGTATTATAAGAATATAATTAATTCACTGCAGAGGTCTAGGCAGTCTATTAACTGTTTGCCTCTTGGTTTCCCCATTTATATGGTACAAGCTAATGTAACCAGCTGGTGAGGGTAGTGCTGCTTTGATGGAAGAATCAGAAAGAGGAAGAATTCCTATGAACTCTTCAGTAAATAGGTTGCGGAGATAGAGCTTCTCCAGTTTTTAAGTAAGGTTTCAATGGCTGAGGCTTGAGGTGCACTGATAGTTTCAAAAACTCCACTGCATTTGCATACTCTATACTAATCTCCAGTATAGGATCATAACCTTCAAGGTTGTTGATCTATACCCTTCACCAACACAAAAGTCATCATAAAAGAAGGACCATTACAGAACTACTGAAGCTAACGAAAGAGAAAACTGGTAGCACACCCATCTGTGGCTGTGACTAAAGGAAGTATCTCTTTCTCATGTTGTGACCATGAATAGAGACCGTCTCCTTCCTCTGCCCAAGAAGCCTGTTCTGCGCGCTCCAGTATTTCAAGATCCTAAATAGAGGGTGTTCTTCTTTTTAAATCACAGCGAAACGACAATGGAAAGACCTTTGTTTTACATGTGATGTCTGTTTTGGTCTATCTTTGCTTCTGCCTTTCCAGATTGGATAAAACCAGTCAAAAATTTCATTCTTGGGTACTGCTGAATTCAACACCTTTTTTTCTTAGCAGATTTCAAATTAGCTGAAGTTTAATAAACTTAAGCAAGGCAGAACCTGAAATCTTCTCATATAGGATCTGCTCTTACACCCAGCTTCCAATATTCCAGCATTCCAAGGGAAATACCAACAAAGATAGCCATTATACAGGCTGCTGACACTCGAGAATGTCCTTTTCTGCTTCAAATTCAAACAATTCAACAACTCTCAAAAGAGTTGTTGATGAAGACTAAAATTAGGTGTAAAAGTTCATCACAGGCCATTACAGGCCTTTTCAAGTGTATTCTAAACTGAATTATTAGCAGATGGAATTTGAATTTCAACATTTGTAAAATAATTCAGCCCTGTGAACAATAGGTTCTCTGAGGATTTCTTCAGCTTTTGTATTAACCTCTGCCAGTAGAAGTAAAGAAAAAAATTCTTGCATCATCTGAAAGTTTTTTCTCTTTTATATACTTACTGCAGTGGTGACCATATGGTTACAGTCATGTCCTTTTAATCTCTTTTTCCTCTCCAGTGTTTGTGTGTGTTATTGAATAGCTGCCATACATCATCCCAGAGGAAGGGTTGTGTTTCAGTTTTGGATAATGGATTTGTTGTACCGTAATAGTTTTTTACAGTGATTTACCTTATCAGCAAAGCCCTTAAAACTAACCCCATCTGAAAGTCAAGATTTTTACATGTTATCAGCTTGTTACATCCATTTCTACTATTAATCTCTTCAGTTTAATAGTTTTACTTAATGTTACTTGAACATAAAGAAAGAAAGCAAACTACTAAAATGTGATGCCGGCTGGATGGTGACTATATGGAATAGAGATCCACTCTTCCACAGGTTTCACCATATTCCCTTTTCAAACCATTTCCTGTTGGCCAAACCCACAGAGGACAATAAAAACCTTTTACACTTGCCTACAGCCTGACTACCAAGACCTTCTCCTGGAATCAAGAGGGACATTTTGAAGTTGATCCAAACTGCTCTGCTGTTTTCAATGAAAGCACTCAGCAGAACAGCTGGTTTTAGTCATATTTTTTTTGTTCCTTTTGCAGTTGTCCTAGGCAAGATCTACTGACTGAAGAAAAGAAATGAAAAAAAAGTCTTTTATCTCAGAAAAGTACATGGGCATACAAAGACAGAGGAGAATATTTTGCATATTGAGAAAGGGAGAAAAATTGACAACAAAAATATATCTGGGAATTCAGAGATCACTGGATCCAACTCTTGCCGCCAAGCAAACATAGTCATAATTACCAGAAGCTGTCAAGCATTGTGATAAGAATTTTCCCTTTTCCCAGAAAGTTAGCACTTTTCTAGCTAGACTATACAACTGCTTTTTAAAATACTCCACCAAAATGCATTCATGCCTAATTTCTCCATTTACCTCTCCGCCAGCACTGGATTTTAATAGATTCTTCCTACTCTGGCACTTACTTGTGTCTTCATGCATTTAGAGAAAATAAACACAGACCCCTCTCCTTTCTCATTTTTTTACATTAATTATGTCATCCTCTTCCAGATCTCCCTCATAAAGGAAGTCACTATTCCTCTGAGTATTGTAGATGCTATTGTTTACTGCAATTTGAAATCATCACCTGAATATGGAACAGATCAAAGAGACCTTTACAGTATAAATACATGACTGAATTTTGATTCTCTCTATCTCCACTGGAAATTCCTCCTTCACTGCCTGGAACAGTTTAAGATTCAATTTGCCTTGAGTGATCTTGTAATGATTGAGACACACTCAAGGAAGTGACAATTTTCAAAGCTGCTGCTCTATCATTCATGCTGATATTAGCTGTGAAAAGAAAAGAGTAACAAAAAAAGTAACAAGCAAAAAAAAAGTAACAAATCAGACTGTAAGAAAACAGCAGAATTTCAAAACATTTATACCCTTAAAAACCATAAATAGTCATACTTAGGTATATAATTTTAATGCTGACTCCTGGAAAAGTATGTCTGGACTTTTCTGAATGTCAAGCAATGTATTCATACTTTGATAGCAATGTAATCTTTGCCTACCTCTACAATAACTGAATAATAATTTGATAAATTTAAAAGAAATACGGGATAACAATTACCTGGCATAGCTAACATTCAAAAGATGACTCTAAGGATATTAAAAATACCCCTAAATGAGGATTCTTTTAAATTGCATTATAAAAATTGTATTGTACTATGAAAAAAAAAAGTTCTATTCAGCAAAGAGAGGAAAGTTACTGTAACCTACAGCCAATAGAGGTTGCAAGAGAAAAAGCACATGATTCAGCAATTAGGAAGAGAGACGCGAATCACTAGACTGCTGCTCTTTAAGCCTATTTTGGTAAAGGAAGGTATTTTTATACATTTTTGTATTTTTGTACATTTTTTTTGAAATATCTTTTAGCGTAGCATGAACATCCCTAATGGGTAGATATTTTAATAAGATGACCATCAAAGCAGCACATCACAAATAACACAAGGTTCATTTACTTGTCTGTGCAGACATAGCAAAAAGAGAAACCTAGAAATGCATTTACCTAAAATTTCCTCCATTAGCAAAACCTCCACCACAGTTAAGCGCCTCTGACGTAAAGTGGTTGGGAAAGCTTGAAGCCATGCTTTGCATGTCTCCAGGGGTCCTAATAAAACCACTTTAAAAGCAAAGGAGCCCCTTGAAGGAGAAAGCAGATACAGTCTCAAGTAAATGCAATCATAATAAAGAAAGAGAATATTTATGAATTATCCCAGAAACTCCTTCTTCAAATCTATCAATATTGTGGGGTTTTTTGGTCCCTGTACCTCATAAATTCCTAGTTTTGTTAACAAAATAAAATCAAGTGTTATACAGAACCACGTGAGTAGGACCAACAGATGACACTGAAGGCAGATTCAAACCCAAGACAGGTCTTTAAATAAAACTTAAATCTGATCACGTAGGGGCCTGTCGTGATTCAAGCGCCCGGCTGTGCATCTGTTCTTTGCACACTTTGCATGGACTACACCATGGACAAGGGCTCTCTAGTCTGCATGGGACACAGCAAGAAACAGGTGCAAGAAGCCCCTGGGAAGCTGCCAGATCTCTGCCACTGTAGCAGCAGTTTTTCATGACAGGGTTTTTTTAGTATGTTCCAGTTTTGCTTGGAAAAGGGAAGATGGCATGAGTATTTCTCTGATCAAGTCTTTCAAGTGAAAGACAAAGTGGGATGGGCATAGAAGGCTGTTGGTGATTTGAAGATGAAAGTAAGGAGAATGTGCTTCCTCAACCTGTAAATGGCATAAAAATAACACTTTTATTGTTCTCTGGTTAAAACCAAAGGAACTGAGCAGTCAGTGGTTCCATTTTTGCCATCTTATGCATCCACGTGGTCTTAAAACTGTAATACTTGTTTTCAGAGCCACAAAAAACCATGTGAAACAAAGATATTTCATAGAATATTCAATAATCATATTATATAACTTCTCATTTTCCCTGTACTTTTTTTCCTCCTTCAGTAAAAACAAACATCAGCAAAACATATATTTATTAAAAATGCAACTCGTCATCATATTATGCACCACTGATATGTTTCTTTGCCTGATGTTTGATAAATCAAAGCGTGCTGATTACAGAAAGAAGAAACAGTATTCAGGAGAATGATCTGGAACTACATTACCAGCTTTGACAGAGAGCAATATACTCCATGATATACTCCTGCTTGTTCAGAAGCAAAATCATGCCTCATTTAAATCTTGAAAATAAGATATACTGCTTTTCCTTTTGTAACTCCTTTCCAGTTGCATAATCCAGTACCTTCAAAGCACTGAATGGTTTCAATATGGTCCAACAGGCACAGAGAAGTTTCTTTCCCTTAGGGAGTGACAAATCTACGCTGGAGCATTTTGCAGGCACATTTCCAGACTGCTTGCTGTCCAAAGCCTGCTTTGGATCTCACAAGTGCTAACAGGATTTCCTCCCTGACCTTGAAACTACTCAGTCACTCCTTACTGAGAAGCAACCATGGTAAATTTTGGGTGACAGAGGACCACCCTTCCCCAGAAGTACTAGGCCAGTGCCTCAGATCATTTGTAGAGTGAAACCCCAAATACAATTACAGCCTTACCATCTTCCTGCTGCTGTTCTACAACTTTGCAAGATATTTCTCCCGGTTCTTCAAAGATGTTTAATGAGTGATGAAAGTTGATAACAGAAATAATTATGTATAATGCTCCAAAACTGACAGAAGAAACACCTACGAGCATTATAATCCTATATTCTTTTCCAGAAATAAAGAGAATTTAGAAGAAGATTGTTTAAGTGTGCACAACTATCATCCTCTTTTCAGTATAATAATGGTTGTGTATCTATATAATTAAAGACAATTATAGACCATAAAATTTGTACAGCGATTAACCAAAAACAAGATGATGCTCTGTGCTGCCAAGACAAAGACATCCATCACTGAAATGTCTCCCTCTCGTATTTGGAATTTCCCCCCATTCTATTTCTGTTGCCTTCAGAATTGCAGTTTATCTGTAACTCAAAAAAAAACCCAAAAGCCCTGATTTTCAAAGTGCCATGTGAAATCTGACTTGCTCCATTATTTTAACCTGCATAGAATAGTGAAATAAGACTTTTACAGCTATACTTCAACCAAAGACACACATTTATCTCTAATACCAAGAATGTGTTGAATGTACATCCTGTAATAATAAATACTATAATCCTTACAGATATGCTCTTCACTAATGCCATTGCAGATACTCTCATTATTAACTCTACACGCCTAATCCCTTCCTGAATACCTGATTTCTGTAATTTCTATAATTATATAGATTACTCAGGCTAGCTATGCACCAAATATAATGGTATTTCCTTCTTAATGCTATTTCTCCATTCACTTTAACAATCATTACTAGCATGGCACATTTATTTCTTCTGATGTGAGATTTTCAAGAGACATTTTCAATATAGTCCTTTGAGGAAAAAAAACCCAGATTTACTATCAAGGTTTTCCATGTAGTGACAAATTAACTTATAATTCAGAACTCTGAATACCTGTTCTGTGCTAAATACCTGTACATATACATATTTTTCATCTAAAAAGAGACAAAATATAAAGCCCAAGGTACCAAAAGAAAATATTCATAAAGTAAAAGAGATGCACACAAACTGCATGGCCACTCTAATTTCTATGTATTTTTGTTGAATGAAATTTAATGCAATTTGCCTTTTTTTCTTTATTTTTTTTTTTTGTAAATGTAAAATATGGATTTCCTGTATATTTGGTTGAGAAGTAAAACCAGAATATCATGAAGCGAGGCCAGGAGATCAACAGTTACTCTATCTACTGTTTGTATCAAGGGTTAAAATCTGTGATCTACAACTGGTTTTCATATCATCAAACAACATTTCCACTGTAAAACATAACCACAGATATGCAACTGTCTTCATGGGTGTCAATTTGGAATCATATTTATTTTTCTTTGGCAGGAAGCATTAGGAATGTCTCATTTTCTCTAGGTCTGTTTGGCCTAAATTCAAAGGATTTTTTGGATACACTGTCATCATGAAAGTGCTTTATATTTATATTTCCAGCCCCTCCATGGAGAATGCTACTGAACATTTCATTCATTTCATTTTCACTGGAAAAGTGTACACTGCCTGTTTTTCTTCTCTAAGACTGGAAAAGAAAAAGGACACTTTTTAGTGATTTATCTATTTTCTTTAGAGATTTGTTGAACAACTTTTTTCTAATGGGTCAGTCAGCATTTTCTATTGCTGGTATTTGTGGGTTTCCCCTCATGTACACAAGACTGACTCCATAAGTCTTATGGCACCGCATCCTCAATGAAATAATAAGAGCAGAAAGAATTCTAATTTCAATGCAGGAATTATCCATTAACATCCCATGACTACTTTGTTAAAGCAAACTTGTTTCTCCTTTGTTTATAGTTTTTCACAACAGCACGTATTTGAAAGGATCACAAATACCAGTGAAATAAATTAGCAAATTGCATGTTCAAAAGTATTTTTGGTGATGTTTGCCCATTTTGACTACCAGAAAAAAACAATGGATTAAGTTACTCAAAACTTAATTTAGGAGAATAAAATTCCATTTACTTCCTCTTTGCCTGAAGAAAGGAAGAGAAAATGCTAAGTTTATGTTGAAATGGAGCTACCTGGTCATTTTCACCATTTTCGTCTTGTTTTTTTCAAGATGAAGGATGAAAAGGGTCACTCATTTCACACTGCTATCTCTTGAACTTCTCAAAAATAAAACAAATGTGGCTGCAGTCCAAGAAGCTCAAGCAGTCATCCAAGAAACTGACAGTATCTTTCAGGAATGAAAAATGACTGTCAGCATGAGAGACAGTTCTTAGTTTGCCTGTCATTATTTACTTCTAAGGTCTGACTAGTTTGGGGAGATGTCAAGGGAGCAGCTGTCAGACTGAAGGCAACAGAACTGGGAAAACAACCTAAACTTATATTTGAATCATGATTGATAATAACCTGTACTATGCAATCAGATAAGTACAATAAGGAGATAAAACAAAAAAGGAGTTGTGCTCTCTGTTAAAATATTAGCAGTAGTATAGTTGCTCAGTTGTATAGTTTATAGTTGCTCAGAAATATTCTACAGAAATGAGGTCTCACTGAAAAATGATGATTTGCTGAATTTCAGGTCTCTTAAGGTATACACCGAACAATAAAAAAAAACTTATTTATATTCGTAACTGGTTTGGTATTCTGCCATTTTTGCCAAAAGAACAAAGCTTGAGAATTACTTCAAAGATACTTATCGAATTTTCATTTTTCTCTACAATTCTTCTCCAAGTATCTAACAAATAATAAGTATAACATTCATTTTTAAAGCTGAAGGAAGTAAGGGTCTCGTGTATAAAGCATCACAAACTAACAAAATCCACTGGTGAGCTGAGAAACTGTTAAGCTTTTCTAGCTCACAGTCTAGGAGTGGACTACACCTTTTAATCAGATTGTTTGTGTCTGAGCTATCAGTTAATGATGCATCACTTCCTTCAGAGTGGAGCTGACTTCAGTTTATCAACTTAGTTCAATTCTGCCATCTAAAACTGATCAGGCTTCTGCTATCTGGGATTTTAAACTGAAGGCTAATTCGAACAGTACACAGATCAAGAATTTTGTATTCCTAAAATAAATCTGGAGTATCAGAAATTTGTTTTTTGTACATCACAAAATACATACAGACTTTTTGAAAAAGGTATTTAGAGCCATGATATAGCTGTTGAATGCTGTTTTTTCAGCATAATGATCTTGATTGGTTTGTATTTGACAACTTTTTTTTTTTTCACTGAAGAAATTTAAGTAAAGTAGAATCATCCATTTGCAAGCATCATGATTTCTTTTTTCTTTGCATTAGCAAAACATGAACATTTCAATGAGAATAGGAAAATGTCTTCTGAAATTAAGTGTAAATATCTGTTTTACATAAAGAGCTAAATTAAGAAATAAAAAAATATAAAAATGTACATCATGATTTACCTGTTCCTGTGTCTTACCACCTCCTGCTATTCTAATTGCTACTTTTTGCTGCATCTAGGTTTCTCTCTCTCCCTCTAAATGAGTGTACATCTCTTTCTTTTTCTTATTTCACAAGAACATATGCAGGCTACATTACCAGAATATCAGACAATTTTTCACCTTGTAAAGGTGATGTAAGGGTGGTGCAGCTTTATTGATACACTGCAAATATTACAGAGTATGTGCAAAGATAATAGTTTGATTATTCACAAATAATTCACATATATACATATTAGGTATAGTAAGTTGTGCTGGGTTTGGCTGGGGTGGAGTTAATCTAGCAGTATGCTCTGATGGTATGGGGCTGTTTTAGATTTCTAAAATCTAAGTATAGCTTGTTATTACCAGAACCAGCTTGTTGTTTCCAGAAATATTCTGAGCATTCACAGTTTCACTGCAATAATCCAGTAGCCACCAGTTGTTCGTTCCTTCAGGAATTATTTCTGAAATTACAAGGTGTATATAAGCATTGGACAGTTTATCTTATCAGAAAAAGAGTATTATTGTTTCCACTTAGTATCTACAGCAGATTTTGGTGTAATTATGAAGGTAGTATCTACAGCAGATTTTGGTGTAATTATGCAGGTAGTATCTACAGCAGATTTTGGTGTAATTATGAAGGTTCTCTTGCAATTGACTGCAACAGATTAACACTTGCTCACAAGTATCAAACAAGAAAAATAAATATTTAATGTCCAGACAGTTTATCAATTATACAACCAACAAATATCCACTCTCAGTATTGTTCTAACCATTAAATACTGTCATCTCTATCAGATTAGTCTTGGTAGTATAATCAACATTAAAGCAAGCAATTTATCTGGCAAATGCATCAGGATAAATCACTCGGAATATATCAGGAATGAAAAATTATCTCAGAAAATCTAACTGACTGTTCCCAGGGATTAAAATATGTTAGAAAGCATCCTCAATCTTTGGTATTAATGCTGATATTACACTTGCTGTGTTTTTCAGGCTCCACATTAAAAGGAACCATGCTTATCACTCTAAGCTTTCAGAAAGACAAAGTAATAACAACTGAGAAGTTACTTAATTTTTTTTTTTCCTTAAAACTTTAGCATTGCATGTACACTGTTAGGAGGGGGACTGGGAAGAACCTTTCTCCCCCTAATCTGCCAGCCACTTAAAAAACCATACAATGCTGAAAATGTTCTCTTCTTTACTTATTCTGCTTAATTTTACAGTAAAACAACTCTGACTTGCAAATAGTATCTGGCTTTTACTTTTCTTGTGTTGCCCTAATCCCTATGATCTTTCAGTGACACTTTAACAAACATTAACCCTTTTCATTTTACTCTCCTTGACCTGAAAAGTAGCATAAGTGAAGTTTATTCGAATGTTTATTTTCAGTAAAATAGTTGTTCTTACAAGCTCAGAAGCTACACACTATGCAGCACAGAAGAAAAGTTCTAAAGAGGGACAAATTGAATTTTATGGATTTTTCCCTACAGTAGCAAACAAGACTTACATCTGTCCTGTGAAAAATCAGGCTCCTCTTCAATAGCCTCTGTCGGAGAAACAAAAGTTCTCCTAAGGGTAAGGCTGTGGAGTTCAGCAAGCCTTATTGAGGAAAAAACTCTACTGTCAGCTCTTCCTTCAATTTTTCATTTCAAAGTAGTATTGTCCCTCTTGGTAGAAACAAAACACAAGGAAAAACTGCAAAGCATTTGTCATACACTATTTCTTCAGAGCCAGATAGCACGTTTTACAAAAAAAGTCTTTGTAAACTATATCCTTTCTTGCTGTATTCTTCAAGCTTTCACTTAAAGTTTTATTTCTGCAGTCTTCTGTAAACATTATTTCCATAAGTTTAATTTTTGGTGAAGGTCCATGGCACTCACCATGATCCAAAAATTCAAGAGATTGGACAGTCTAATCTATTAGTACATATAATGATCCTTTTATTCCTGTAGGATTTCATCCATGAATTTGTCAATCTGTCAATATGTTAACAGATAGCAATTCTTCCCCCTAAATATATTTAATTGCTTCTACCATCCCATTCATCAGGTTTCTTTGAACTTCCTGTACATGTGCCAGACTTCTCAGGGTTTGTAGCTTCTTACCTAAACTTTGACCTTCTATATATATACTGCTTTTTTTCTTTTTTTTTTTTTTTAAATAATTGAACAAAGAACTTCCATGCTTCAGTTCACTAAGTTACCTTGATGAGGTATATTTAGGCTGTTATGAAGACTTCCTTTAATAAAGGAATATTATACACAGTGATGATGCATCTCTCTTCCTATGCTGTATACAAGCAAATGCTTGGGGCAGTTTTCTACCAGCAGAAGTTAAAACATATTGGGGATGGGATCCCCAATACAAAGTCAGAGTGTTCTATCTGCAGTGCTTCCTTGCCTTAAACCAGTGCCTAACTCTAACAGAATTGCCAACTGTGAGCTGAACAATCATAGAATCATTTAGATTGGAAAAGTCCAATTGCAACAAACCCAATGAGCCGCATTTACGCACAACAAATGCTGAATCTGATAATTTATGGATAAGCACAGGTAGCCCATTATATGTTGAAAAAGAACATGTGAACATTTTTAAAGATGTTTCTTGGTGTTCTATTCTATACGAAGTAATCACTTTCTGTGTTTTAGCAGCAAAAGAATGCACAGAACAAAATACAGCAGAAGGCAAATCCTATAAGGACACCATGGCAAGAAGCATAATGCCTTCTTCAGATAGTATCAAGTATCTGATAGCGTTTAAAAAATAATTATCATCTGGGAAGTATTACACAAAACAGGGGTAACTGTCAGTAAAGACATGGAGATAACACTCCATAAAGCGTGTGTGATTTGTTCTGTAAAGCTTAAATATTTTTCAGGAATGCATTGTTGGGTTTTGTTTTCTAAAGAGAGAAAATGTGGCATAGACATAAACATCAATTAATCCATCTAAAGAGATCAAAAGGTTACAAAGGTTACTTTCAATTAGTAAAAACAAAATACATGCCATGAATGGAGGTGAAGATAAACAGATTTCATTCTGGATATGTAGTATAATACATCTCCATCATTGTATCAGCAGAATTTTATCCTTCTGTGTGGTTCACCACTACTTAGTGTCACTGGATACTTTTTCAGCCCATTTTATACTTCTGATCTGCCTTCTGGCTATACGTATCAGAAAGAGAGACTTTTGCACTTTGTTGGCTATTCAGAGAGCTGCTTATAAAAATAAGAGAGAATTGAAAAAGAAATGTTCCGAATACCATGAGAGAATTTCTGTGAGATGGAGGAGGAGTTAATGACATTGAAATTGAGTCAGTATGGTACCAAAGCTGCTTTGTATTGTTCTTTAAAGTGCTTTAGGGCCTCGGAGGACAATAACACCAGGAAAAGAGAAGGCATAACAGAAGAATTACAAAAAATACCACTCTGTCTAACCCTTAATGACATCCTTCTATATCTGTTCTCTTTTTTGCTGCTGATTCATAACATGCACTGAGGAGTAACAAATATACATTTGCTCTGGCTTGGCAGAAAGGGCACAGCAAGTGCAGGAAGTCAGAGCTTGCTGCTCATATTGCTGATCTCTTTTCCACATCTCTGTCTAAATGCTTCCGTGGAAGAAAAATTGGCTCAAAATGGACTACACTGAATACAGTGAAAGGGAAACAAAAAGTACTTTCTTTTATATTTTGTATTTTTCATACAGGAAACATAAATTAGGTATTCACCATTTTTACACCACTATTTTTACCAATTGTTTTACTAAGATATTAGCATTAAAAGTATATACAGTAATTAGAGCATGAAACATAGGCATTTATCCAAGGTAACAACATTTGAAATAGAAAGTCATCTATGTACTTTCTAATAGAGACGCCAGGAGTATGAAGCTTGTGTAAAATCCCATTGTTTGGTAAGTGATAGCTTTGTCTCATAGTACTCTGAAGCAGAACTATTCCCTTAGGAAAAATCACAGCATCCTCAAATTGATCTCATTGACACCCTCTTTTCTGAACTTACTTTTAATTTTTGACTTTTTTTTTTTTTTTTCCAAATCAAACAACCTGAAACTCACAGAAACACAATTGTCTCCAGCTGAGAAAGAAACAAGAGAGGGATATAAGAATATCTAATAGCTATCATCTAGGATTATACCTGCATTCAGATGTCTGCCTCTCATAATTCAAGTCAGGACAGTAGAACAGACTACTTCTGTATCTCCTGAACTGTTACAATAACTGTTTTGGTCAGCTCTTCACTTAATGCAGCTCTCCATATTCAAAAGAGTATTCCTACCAACTGTGTCCTAAGATGTGAAAATGTAGTCTGTCCTAGCATTATTACTGACTCACTCAAAGCTCACAGGTTGATTGAAAAGAGCCACTGCAGATCCTTACAGAAAATGCTGCCAGTGTTTACTGCTCTGGGATCAGCCAAGGAGCTTTCCAAGAATTATACCCTCAGAGCCTTGAGACAGTTTGTGGAAGGTCTCTCACTCTGTTGTTGAGACATTTTGACTGCGTTCTGGAGAACAGGACTGATCCATTTTCAGGTTTCATGGTGTGCAGCAGCAGGGACATTTAAAGCTACACTGCTGCTCTGATTCATCTCAGATGTGTTTAGGGTGGCAGTAGCTGTATTTTTCACATTGCCTGATAGCATTCACAGATTCCTCTAGCCACAGGTACCCCCCATGACTTAAGATCTGTAGCATATCAAGTAGAAAACAATGCAGAGTTTAATGTGATCTAAGCTTATGTAGGTGACAGCAACAGAACTGGGGTGACTGCTCAATATAACATCTGCTTAATAAAACAATTCATAGCATTTAATTCTTTTGTGTTGATCATCTTGTGAAGTTTCAGTTGTTTCCTATTTTAATGAACCTTTGCCTGTCTCTGTGTATTTATACCTTGTATTTATGGATATAATTGCAAGAAGATGAGCTAGAGAAATGTGTGCTTTATTTATCAGTTGTACTCATTATTCATAGTAATATTCATAAGCCAACTGTTGGTGATTTACCATGTATTTTTAGCTACATCACCTAGAAAAGAACACCTCTTCACCAGAATTTATTTTACTATTTCAAGGGACGTTAAGTAGCTGATATTTCTCATAAACATGCATTTTCACTTGCTTTTCTTTTCTTCTCCTACTATTCTCATTACAGTGGGTGTCAATGTGAGGAAAGCATATGGCTTCCTCAGGTAGGAGTATGTGGTGATAGCCATACCATAATTAACAGCATTGTTTTCTCAAATCACAAGGCATATTGCCTTAAAAAAGTGTAATATGCACATACACAGACCACTAGAATGACTGAGAATGAATTAACACAGATATTTTTGACTGTGGACAGTATCTATCCTCCAAAAGAGCAAATAGAATTAGGCAGCAAACATGAGTGAGTGACTATGTGTGTGGTGGATAGGATATTGGTAAATTAATATTCCAGAACTCTGAATAGATTTGGAATTGAATTTAGTGAAGAAATTAGTTTAGTTTTATTTTAGTCAAACAGCATTATCCTAACTTAATTACTCTTCCCCAATGCTTGAAGTATTCCCATTTACAGAAGTGACAATTCTCTAACAAAACTGGCAGTGAATACCAGAACTGAAGTGATACATCTTCTCTATAACATCGATATTTAGATTATTTAGACAGACATATAGATAAATCACAGTCTGACATCTTATCTCAGGGAGAAGCAGATCTTCTAGAAAAACTGTGCACAGCAAGTGTAAAAGTCTCCTACCATATACTTACCTTACCTTTTTATGAGAAAAATATTAAGAATATTTACTATAGACACAGCATAAATGTATATGTAGAGCTCAAATTTATTTTCAGGTATAATGCAGTTTCCAGAGATAAAAAAAGAGAGCTGAACTTCTTGGTACCCATTTTTCACACCACAGATAAAACTTTACCATATCAATTCTGCCCCTTTGCTCAACTAACAACAAATGCAGGATATACTTCATAAGAATCACTAGAGTTGCCAGCTTCTCTTTTAATAAAGCAGTTTGGAACATTTATCAAACAGAAAAATTGTAACAGAATGAAACTCCAACAAAGACAAGGACTGTCAGGATGCCAGTAAAACAGCAGCAACAAAGAAGCACCCAACAGTGGTTTTGATATCAATACCTCAAAACTCGGGAATTTCAAACACCACTTTTCAGAACCAGAGAGAAGTGCAAGTCTCTTACACCTCTTTGGTGTACCAAGTTCAAAGTTCTGTAAGACTTCTATCAGAATTTTCCTTCAAAACAAGATCATTTCATCACGTATCTGGTCCTGGCACGCAGCTTGCTCCCAAACCCAAGTGCAACCTTTGAGCTGACAGCCGGTGCATGGACAGCTGCTCCCTGTGTTAGGGCCAGGCTGCCAGCTGGGTGAGCAGCCCTGTACCTCTGCAGCAGCCAGGCCAAATAACAACTCCCAAACTAGAGAAAGCTCTCTAGCAAAGCAGCATCCCTGAGTCTGCACCAAGGAAACCTGCCTCTGTTTAGTAGAAAAAGAGTCCAAAACAAGTATTCACAAAACCATAGCATTTTCCTCTTTTACAGTCACCTATGAGAGCTTTTGATTCTTTGGCCTAAAAGACCACAGGACCATAGAACAAAAAGGATTTAAGAGCCAAACAACCCTTCAAACCCTTCCTTTCTGCAAAACCAAGAACACTCCAATTTGGGCAAATTCAAATCTAGAATTGTTTTTTTTTGGCATTTTAAATGACAGTCACCGACAATTACAGTGGATAACATGTTTGCTTAATTTTTTCATCTTCAGAATCTGTTTATATGTAAACATATCAAAGCTCAAAGGACACTAGGGGAAAAAAAAAAAGGCAATTGTCAACATTTAGAGTATAACTTAAAAAGCTTCAGCTAGCTGATTGGTATAAACCTCGTCATATCTACCAGAAATATTTTAAATGCCAAGACCATAAACTGATGATGTACAGGACATAATCTTATTTCTGTTCCAAAGGGATTTGGTGACAAAACAATTTCATAGCAATTTCTCTGTCAGCCAAATCTGCAGTCTAACAACCGAATACCTACACGTGAGTCAGTAGAGCTTTCATTTTTGTGAATAAGGTTGTATTTAACGTGTGATACATGGTATAAATAACACTCAGTGTACTAAGTTGCTGAGGATGAAAGTATCTAAAAAATGCAAATACGTTTAATTAATAGAAATAAAGTAAATGTTATTTAAACACATAAACAACTGCATTTAATATACATGGAGGTTTATGACAACTAGATATAACCACACGCGGTTTTGATGTACTCTAATCAAAGCCTTCTTTTTATTCTTTCAGTTTCTGCCCTGGGTGAGTGGAAGCGGCTCATACACCTAATAATATTAGCTATACTTTCTCACAGACATTAATGCCTGCAACATTTCAAATTAATTTTTTATAAGCCAAATACATCAGCAGTCTGAGAGATACTGAAAAAAATGATGCCTGGTTCAAAACAACTATGGTGTGTGTGGGAGGGGGGCAGATCAAGTTCAGCAAAGGTGGAATGGGGCTGTGCTCCACACCTCATCCTCTTCGGAGCTTCTAGTGCAGCTGTCAGTCACTGGCACACTGGAAGCAACGTCCCAGCCCTGCCCTGGAGCCCCAGTATAGCCCCAGAGTGGTGAGCAGAGCAGAAGTCCCCTCGGGAAAGGATGGCCAAAGGAGGCCAGAGCAGATAATAAACATTGCCCAAAGATACATCTGGTTTGTGTTCCTTATTATTGAGGCTTTGGAGGAATCATTTTCCTGATTTTTCCATCGTAGCCTGGCCTTTGTATGATTTAACCTGAAAAAGAGTTCTTTGGGATTGGACTCTGGTCCATGAGGAGGTCCTAAAGCTGCTGGGTTTGGAGACAGAAATATATCAAGCTCTTGGCCCTGTTCATCCAGAGTATCCTTTGCAGGTTGAGTGGGGTTTTGCTATCTATGGGCTTTCAATTCATGTGTGGTAGCATGGATCAGAAGATCCCACTCTTCCAATCCACTTTCACGCACCACAGCTTTAAGGATGGTGATAAGCAAGACTCTGTGGGAAAAGGGTTTGTGGTGAAATCAGCCCTACAAGAAGCAGCAAGATTGTAAGAGAGCAGAAAATAATACTGAGAGGCCCCTTTAAGATCCTTAAAAAAGGGATTTTGGGCAGACCACCCCCATTTGGGGTAGCGCAAAAGGAGAGTGTCAGGAAGTGGTATGCTCAGAGCATTCTAGCCACATTCACAGAGGGCAGTTGTTTCCTCTCCTCCCTCCCCTCAAAAGGATGTTTTTGAAAAGGGATATTGGGTAGCTAAGATTTGCTAGACTAATATCAGCAGAAGAAACTAAGAAATGTTATGAAATTAGCAGTAAATTCCCAACAGATTTGACAGCAAATCTTTTGTTCTTCAAGCTGGCCCTAGAAACCAAAAAGATAATCACTGTAGCCTATCAAAAGCCTTTGTATATGTGTCTTTTTTGGTGTCACAAAAAATGTCCGCTAGAATGTAGCTGCATAAACACGCACAGTTGAGACTCTAACTACCTAACCTATGAAAGAGTTCTCTTATGCAGAATGCACACAGAAGTGTTTGATTGGGTGCACATACTACAAATTCCTCACCTTCAGACAGTAATTGAAACTCATGAAACATCAAAGATTTATAACTACTTGAAACACCACCACTTCTGACCCAATGGAAAAAGTTAACCTCAGGACTTCAACTCTGCAAATTAATAACCAGTCCTTAGAACTTAAGGTCTTTATTAGGCCTTCAAATTTAGTGTTCTTACTGTACCTCCTACAGTTCCCTCAAAAATTTGCTTAAATAGGAAGAACGATTTCATTCCTAACAATAAAATTGGACCAAAATAAAAGAACAACATTGTGCCCATTTACAAGTATTTGTCAATACCTTAGCAGCAAGGAAACATGTTATTATTACAAAATGCATGCCTGAAATTACAAGGCTTCAAAAGCATTTTTATTTCAAATCAGTTTTTAAAGAGTATGATTTGTCTAACGTGTTATTAGGACCTCTTCAGATGAAAGGAGAAAAATGGATTAATAACAAAGAGCATACTGATTGAAATCTAATTTCTATTATCACAGCTAAATGATGTTTTTGCATGCAAGTTGAAGCTGTGTATTTTGAGATACACAGTCCTCTAACACAATGTCACTCATTTCTCTGCTCTTACTTAGAGCCATTTCCTGTTCAATTGAAAATAACAGTGCCTCAAGTAACTACACAGTATAAAATGCTTCTCGTTAGAAGCCAAGTCCCTAACTAAAGAAAAGAATTAAATCAATCATTCCCAAATGGTGTTTTCAGCTGAAGAATAATGTCCACATAAAACCACTTTAAAATATTATGTACCTGGACTATTATCAGCACTACTCAGATGATTAATTTTTCACTCCCCAAATCACACAGCAATAAAACTCCTAACGGAATTTCTGTTCTATCAAATAATGATATTTTTTAAAAACACAGAACAAACTGAATCAGGAAGAACTCTTGCAAATGAAAGATATTAAAGCAGTACAAGAACAAAAGAAATGCATCATGAGCTGTCCCAGGTTCACAGATCCTCAATGTACTGTCAAGTTTTCAAAAGTCCCATTAGCTGATCCAGAGGATGAGAATTAATTTAACCCCAGAAGTGAAGCCCCCTGAGCCAGCCAAGCCTTTTAAAAGCACAGAGGGCTCCAGCCCCATCTTCCAGGCCTTCAGGGTTCCTAGGAGCTCCTTCTAGCACCAAAACACCCAGGCTAGAAGCACAGCCCAATTTCTACCTTCCAGGCTTTGTGGCTGACAGCTTCCATGAGGGAACTGTGTTTAATTAGCGTCTAGTGGAAAAGCACTGTTTTTCCTAAAGGTTATCAGGGAGCCAGTTGGGATGAAAGGCTGAGGACACATATTTGAGTTTCCACTAATCTGCATTTTCTGATGTGAAAAAAAAAAATTGTAAAGAGTAGATCAGTTCTCACCAGTACTGGCACCGCCCTGTGGCTGTCAGAATACCTTTGATCACTGAATGTGCTGAAAATCAAACACCTGCAGCACGTGTTTAGTTATCTTATTAGCTCCTAGACTGAGGGGGATACATAAATAAATTAGTACTGTGTGCAGTACAGCTTTTGCTACCCTTTTACAGCAGAGACTAGGAGTTTCTAAAAAGCAGAGAGAAGTACCAGGCATCATAAAATTATAAGTGCTGCAATAGCAGAAAATGTAAATGATGGCATGTCACATATGGAAAGCTGAGACTTTGTGATCAGCTACAGCCAATAGCTACACAGTCATTTTAGGCCAACTGCAACTTAACTTTTAGTCTGCACAATAAAATGGTACTAAGGCATTTAATTTTTTATTTCAAATTGATGGTTTCTATCACAAGATCTAATGAGCATATCAAATAAAATAATTAATCTTCCCAACACAATGATGAAAAATCTATTTTCTTTTCTTGACAATGAAAAACTTGATCTTAAATCCTCTGATCATGACACTGAAAGTATTTATGAACCAGAAAAAAAACCTATCTAGATGTTGATGAAGGAATGCCCAGTGATTTTATTTTTCTATCCACTTAATCCTTCAGGAAGATACAAACGTGTGTTGACTGCTCAGCTAAAACAAGAATTTTAACAGCACACCTTCAACTTTTTCGTCCGGAGGACCCATCATGCAGCTTCTTGTTGTCAGTCTTTCAGCAGAGAACACAGACATTCTGCAGTTTCCATTGCTGCAGCTTTTATATCCCAGCATGAGAATCCCACCCTACAGCTGAACAGATTCAAATTGCTCTTTCCTTCAGTTGATAATTTATTTGCAAAAATACCATCTTATGTTAAGTAATTTATTTTTTAGAGTTGTTGGGAAGTTCACCTGAACAACGACAAGTTGGCTGGCTGTGTGCCAGTCGTCACATTTAAGTTCTGACTAGTCACTAGACATGGCACATCACCTCAGCCAGTGACATCTCTTCTACTCGTTTACTGGAGCATTTCTAAAAACAGTGACAGAAATCATACTGAAAACCAGGATGCTCAAAATCCTCCTTCTGTTCAAGTGCATGACTGTTTGGATGACAGATATTCAGTCTTCCAGCACTGGAGCCCATGCATTGTCCCCACAAACGTCTATGCACAGAAAACACCAAAACAACACCTTGAACAAAGCTGAATCAATTAGCCTTTCAAAAGTCAAATGAGTAACAGAGATCCAACACGAACCTCAAGAACTGTGCCTTTATCAGGCAGGAAATGTTTATGGCAATGAAATCAAACACCAACAGAAGAAAAGTTAACACTGTAGTTCCACTAGCAATACCAGAAACAATGCTGCTTTTGAGCAGCGCTGACACTCTGCGCACATTGCCCTGGGAAAGAACAAACGGTCTTTTTAGTCTCCCTTTCTGTATGAGTGCATTAAGTCAGAGTAGATCATTAATATTGCTTACCATCTCCTCCAAACTGAAAATTTTAATCAGCATTTACACTTGTCAGCCATTGTGTAGTTGTGTTTTTGCAGTTCCTACCAGAGAAGGTGACAATACCGCTATTTTGGGGGGAAGTTAATGAATAAAGGCATTTATCTAGTGCCAGGTGATTTTGCTGACCAGGTAAGCCCTGTATAATTTTTTTTAGAGCTTTGCTTATCAATTAGGATGGATTTTAACTTGTGCTGCTATGAACATTGCTATGTGAAGCTTACGAATGGTTAGTAGAACCTGATGAATATTAATGTGTAAAGTGAAACAAGGGGATAAAAATATCTTCCAAAAGCTATTACCTCGGACAATCTGCCACTGCACCTTAGCTTTTTCTGTGGTAAAAAAATACATTAGAAAACATCTTTAAGCAAAGGGTTCTTTGCTAAAATCAAATAATATTCACTACCTAAACTGAAGGCATATCAGTGTTACAGTAAACTTAGTACACTTACATGTTGCTCAGAACACCCAAGAGAACATCAGTCTGCTTTCTTTCTGAATCAATAAATAATCATGATTTCTTGTAATAAAAGAATTCATTTCTGAAAGACAAAAACCAAAAAACAGAACAAAACAAAACCATGTGAGTTTATATTATTCACAGGTTTTTTAGTAGCCACATTGTGATAATACATGAAGATACATTACCATGTCTGGGAAATTTACAGGAACACGCTACAATTTCATTAAAAAACCTTCATAATTAAATCCTTATTTGTAAGGGTAAGCATACTGTTAATATTTTATAATACTCAAAATATGTTTCATGTATAGGTTAGTGTTACTTGAGCTGCAGAGAGTTTAATATTTCTGGTTTATTTTGTACTATGAGGAAAAAAGGTTTTATTTTCAGGGAGCAAGTATTCTCAATTTCTACCAAAAATGTCTTTCACAAAAAGTCTAACAGAAAATGGAATAGTGTCCAAAAAAAACCTAACATTTTTCTTATGTAAAGAAATATCAGATTTTCCTTGAATATTAATGGAAAAGGATTTGAAGAAAATCCTGCATATTATATCCCAGAGTACCTCCCTTTATCCCTTTTCAATATGTATTAATGAGAACACATGAAGAAGAGAAACAAGTAGGCTGAATAATAGACTTGCAGTATAATCAATTTAAGAGTGAAATAGGCTGGCAAGAAAATGAAGACGACTCTATACATGTAAACGTGTATATTTTACTCTATATACAGTTCATTTCTACTGCTCTGACAGAAGTTTAAGAAGGCATATCTTTCCCTCTAAGAGGAAATTAAACAAATTTTAAAAACTTTGCTTCGTGCACCTGTAAACAAATCCTAATTAGCAAGTTTTGTTTCTTATCCTAAAATAACAAAACATTTTAAGATTTCCATCAGTGTTGTGGAACTTGCTGTCAACAGGGAATTTCAAGAATTTTTGACAAGTGGATGTATTCCTTCAGATTCCTGAATAACTTTTTTTAACTGAATAACTAAATTATTAGGTTTTTTTCCATACTGTTTGCAACCCCTGTGAACCAGTCCTCAACCGTCCTACAGATGAGGACACTAAATAATGAAAAAATTACTTAGAAGCTTTTAGTAATTTTTAACCTTTCAAGACTGAGAGAAAATATTACTGAGGGTAAACAGCAGTGAGAGAATATGTTAGGTTATGTCTAACAAGCCCACTCACCCTCTAAAACTTCATGAAATTCTTACAAAGAAACAGGTGATGGCAAGCAGATGCCCATGGAATGAGTGCTGGTAGCATGGTACAGCTTTCCAGTTTTGTCAGCCTTTCATGGAACAATGATTCTGACATCCTGCCTTTATCTAGCCATAAATAAATACAGACTGGCTTCAAGCAACTTGATTTAGTGGAAGTTGTCCCTGCCCACAACAGAGGGGTTGAACCAGATGGCCTTTAAAAGGGTCCTTCCAACTCAACCTCCCAAGAGTCCCCTTCCTTGTTCAATGACTTCCAGTTGTTCAAAAGTCATGTCTGGGTTCCCAGAGAGTAAACAAATGCATGAAACATGGTAAAATGATATTTACATGTCAAACTTAGGTATCTGTAGCCTTTCCCTCAACAAGCTACATGTCTTACAAGAAAAAATACCCAAAGATTCATTCACGTACAGCTCACCTGCTCTGTTTCTCATAGGAATGTCTCCACAGGACCAGCTAAAAGATAACTTATTCCTGTCTAGAAATGCAGCAGTTCAATGCAGCCTCTGCCTTGGATAATGTAGTGAAGATTTGTTTCACATCCATGTGCGTGGCCACATAATATTAAGACTGCCACCTAATAGTATAAGTGGGATTAGGGCGTGCAGTGACCGCATAGAAATATCTAGCCCTGCTACCAGGTAGGAAGATAGGTACCAGGTACCTAGCTAGCCTGGTAGCCCCTGGTACCATCTGCTTATTGTGAATATGCAGTGTATGGAAGCAAAGATCATTAGAATAAAAATATTCGAAATTTGAGTGAGAAAAAAATTAAACGAAACCAGAGAAATGTAAAATTTGGGGGAAAAAACTTCAATTTACTGACATTTAAGAAGTCATTGGTATGACACATAACAGAAGATAATTCAGGGAGGAGTATAATGGTTTTATGAAGAAGTAAAATCTAGATTCCTCTTAAAAAGTTAGTCTCACAGTCCATTCTCAAATAGTGACCAAATCTACCACTACTAAACATGAAGAGCCGAAACCAATTATCTTCTCATGCAAAAACATTTAATGTTTTAATAGGCACTACTGAAAGTTTAACACTGCGAGTTTAAAGGAGGAAAAAGTAGTAAAAGAAAAAAGTGAATTAAGGTGAGATACTCTAAATATGAAACCACATTTAATCAGCATGATGCAATACTGATGTAACTATAAAATTTTGCAGAACCATTAGTCGAGGCTGTTATAATTAGTGTTGTCTACACCACAGAGGGTCTTGAGCTTGAAACATTGTAGCTAAGAGAATGATAATGATTAAACATGGCAAGTTTAAAGACAGCAAAATGTGTACAAATGTTTTCAACATGCACATCCCCGGAGCAGTGCCACCTACTTATATTTATTAATATTCTCCAAATGCAAGACTTCAGAAGAATTCAACTAACCAACTAGCACATACACTAATTTACCAAAATAGAATCCAGGATGTTCAGATAGCCTTCTGTCTACTTGCCCTCTAGTTACTTCTAGAAACTATTAGCAGAAAACCTGCATTACAGTATTTTTTCCATTGTTCTGGTATCCTTAATATTGTATGCTCAGTGTTTAAAACTAGAAAAAAAACCCACAACTTTTTGTCTCATCTGCAGTGAGAATGAAAATTGATCTCACTCTTCAGTGTAAAAACCCACACTACAAACCTTTAGGAATTTCACTCGGTTTTTTTTCCTACTATCACAATTTTTGTATTTATCAAAATTTCCCCAGCACCTACATGTAAACAAAATGTCCCATCCATAGCTAAGTGGAAATATTTCTGTGTCATACATACATTTCTATTACATTTGTACTTTTATTTTTTATTTTAACTTGCCATTTCAGCAGTAGGGTAATGTCTTAAATGTACTTTATAGTCCTCTAAAAGCCCCAGCCAGGCGCAGTGCTGACTCTTTTCAATCTGTCTTTCTGGCAAGTTCTCCAACACTAACAGTTTCTAGCCACTTAACTGCTTACAAAATATCATGATACAATAAATAAATAGCTCATATTTATCTATGTTAACTCAGTTTTAATTATTTTTGCCTGTATTTTATTATTAAAAATAGGCTCATAATTAACTCCTTTTCATGATAATTCACTGAATAACTCATCATTTCTTCATCTTCCCTTTATAAAGTCTTATAAACCTTTTTGTAGTTTTAAGTCACATTTTGACCCAGCCTTTCCAAATTTATCCTTACACAGACATTTCTTCTCCGCATAACCACATCTCTATACTGTTCTTCTACTATACATTTTTGGTTTGGGTTTTTTGAGGGCTTTTTGTTTGTTGGTTTTTTGTTTTTTTTTTATTAGGGAGAGGGGAGGTTGCCAAAAAGGACAACCCACAGCACTACCACACAAGATAAATGAAGTTTTCTGGATGTCAAAAAGAGCAGCAGAGTTGATGCCAGGCCAGCCAATTAGCCCACAACGAAATGTGTTCAGTGCTAGTCAGTCCCTTTAAATTAACTTAGAGGAGCATAAGGCAATAGCGTAGAGGCGACTAAAACAATGCTTACAATGAGTAAAACAGGGAAAAAATGTAACAACAAAGCTTTTTTTGCTGAAAAGAAAAAAATAAAAAAGACTGAATTGTGCCTAATTTCAGTAGTGTTGGGTAAACAGAAGGGCCAATTAAGGACTTTGCTTCAGGTTCAATTCTCATACTGAAAATGAGTTAGCATACCTGAAGCTTATGTAACATCACTCTTACATTTCAAATTATTTCTTTCCCTTAAAAACATCAGAATGCAAATACAGCAGTGTCATGGACAACTACTCAATCAAAATCCCTCTGAGAATTCAGAACACAACTGTCTAAGAGCCAATACAAGAGCAATACAAAACAGTTCAAGTTAGCGCTGGTGTTATTAAAACAGAAATTTCAAAGTTATACAGCTACACTGAATTAACTGGAAGAGCTCAGGTTTTGGTCAATATTTCCACTGCTCAAAAGCTAAGCAGCAGATAATGTAACTACTACAGGAAAGCTGGAGTACAGTTTTATGCTTAACCCATAAGGAAAGGTGATAGCTTCAAACCATCTTTCTAAGGCACTGATTCCACATAGAGCCATTAAGGTACAGAAGTGCCTACAGTTCACAAGCTTCTCTCCTAAAAGCTTTGTTTGTTTGTGTCACAACTGCGGCACAAGGAACAATCAGTGAAATCTGCTCATAGGAAGTGAATTGAATAGCATTTTGAGCTTCCTAGAGTCATACAGAGCTTGTCATAAATTACTCAATTTATTGCAAGAAATGCTGTCTGTGGCTTCAGGAACCTTCACATCAGATGGTGTTGCTTTGAAGCTTAACAGTTTACGCTACTTCTCACAACTCAACTGCAAAGACTTGGCAATTTTTCTTTTGCAACGTCACTAGAGAGACTTATTCTTTCCTACCTCACCCTCCTGCCCTCTTTCCTTAACCCTAATAAATGCATTAAACAATGCCAAGTACTGCCCAGACAAGACATTACTATAACCAACCTTTCTTCACAATCTATTAACATTATGAAAAAATGCAAAATCTTTTCAGAAGCCAGAACAGGGTTGCTGCCTCTCGCAAAGACAGAAGAAAGAAATGTGTTGTAGGCATTAGGTTAGCTAGTGTTTCCTCTGTTTTAGCCAAATTCTTTACAATTCTATTTTGAATATTATTCCTATATTTCCCATATAGTGCAAATATCTGGAGGAAAAAGACACAGAAAACAAATTTGACTTCATTTCTGGCAATCTGTGTGTTATTGGGAGGAAAAAAAAAACAGAGAATCAGGCTGGGTATTTGTGAATCCTGCTCACTCACAGAACTGAGCTGTTTCAAATCAATGGATTTTAAGATGTTCTGATAAGGGACACAAAATTTACAGGCTAATGCATCCAAGATCACTTCATTTCCTGTATCTCCCTCATTAACTTTGCCATGTTACTTCATCTTCAAATTTAGCAAAGGGGAAGTAAAAGTTTCTTGAGATTACTGATGTAACATCAGTACATGGCTCAGAAAAAATAAGGTCAGTGCATAAGTTTAAGCAGGCTTTGCTAGCTGTCAGGCCTTGAAATTGAAGCTCTGCATGTAAAGAAACTAAACTCAGTCTGGTTTCTGTATTTCCACACGCTCAAAAGCAAACAGAAAGGGGATCATATCAGTTAAAAGAAAACTCAGAAAGCAATTCATGTTACATTTCAGTTCTGAGACTGTCTCATACTTAAAATGTAAGACGTAACTGAACCTTCCTCATTGTGTTTATAAACATGTAATCCAGTTCTTGGCAATTTCTTAGCATTTTGTGAATGTAGCAAAGTTCTTTTTTTCCAACAGGTGTTAAACATGGATTGCCTGCTTAAAATTTAAATGCTAGCATGAAACTACAATCAACAAAACAGTAGGCAACTGACAAGCGGTCCAGACAATGCCATGGAAACCCAACGTCATTGATGTAAATTTGATGGAAAATTTAAAAAACAAGAAACATAATGCAGGAACTACAATAAAGTAATAATGAACTGTAAGTCATAGTAAAAGCAGAAATCATAAGTGAAACAGCAGCTGATAACACTGATTTTTTACCAGACCTCATAGGGTAGCGGTTCCCTTGTGACTATTGTTGAACACATGGATAAGAAAAATACTGAATATTTTCAAAAGTTCCTACCAGTTGCCCAGACAGATGCTTCTCAATGTAATATCTAAAAGGCTATAACATTCATTTAAAAAATTAGCAAATAGTAATTAAGTTCTATTATACAATATTTGCAATCGTTTGGCTTATTTAAATTCATGCCCCTTGCTGTACATATGAAACTTTTTGTCATAATAGAACATAGACATTTGCTAAAGTTAAAATTTCTCCTAAGATATAATTGAAATTTTGCTTATAATCACTGCTGTTAAACAAAATTGAAACCATAATGTTCTATTCAGAATAGAAATAGTCTTATGAGTTGGCATAAGAGCTTTCCGTATCAGTTATGAAAAAAAACTAGAGGAATGGCTCACTGTTGTATTGAAATAGGAATTCTAGGTGGTTTTCCAAAGCAGAGAGGGGTTACATAGGAAAATAAATGCTCTCTGAAAATTGTCATATTTATTTTCAGATGTTGATTTGCCCTCATTTAAATATTCCCTTAATATTTTTATTTAAATTGGTATTGGTCAAATTAAATTTCATTTTTTGTGAGTGTTTTAGATCAGTGTTATCAGGAAAGAAACTAGTCACTATGAATAAATCCAAAAGTAAATATTAGAATAGATACTGAAGCAGACTGAAAAATCACATGGAAAATACAAAGAATTTAAGTGACACCAATCCACCTCCTTTAATACATAGTTCACAATTTTTAGTGGCATTGACTAGCTGTATAACCTTTCACTAGAAAGAGCTAATTGAAACTAATCAAAATTTAACAAGTGTTAGCTATGAGTTTGAAAGTATTTTTGAATTGTCTATAGATGAATTTTAAGAGCATGAAATAAAAAAATCCTATTAATAATATTATTAAGCAATTATCAACTTGTTAAGCAAAAATGATTCACATTTTTTGACCTACATATTGAAGAAGAGTTATTCATCTGTAGTTTCAGAAAAGTACACTGCTGTATTACCAGCAGATTTGTTACAAAGCACAGCATAAACCTTGTAGCACCATGTAAGCAGAATTCTCACTAATCCAGTCCAACAGCCAAAGAAATAAAGCAAATAAAATAACACTTATCACCATGCTTTTGTTCTCATCTTTTAATTTAGAGTTTAAACAAGAATCAGTTTATTGCTAACTGAAGTCGCAACAGCTGGAGAGCACCCACACTGTAAGTCTCTGAAAAAGAGTCTGTAAGGAAAGCTTGAAAGATGATCAGAAGAAAGGAAAATTAATGCAAGCTGGAGGTCATTCCAAATGTTAAAAGAAGCAGGAGAAATGGCATAGAGCTGAAAGTAAAATAAATAAAGGAAGGAAATTATGTGTAGAATTGAGTGAATATTGCTTTTTAAACCCAGTAAGCAGCTGAATACACACAACTGCCTGCTTACTTTTCGCCCTGCTGTGTGAGAAAGAATTGCAATGTTAAAACTGTGAAAAGTCGTGTTTTGGAATAGTTTAATATAACGAAAAAAAGATAGATGCCTTTTCCAGCCCTTATAAAAAAAATAAAATGAACCCAAGAAAAAATGATTTAAAAAATCTAACTAAACTCATGCTTACTACCAGCTGACCAGTGTTCAGCCAGCCCCTAAGCAAGAGCAGTACCTGCAGATTTTCTACCCCTCACTGTTTCATTGCTGAGCATGACACATTATGGTCTGTAATATCCCTTTGGATGGTTAGGCTCAACTGTCCTGGCTTAGTCCCTTCCCAACTCCTTGTGCAGCCCCAGCCTGCTCACTGCTGGGCAAGTCATGATTTTTTGTAAGCACTGCTCAGCAATAACAAAAACATTCTCATGTTTTCGACACTGGTTTCACACAAACCACTCCAAGAAAAATTAATGCTATTCCATCCAAAATGGGTACAAAAGCTCCAGAGGGTAAGATCTAAAGGACCTCAGTACTGAAGCAAAAAGTTAAGAATCACAAAGGACTCTGACGGAAAACTTCAGGTTGTATAAGTCTAGAGATCAGAGGGGATTTGAGACAGGTGTGTGAGGTGAATTCAATAAAATAACAAGAGAAGTGATTCCAGTGTATACCCTGGAGAGATCTACTGGTTATGAAGGGAATTATCTGGCAATACACTACAAGAATATCAATTAATATCATTATTTTTATAGAATGTAGCTAGTATGTCAGGAAGATGCCTTGCTGTTTGTTTTGATTCTGTCCATGATTCTTTCACATCAAACAGTCTTTTTGCAAATCTTTTAGATTCAATTAGAAATAAATCTTAGAAGCTCCCACCCTTCTCTCCTGCTCTGCTACTAAGGCATAACGGCCATTATCTTTTTGTATTATTTTTCTGAGTCATGATCTCATGCTGAATAACATGAATAGTCCATTCTCCCATCCATTTAAGAAATGTTAAAGTAGTTTTAGGAATATACTTATGCAAAATTACAGAGAATTCTATATAAAACGACATTTTCCTGGGTTTGAAATCTCATTCTATTTGAAGCAGGTTGCTTTTGGTGCAGAGACGTGTAGGCTTTTAGTGCAAGATCTACTTACAGATATACTCAATTCTTTTTTGCATTTATACATTCTAAGAAGTAACTTATCATGTGAAATTAATTTAATAACCATTACTTCATATATTTGTTCTCCATTGCTACTATCAACAAATCCTGTCCACTTTTCTCTCTTCTGCTTAAACATTCCTATGAAAATATTTATTAACTCTGGTTTCACAGCTAGGATTATGAATTTTCAGGCCAGGTTCCCCAGACACAAAGAACATCTGAAGGTAAGGATGAGAGATAAAAAGACTGTGTTATTAGCAAGGGAGAATCTTTCCCCTGGTTCTCAGTTCCCAGGCAACATCCATCTTAAGATGAGACCTTGAAGTGATAGAAACACAGACCTAGAAAACTATTTCACATCAATACCCAAGATTCACTTACATTCTATTTTCCTCTGTCCTTTGGAGGAGCTGAGAAAAACTTTCAGACAAATAAGATACTTTTAAAATACCTATAATAGGCTTATTTTAAAAAGGGAAAATGAGATATAGGTTCCAGGATTACAATAATGATGATGATGATGAAAAGGAAGGGAAACTCAAAAGAAGGATTCAAATAATGCTGATCCTTAAAGTAGGAAAATAGAAACGAACCAGTGTTTTTTAATAATTTGTTTAAAATTAAAGAAACAATTAAATCAGAAGTTTTTACACTTATTGGTGTTGATTGATTTCTTATGGTGGTTGAAGAAGGGAACACTGAACATTAAGTAAGTTTGACATACTGAAAATTAAAGGAAAAAATAAATCCGTGAAATAGAGCTCCAATCTTCCCGCACCTACTGCATTCTATCCTAAATATCTGAAAAATGAAAGGGGCCCTAAGAATACTTTCAGGAAATAATTGTATTTCCTCAACATACATCAGTTTCTCTACCCTATTTCTTTTCCTTCTTACTGCCTCAAGGGGACAGACTGGAGCAATGCAAGTAAAAATAATAGGAATTTCCAGCATATTTTGAGACTGTAAATTAGTGTCAGTTGTGTTTTCTCAGCAGTCAAGCATTGAACCAGTTCAGGTTTGAATACTGCTTTCTTACAACAATGGTTGTTATGATGACAGTAGCAAATGTCAGGCCATGAATCTACTAACAATGCAATAATTGTAGCACAAGGATTCAGACAGACAAATGTTCTAAACTCTGCACAATTTTAAGGCTACAGTGTGCTGGTAATTCTCAGTGCCAGCACTGCAATGGTATGAATTGTCTATTCTTAGGAATATTTTTACAGTGACTACCCTGCATTCCTGACAGTAGCAACCCACAAAAGAAAACTGATTTCCTAAGCCTTGCTCCATCAAAGTCCTTGAGTAGAAGTAATCAGTAAGATTGATCAGGAGCACCTTGATTCAAAGCTCAGGTACCATGGCACAGCACGAAGGCTCCAAACACATTTGTGATTAACTCCCCATCCACACTAGAGCTCCAAATGTGCAGTAACGAGCTGCTAAATACAACACGGTCAATCCCAAGATTTTCATGCCCAAACTCATCCTTGGAGCTAGTCTTTTAAAAGCTTACCCAGAAGACCAACACTCTTGTCTCTACCTGATTGTTACAAAAACACTCCCTCTTCTAGTGTGAAATCTGAAGGTTTCAGGTACCGAGAAATAGTCACAAAGATATGCATGGCTGACAGGTGCTGTGTGCTCCCAAGCGGGACAGCTGCACTCTTGCCCCATCAAGATGCTGCCAGTCCTGTTCTTACAAACTTTGCTGGGCCATAACTGCAAATCCAACTGAGATCAAACCATCAGCTCCTGAGTCTCTGGTTTGGAAAGGCTAGTTTTTTTGCTTAATTCTCCCTATTTATGTTTGTTTCCAGCTTTGCATATATTTTACTGCCATCTCATTCTATTGGTTTCCTATATCCCTGTTTATACATTTATTATTTACTTCTTTTGTAGGTTATAGATAGAATATATGATTCACACAGAGAAAATATGCTACATCACCATTACCTCAAGTTTCCAGTATTTTTCATTTCTAAATTCTCATGTTACTCTGAATGTTTAAAATATTGGAGTCATCTGATCTAAGTTCATCACAGGGTACCTTCACGGTCAGATTATTGCTAAGAATACTTTGTCATAGAATATATTTCTGTTGAAGGAAAACACAAAATTTCAGAATCTCATTTATTCCTTCAAAGACAAAATACAACCTTTATAGCTACATACTCAGACAGTGAAAAGAGTAAAGTATGAGAAAAAACTCCTACCTAAAGACATATCCTCCTTGCACCTTCAGGCAAGCACACAGAAAACTGAGGAATGCTTACTCAAACTAGCCAAAACTACATTGAGCAGGCATTTAAAGTAAGTGACCAGAGGAGCATAACTTCCTTTTCTCCTCCTGCCTGACATGTGACTTATTTCAGCAATAGAAAGCATAAAACACTGAGAAGAAAACACTCTCCACTACAGCATGTGGAAGATAGCCACTAGATGCTTTGGAAGCAAGTAAGAGCCAAATAATGTGCCCATGCTTTAAGTAGAATGTGTTCATTTTCTCACATGAAGAATCATGGTATGAAGAGAGACCATAAATTTCTAAAAATAGGTCTTTGTAAAGTTATAATAGAAGCTTGTGGTGAGCATCAAAGAATTTAACAAAAGACTGAAAACTTCGTGCTTCCAGACTGAACTAATATTTAATTTTTAAGGGCAAGGCAGACAGCTAAGATCACTGGAAAAGGGCACATCATTAACAGCCATTCTTGAATATTAGTTTCAAGAACCTTTACCTGACACTTTTCAAAGCTCTGATGGATACTGTACTGAATAAATGACCAGGCAATATTCTGAAGAATCAATTTGGGGAAAAATAAATATTAATTAGTCAAAATAAAAAGTTTCTGTGCTTTGTTAGATAAATATTAAAAATAATTGCAACTTTATATCAGAATATCCAATTTACCAGAATTTCCGTTTAAATCATCATCATAAACTCCTTAAGCAGAATCAAAACAAAAACACCAAAGAGCAAAAATATTCCACTTTCCCTTTAGTCAACACAACTGGGCACAGAAGCAGCAAATGGAGATGTTTCATTTTGGGAGGGATTATTTACATGATGCGGCACAGCAGGAGGTTATTACTCCTGCAAATGAACTGAACTTTTCCAGTATTCAGAGACCCCACACATAAGATAACTTGCACTGCTGGCCTGAGCAGTGCAGCAACAAGTAATTCATTACGGAAGATTAGGACATAGATACACAAGGTCAACTGGCTAATTCAACTCTTGTGCTTCTATTTCATTTTGGTCAATGTTGTCTCTAAGAATATATTTTCTTGTCTGTTGACCAGTGCCGTGTTAGGATAAATATGAAAGTTATGAGAAATTTCAATGTCCTACAACCTAATAACTCTTACCACTGCTAAGATTGTTCTTGAGTCTGCCTAAATTCATCATTTTTTAATTTATTTCCACAAAATACATCAACTGAAGTTTTACTGGAAGCTAGTAACACTAGCCAGTTTGAAGGTCAGGAAAAAGATCTCTTTAGTTTAATTTTATATGTCCTAGAAACAGTTTCTTAGCCAGCTACAATGCTGATGGAAATTGGCAATTTTCAGAAAGATGAATTTTCACTTCTGCAGTTCTCTGTGAAACACCTTTTAATGAAAAGATTAATTGGAGCAGAAATAGTTCTGACTATACCATTTTAGCTCCTGTCAAAACTATTTTGCCAGAGAATTTGAAAGAATCCCCCCCAAAATGCATATAATTCAGAATTAACATAGTGGTATGGGACCAGTATATATTATTAAGAACTTTTCTGAACATGCCACATCTCTAAGGGAATCCATAAAAAGGATTTTAAGAAGGGGAAAAAATGAGGGTTTCTCTGAAAGTGAAAAGGAGAAAAAAGACACAGTATGAGAAGCAGGAGAATAAATGTTTCCAGGGTGTTGGTAAATTTTGATTCTTTGAAGATGTCTTGAACAATGAAGGCATGGTTTTTGGCATACAGAGAGTCAGAGGGGTGAATATCTGAGGCTGAGGGTCAGTTTGCTCTGGGGTCAGCAAAGAGCTGACCCAATCACTGCTGACAACAAAATCTTAATATCTGGACTGTGCAGTTTGTCATACAATGCAAAAAAGCTAAATCCAAGAAAGAGAACTTTAGCTGCTGAAAGTTGTTTTATTTATCATATACTGAAGAATGATTGTGTCACCTCCACATTGTACACAAAATGCTAATCTCTATTGTCTAAACCCTTATTTTCCATTCCACAGCACCGGTCCATGCTATACAATTCAAGGCAATAAATATGCAGAGGAAAAGTTTCTACTTATTTTCCTTTAATTAACATATTTTTTTTTTTTTTTTTAAATCTTAGAGGTAAAGAAAAAATTGCTCATGAAGTTACAGAGCAGCAGCTGCTCAAAATGTATGACAGTTTCTGAGTAGGGGAGAAAAAGCAGTTGAAGCAGTAAGCAAAGAGCACCCTGTATACCCTGTCTGTGGAACACAGCAACACCGTTATTTTTCAGCGAAGAGGTGTATTTATTTAAAAATTACAGTTGTGTCACTGAACTGAATTTTCCCTCACTTGATAAAGCAGCTCAGCAGATCTACTCTGCATCTTTCCTGCTTTCTAGGTTACTACAACAGTGCAGTTGAAGAAAAATATTTCCTCTGTTAGCCATTTTTCGTGCAGCTTTAAGACAGGCTGAGTTGTTTCTCTAACACAACCATGGTTGTATAACCCCAAGTCATACCACAGGCATGGAGAAGGGAAGTAAACTAGCAGAGGTTTTCAGTCAAGCACAGCCAATTTCCTTAAATGAGGGTAGACAACAAATGTGTAGATTTGAGGTAAATGTCATAATGTCAGCTGACTGAAAATGAAACACAAACAGGATCCAAAAATAAGCCGTTAGCAATTAAATATCAATATAGGAAAATAATGAGTAAATTCTGTTCAAAGACTGGATTTTTTAATTACAGACACTGTTTAAAGGTGAAATACTGTGGCAAATCACAGTGCACAGTGATTAAAATGCTAGTCTGAGGTTTCAAAATGCTTTATTCTTGGCTCTAGTGTGTATTCACCATGCACAGTAATTCTCTGTCCTCAAAAGTTAAGGAAAACATTAGAAAAATTTATTTTTATTTCAGCACCCAGGGGAATTAGGAACTTCAATGGTTTTTAATGTAAAATATTCTAAAGTCATATAAACTCATTATGAAATTTAAAACAGGGGAAAAGAAAAATAAACTTCATTTTGATGCTTCTAAAACTACTTTACTAGAAAAATTTAACAAAATTGATTCAATTTTATTTGAATGTCACTTTATATTTCAAGAAAAAATTGCTCTACCAAAGGAATGTGTGAATAAAGAGAAAGGTTTGATTTGGGAAGGACAAAAACAAAAACCAAAAGAAACAAATAGCTTCCTTGGTGAGTTGTTCAACTCATATTACCTCAGTTTGACTGACTATAAAACTCTTTGTATTACATTAATTACATGTAAGACAGGAATAAAATTAAATACTTCTCCTGGAGACTCTATAAAGAAATGCAGCAGCCTGCTGAACTGAAAATACCTTCTGCTAAGAGTGTCATCAGATGTGCTGGAAGTATTGAAGCAGGTGGTTGGAACTGAATGACTATAAGGAGAGGGCAATCAAACTGTGTCCCTGAAATCACAGCAGCTAAAAATTTTATCTGAAAGGATGCACCACTTTATCATTACCCACACCACGGCATATTCCACAATATATTGGAGCAAACTTGAAACACAAACTGGCAAAAAAAAGCAGCTATGAGGACAAAAACATAAAAGACCAAATTCAAAACAGTGCTGTATGTGATAATGTCTTGGTCACTTTGACAACAGACATCCCTCAGAGGGAAACTAAATAACACTGTACCAGTGGTGACTTTAGCTCAGTTTTGCAAAAACCTGTCCATTCCCATACTATGATTTCTGGAACAGAAAAGGGACAAAAAATACAGCAGAATACAATGCCCAACTCGGATTTTCATCATGCTTTTCTGTATAAAACATTTTTAATTAAATTTAATTTTGATAAAGTTCCAGTGAAAACTAAATAGAATTCTGTGATACCCTTGCATGAATACAATGATTTTCTGGGGGTAAAGGTTTCAGTTTAATAAACCAATATGCATTTCAGTGTAGAATATCTCACAGACAATGCTTCCGATATAATTTCTTAACAGTTCAGGAGATGTTATTTTTCAATGCAGTTAGAGGAAGAGTTTTATTGTTGCTATGGTAACAAATATATCTTTTTTACTTTCTTTTGTCATATCATACATTGACAGGCTTTAAGCATTCAGACTGGACAATCAAGCTTCCTTTCCTCAGCATCAACAATGTGCCATAAAGAAGGGGAAAAAAGGGGCTGCAATCACGTAAAAATAAATTTGCTTGAAACTATGTAGACTTACAGCAAACCACAGGAGCTGATTGGATCACAGGATGTGTTTCTACAGTCTTGAGTAAATAAAAAATTGTGATCCAAATAGCCTCTAAAGAAAAATTTCATTACCCTGAGAAAAAAAAAGTAGCACATAGTGGGATTTTCAGTGAAGAAAAGGGTGAGATATTTTCAGTGTTTTCCTTTTTTATCTTCCATTCTGAGATCTCCCATGAAATCTGAGATGAGGCATACTGCCAAGTCTGGCAGGAAGCAGCGTGTCCCTATAGAACTGGGGGACAAAACAACTCAAAATATAGTTATAAGAGAACTTTTACACAAAAGTCAATTTTAAAATTTTTAATTACTGAAAACAACACATCTTTTTCTCTCCCAATGCAGAATAAGATAAGAATGAACAGAAAGAAGTCCAGTGAAGAGCCGCTGAGATGGTCAGGGTCAGATTCACCTGTCCTGTGAGGAGAAAGTGAGAGTAGGGATTGTTCAGAACAAATACTATGTGGGGCTGGGAGGAGGCAGGGGCAGTTTCTACAGGAGTATATCTTCACAGTGGTGTAAGGAAGTTGAGAAACATCACACAAGTTGAAACAAGAGAAGTTCTGACTTCTCTGTCATGAGAATCATCTAGTTTCAAGTGAGGCTGCTCAAAGAAACTGCAGCCTTTTTGTCCCTGGAGATTTTCAAGACTCAACTGGTTAAGGCCATGAGCAGTCTGAGCCCAAGCTGTCCCTGCTGTGAGCAGGAGGCTTGACCACCAACCTCAACTGTCCTATAATGTTTTATACATATGGGAAAATTCTATATTAAATATTTTATATTAATATGTGTGTACACTAAGTTATAAAAATCCATTCCCTTAATAGTTTAGCTGAAACAGTCTGAGAGCTTTCATGTCCCCTTTTTGTGATGACAAGTAGGTAGAGGTTAAGATAGGATGAAGGATTCTTTTTGGAGAAAGATTCTTTAGTTTTTTGACTCAGATTCATTATTTACATGTATTTTCTCTTATCTGTTAAAGATTTCTGCTCTAAAACTTTATCCAGTAACAATTGCATTAGGCATGCTTGGTGTGTGTGAGAGACCGCTTTCTATTTTGGACTTAAAGACCTGGTAGTTCTGTCTACCGCAAGCACCTCACCTTCAACTTTCATCTACAAGCCAACATGATTTGTTTTCCTAAAAAACCTCTTTCACTTTGATAATAGCATAATTTGAAGAATCCTTTGTAGTAGACTCTACCAATTCTTTCAAACTTATCTTTCTTCTGAGAAGTTGGAATCTTCCCACTAAGTAGTAGTCCCACTTCAGTTGATTTAAGAGTTTCTGAAAACACTTTTTTTTTTTAACTTGGTAGTTTGTGGTAATAATTAGAATATCCTGTGTATTACACTGATGTCTTCTCTTAATGAGTTCTGCTACATTATCTTCTGATTACTTCTTAAACATTGTCTTAAATGAAAATTTAAGCTGCTGGCAAAAGACTGAAATCTTGTTACTGAAGGACTCTTTCATCTGCATTGCAAATTAGCAGCTAAGAACATGTCTACTTGGAAATTATGCAGCATAGGTATGGAAATCTCACAAGATCTAGGATAAGGTTATTCTTCCATAAAATCCAGGAACCTGAGACATAAGCATAGCTTTATTCCACAATAATAACCTCATTACTTTCACAGGCTTGCTAAATATTATATGACATTAAAAGAATATGTTTCAAGGCCCAAGTCCCATTTCAGTTTTGAAGTTGTGTCTATGGTGTTTTATAACTGCAAATTAAATAACATTTCAGTGATAAAATAGGCCTAGGTATCCAGGAGAGCTATTAGAATTCACATGCAGAAATATGGGACTGAGCTCAGAAACCACCTTGGTTACATCAAAGGTCATGTCAATGTATTTTTTTTCCAGACAAAAAAAAACCTGTAACAACTTGTTTGAATCATATTCAAACACCTATATTTAAATTAAGAACACATTTTTTAAAAATATGCTTAAAACTGCATATAAGTGCTTTTGTTAAGCAATGTTCTCAACAAAAGAAAATCGATAATATATTTAGATAAAAATTGGCCTGAACACACTTCATTACTGTAAAATAAACAACTAAAAAAATAAAATCCTATGAAGAAAATCTTTACTGCCCTACACTTAGTGCTAACTTGACTAAATCAGTCACTAAACTGCCTAAACAAAATTATTCTGGTCTAGCTACTGAAATTAGTTTGGCACTTCCACTGCAGCTTCTGTTGCGTTGGGGCAATCAGTCTGGTTGACAGCTCTGCCATTGGTAGGGTGGACAAGTAATGATGACAAACAACTATTTTTTCCACTACCATGTAGGATTCACAAAATACAACTTGATCATATCTTGTATTGGCTGTATGGGCCATGCTTCTAAATGTCATCAAGCCAAATCAGCCATCTCCCTGGATATTTGCTTTTTTCACCTCCTCACAGCAGTAATGGCTGAACAGAATAATAAGATTGCCAGCATCTCCCCATCCAATTTTTGGGTTTTTTATCTGTTAAAGAGGGCTGGCACTTCAAATCTGACAAAACAAATCAGTTTGGTGGCTGCAATTCAGACCTCATTCAGGTGGCAACAGAGTCAATAAAATCACCCAAATTCAGAAATGTGGTGTTTTCCTTAGAAGACTGCATTAAGTAAACAGCAAAAGCAGGTCCTTGCTCTCCTGCTGTGGTTTCTTCGCTTCACATTATTATAAGATATCAATAAATCTGTCTGAGCACCTGCCTGTTGTTATTGGCTATAAATCCCACAGTATTACCAACCACTCCAATTTCATTTTAGCAAACGTCTGTTACTGATTTAATGCTCTATGCTTCAAAGGTTTGCATCTTCAGTTGAAGATGTATGGAAACAGTAAGGCTAACAAATCAGGTCCTGAAAAGGATTCGAGACAGTTGTCATCTTGAAAGTGCTACTTTACATTCAGTATTGTTAGTGATATCCTCAAAACATAATAATTGTCACAACTGGGAGACTGGAATCAGCGGGTCTTCCTCCCGTGCAAAGTCTTGAGACCTTGGAGTGAACAGCACTAGTAAAAAAAGAAGACATTCTACTCTGTCATGTATATATTTTTTTTCTGGGTTTTTTTAAAAATTTATTTCTAGCATCATTTTGTTTCATATATGAATGGAAGGCCACATTTACAACTTTGATAAAGAACAATCTATGTGCAATCTCTTCCTTAAGAACATACTTGAAAGCTATTCTGAGATCATCTCTCAATCAACACTTCAATAAATTTAGCAGACTGAATTTCTCAAGTCTTTCACTGGTAATGCTTCCCAGATCACAGGCCTTTCTTGAAACTCTTCTCTGAATTCATCTCAGCAATTTACATTCACATAACAGGACAGCCAACTTGGACATTAATATATAGAGCAGTTACACTGATGTGCAGAAAAACAGTGCATTTCATGACCTTGCTTGATGTTTGCCATCTAACTCAAAAATATTTTTGGGATAGAGGATATTTAATTGCTCCTGAGAAACCTGCACAAATCACTTGAAGTAAAACAAGAGGCAAACAACTTTTAACTACTTAAATATTTCTAGCAAAAATCAAGAATTCAGACATTACCATGTTTTATATTTTTTTCTTCATCTAATGCTGAAACATACAAAACTCATTTAACTATTCACTGCAGCACTTTGTGACTATTTCTACCAGAAATCATCTAACTCTACTTATACTGTCAATTAACAAAAGTACATGATGTACATTATCATCTTCTCTATTATCTTTTTGTTTAAATCTGGCACACTTTAAAATGTCATGTCAGAAGTTTGCTATTAGAGTAAAATTGTGATCAAGTACAATATTGTTGCCTGCCTGTTTTCAATATATTAAATATGAGCAGTGGAAGACATGTAGAGATAGTCTCACAAATACTGTTATTAGGTAACTTGCATCAAATTCTAGTATTTCCTCAGCAATTACTGCATGTAATCACACACAGAGTGTATGTTTTATCTTGACACTATTTTTTGAAGATATGAGTGTGTTTCTTTTCTTGAATTATCTTTGCTGTTTGGGGTTTATATTCATCCATGAGGTTCCACTTAAATGCCTTTCACTTGACCACTGTTCTCTACCTCCCTCTTGCATATCTCTGGTAAAATTTAAAATTTTAAATTTCCTATGGATTATCTGACACTTGTAATGTTAATTTCCTCTACCTTCACAGAATGTACATGGATGCCTTGGTTACGATTGGATGCTTCTGTTTTCCCCTTTCAGGCCTTTATCTGATGAGGTCCCTTATGTAAAACTATATGTAATTAATAAATGTCTCTGCAATACAAATATCTACTGAATTTCAATTCTGACCTAGCTTGACTTGCCACATTAATTGAATTAAAGTGGTTTCCTGGAAAGACATGGCTTATTGATGAGATGACCTAATCAAAGTTTTCTTGGCAGGTATCCACAGTCAATATGAAGACATATAGAATCTGAGGTGAAAAAGCAATCAGATTGAAATTTGCTTTCCAGTTCCTTTTGAAATTAGGGTATTTCAATTCGTAAAGCATTCCTAATACAACTACACAAAGCTGTGGGAGATATTGTGTACTACTGACTTGTTTGGTGAATATAAACAAATCATGCAGATACTGCTATTGCCAGGGATTTCTCTAAGAAAACAAAAGGTATCTATAAAGGAAAGGAGTTGTTTAAGGGTTGACATAATCAGATTTTGAATTTTCAGCACTTTCAGGCAAATGTACAAGGCATAGGGAGAAAGTAGATGCAAAGACAATGAGTGCTTGGGCAGAGGAGGGTCCAGAAAGACTGATCTTTTGACCACAGGATGTATTTTATGGAAACATAATACAGCCCAGACAGATTTAAAAGTATTTTGCTTACCAAATTACATGTCTCTTCTTGTTTGAGGGGAGACAGTAAGAGAAACCCATAGAGAGGCAGAAAAATTATGACTAATGCTAAAAATTTATGAAGCAGAAGAATCACAGCAAGAAACAAAGGAGAACCCCAGAATACGCATGCCAAGCATCTAAACTGATCACATGACAATCTAGGTGTTACAAAGGTGTGCAGATCTACAGCAGGACCTGGTCACCTAGTCCCATCATATAAATATGAAAATTAAGTAAACATAAGGAATTTGGCCTTGTGATAATTAAGAAATTTAACTAAATAGCTATCTATTGGGGAAAGAATATTGTGTAAAGAAGACCTCTCAGGGTTGAGAGTTGGTTACAAGAACAAAGATATGGGTCTATGAGACCATTGTCTGGGTCTGTGGATCCACTGTCTCAGGACTCACCAGTGTAACAGACCACACTTGATTAGAAACATCAAGCGGCAGTCAGCAAGGACACAGCACCTGTGGAGTTTTGTGTAAAACAATCATAAGCTGTGAGACTGGTTCTGAGTTAGCAAGAATATGAGGAACTAAGCTATAAATGTAACTATTACTGTAACTGCAAGCAGGAATATGTAACTTTTAGATGAACAATAGCAGCCTGTAAGAAAAGGGATATAAACCTCATGAAAATCCTAATAAAGTTGGAGCTTGCTTATCAATCACATTGGTTGCTGCTTGTCTCCCCTCACCGCACATCAAAATCTCAGTGGCATATACAGCATCCTACGACAATTTTCTGACACTTGGCATGTTGTTTGATTACAATATCTCTATATAGTACAGTGGTGGAACCATAGGAGGACAGAAGCTTTCTACACTTGGGAACAAAACATAGCTGGGGAGTTTTGAGGGATTTTAACTAAATTTAAGTTCTCAGGAGAATACTGGGAGAGAACAACATGCCGTCAAATAATTAAAAGACATAACAACTAATAATTTCTTTCTACTACAACATAAAAGGTTTCATGATGGTCTCCTATACTAGCACATGAATTAAGGGTTTTGACACTATCCCATATGATATAAACAGGAGGAAAAGCACAGCATAGAGGAAAACAGATTATCACAGAGACAAAGTTGCTCAGAGAAAATTTTCAAAATGTATTATCAATGCCATTTAATCAAATGAAACATACATCTGTTGAAGTTTCCCCATGATTCAAGCCCACTCAGTGTTTTCATTAATGATGAGGATACTGAAAGATAAAACATAACTTTCAGTTCTAAGCTTCCAAGTGTCTGTCACCTTGACAATGTACAACTATGATTTAAAGAACCAAACTGAATTGAGAAAAATTATTCTTAAAGGTGGACAAGATTTTGAATCCAGGGTCATCACTCTCCTACAGAAATAGTATGGAAGTGTGGAAAAATGGTTTCACAGAAAAGGATTTGGAGGTTTTTATGGTTCAGGAGCTAAACCTAATTTTATGCTGTTGTAAAAGCAGTAGATTCTATTTGGGAGGCATTTGCTAATACATAGCCTTGAAAAGGGTGGAAATTATCCTCTACTGTACTTATGTATCCTGTGTGAGGATAAAGACTCACACAGACTATCACGTCAAATTTCAGGCATTCCAGTGAAGATTAGGGTCAACTGCAGATAGTCCAGAGGAAACAAGAAAAATTACTAAGAGATTAAGAGTTGTGAAAAAGGAGGAGGAGAAAAAACAATAAAAGAGTAATAGAAGGTTATGATAAGTTTCCAAATAACTTAAGAGCTGTGAAAAAGAGGATAGCATGAATTCATTTTCCATGCCTTGGGATTACATGACCAAGAGTAACAGATTTAAACTGCATCAAAAGGAAGAACCAAGTCAGTCCTGAGGGGGGAAAAAAAAAAACTATCCATGTGGAAGATAATGCAATAAAATATAATACAGAAATTTTGATGCCTCTGTCCCCACAATCAGTCCCTTCAGAGGCACTTTGGCCTTCCACAGACATGGGCTGACAGAGACCTAATGAAGTCTGACAAGGGCAAATGCAGAGTCCTGCCGCTGGGATGGAGTAACCCATGCCAGCTGCACACAGGGCTACATCAGCAAAGTGACAGCCAGCAGACTGAGGAAAGTGATTATTTCCTGCTACAGCACTTGTGAGACTTAACTGCTGTCCATGGGTACTTTGTGTATAAAACACAGATAACAAGACAAGTTGAGGTACTGAACTGCAGCCAGTATGAGTTAGAGCCTAATGAACATGATGGATATAGGAGGACTGAAAAATGAGGCTGATTAGTCCTCAGAAGAGAAAGTTCATAGGCCATCTTGCCTTAGTGCCTAATGGGAAGCTGTTAAGAATAGAGAGACCTTCTTCAACAGTGCCAGTGATACATGAAAGGAGATTAACACAAACTGCACCAAGAGTAATCTGCTTAAATTTGCATTTAAGTTTAAACAAAAAAAAATTGCCATGAAGGCTGTCAGATATTCAGCTGGCTTCTCAGAAAGACATGTATGTCCCTCTTTGAAAATATTAAAAATCTGGGTGAGCAAATTCCTCAACTAACAGATCTTATCTGGCCATACACTAAGTAGCAGCTGCGAAAAATGATCTCCACAACTGCTGTCCATGAAATCAAATCCTCCTGAAAAAGAAGCATCAGGAATGACATAAGCATACTCGATTGTATTCTATATCGCAAAGATGACTACATCACCGTGAGCTATTCTGTCTCTTCTATAACTCTAGAATTTTCCATCTTGTGGGGTTATTTAGAGGATGCGTCAGTTGACAGGAGAGGATCTATCAGCAGACAATTTCACAGAATGACAGAATAGTTGAAGCCAGGGGACCTCTGAAGATCACCCAAGTCCCATCTTTGTCTCAAAACTCAAGTCAACTAGAGCAGGTGGGTCAGGACCATGTGTATCTGGATAGAGGTATTATCAAGAACACAGAACTACTGGTGACTAGTTTAGCTTCCTATTTTGCAAGTTTGGGTCTAACACAGTCAAGTTTGTGTGATACATGCTCCTATCAGACCCACAGATATTTGAAGATGCCATATAAAAGTGTCACTGGAAAAATATACCTACCTGGAGATCAGAAAAATGTCTGCCACAGCTTTGATAAATTTTTATTACCTTATTTTTACCATCATCAGCACCACTTACAAGAATATTGTAGGGAATCTGCTATCATTCCTCAGCACAGCTGGAAAATTCAACTCAATTTTGCCTTACACCACCCATTTCCCATGTACTCTGCATGCAGTTATTTGTCATAAACAAATAAATTAGCCTTAACTGTTATGAGCAAGCAGAATGCTTTCAATTAGAGGTAGCACCTTCAGACTCTGTTCACTCAGCAGCAGGAGGACAGGAAAATGTTTCTGTTATTGAACTCCTTGGCACTGTCTTGCTGGAGGATATTTATTTTAATAAACACAAGGTCGTTATGCTAGCATGAGAACACCACAGGTTCTCCCTAAGTGTTACTCTCTGATTACATGTTATCTATCTTGTTGTTGTCTATAGCTGAATTCTGTCAGCCTCAACTGAGCAGCTCCTGTTAAAATTAGAAAAAACCTCAAGGGAGGGCAGTAGTATAAACAGAGGACTCTAATTCTAGACAGTTAGCAGACAGCTCCATATGCAGGAACAGCTCCAGCTCCTTTGTGCTGCTTGCTCTATCAAGCACCTGTCACATCCCAGTAAGCTGCAAGGATTGCACCTATCTCTGCATACTAAGGACAAGGTTGTTGATGTCTTACTTACCTGCTTTATTTTGTATGCAGAATAACTTTTTGAAAGTTAGAGATGTTATCCTGACTGAATCTAGAATGACCAATTGCATACTCTGAGACTTCTCTGTTGTGGGCTAATTATACAGTCAGATCAGCTAATGCCACTCAGTTTTATGGATGTTTTAGTCCACCTCTGCTGCCACAAAGCACCAATTTGCCCCAACGCAGAACAGCAAAAGCAATATGATGCAAACTCACTCAGGGTCTTGAAAACTCTTTTAAAAACAATCAGTGTGCCTCCAGCGAGAACAGTCTGATTATTACTACTTCTCTGTGATAATGAATGGAGAAATAAATGCTCTTGGAAAATATTTAGTGCTGTAAGAACAGTAGCACTGTTCTCTGTCTATGGTGAAATGACCAGTCTTATCTAATATTTGGAATGAAAAGAAGAGAATTAAAAGATCATTGAAGGGAAGGGACCAAAAATACCCAAACTCTCAAGCATTCACTACCATTAACACATCACTCATCAGAGATTAAGCTTTTCCTGAATTAAAATATAGAGACCACACTTCATCCTCTATCATTCTTTACACTGAAAAGTACAAGGAAAACAACTTGTTAGAATTCTGTTGACCTAACAGATATGGCAATGACTGGGGGTTAAGTGAATGAGGGAGTGGGGGGTAGAGGGAATTTCTTTTTTTACTTATTCGAATCCAAGGAAAATTTGGAAAAGAAATTATTTCAAGCTAAAATAAAAAATATAATCCAGTATATGTCTCAATTCCTCAACTAATAGGAAAGGATGCTTTTTTTAAGATTTCAATTATTAGAGTATTTTTTTCTGAAATCAGAATGAAACTCCAAATGTTCGTAGCAAACATATGGCTTAGAAGGTTGCATCTATGACTTAGTATTGCATTTGAAAATAATGTATACACTGTGTGTCCATTTTCTCAGGCTTAGAGAAGGGTAAAAACCTTCTCAACAGTCATAGTAATGTAGAAGAGTAGAAATACTTCTGTGCTTCCTTCAAAAATGAATAAAACTTTGGCTGCTGCCAAGAGCTATTAATCTTCCTGCTAACTCTGCCATTTATAACAAAACTCGTAATTCAAGAAGCATTTTTAATTATCTTTCAGGCTGTCAGCCACTATGGTGATACATTAGATGTTGTTTGTTAGCAACGATCTCTAGGATATCTGGTTTTTAAAACTTTTTCTAGCGCTTCAGTTCCCTCAAATAATTTACTCTTTCAAATCCCATAATTTTTCCTACACACACTCCTCAAAAAAAAAACCAAAACAAACAAAAAAAACCCACAAGGCTGCCTACACCTGGAAAATTTAATGACAATGGACAACTCAGCCACAGAAAGAATTTCTCAGAGCTCTGTGTTCAAAAGATGCTTATAAAAAAAGTCTCAGTGCATTTCTTTCAATACTGAGTATGACATTCTAACTATGCTTGCTGGAGTATTTTGCAGTCCCCAAAGCATCACCGAGAGCAAATGCAATCCTGTGACACGTTTGCCATCAACTATTACTTCCACCTGGTACATCTTGTGCATCGATTTAACTCTCTTTGTAAAATTTAGGCACTCTAGGTACAAACTGTCTTCTCAGTAACCCTATCCACTCAAAAGGTTTTCAGTTTGCCTTTTTAAAATTTTCTGCTTTGTGAATGTCCCTCTGATATTATTCATTATTAAACATCTCTTCTGACTCACTACACATGGTAAAACACAATTGCCTCAGTTTTCTGTGTCTTTTTGTGCCTATTTTGCATGCACACCACATCTACTACATATTACTATGCACATCCAGATCCACTCAATCCATTATTGTCCTTGCAGTTCCCACAGGTGATTCAATGTTTTGTAAAACAGATACCAGAATCACATAATCATAATGATTATTATTGCTATTATTGTTGCGGCTGTTGTTATTATTATAGTAATAATAAAGGGAAGGAAGCATTGATGTAAAAGCTGCTAACATATCTCTTCCTTGGTTTGTTACACGCTTTACTGAAAACCTTTTGCTACACAAATGTTGAACCTGTCTGGAATCAAACATACTTCTTTCAGACCTGCTGCTTAGCAGCTGAAATTTCCCCCAATGCATTTGTCTTTCAGCAAGTGTTCTGCTCTGAGTTCTGATTACTCTTTGTGGGGAGGGGAGTAGAGAATGGTAGATCTTTATAGGAACTCTTAAAATACTAGTGTGCTACGAAAAAGTAAATTAGAAACATAATTAGGATTATAAATGAGAAGAAAATGTTAAACTATTCAATGTCTATTCCAGAAAACATTGTAAATTTTGTTTTCAACTCATTAATAACCTATAAAAATTACTTAATATCTGCAAAAGAGATAAAGACTTCTTGGTTGATTTCAGACTAGAAAATTCAAATGTGGAATCCAGACCTGACGATGCCGTTGTTGAAGTCCATCTCTCTTTGCAATGAAAATCTCCATCTCAAGAAGAAATATTCCTCTTTTGTCTCCCCTCGTATTGTAGAGCATCACTCAGTCTTAACTAATGTCCATGCTTAGTCATTGATATCATGCCTTTGCTTTGAGCAGATTTTCCCCAGGGATTAATTTAACCAAATTCAGAAAATAGTTTAACATCATCTAACACAAGGTGTTGCATAAAGGGAGGAAGGGGGACACCTATTGTTTAAGACAAGTTAGAGATTTAATAAAGAAATCCTCTGGGTAATCACATGTTCCTGAATACTGCTGTGCGTTTTCATTTAATAGCTCCAAAACTAATTATTATGTAGCTACCTCAGTGTTTTGAAAAACATAACATGCAGTTATTTTGTGATTGCACGTTATTTTTTCATATCAACCTTGTCACTTCAAGAGGCCTTATAACGTAATTAAAATATCAGAGATCCTATGATTAAGCTGAAGAGAGGCTTATGCTTTGAAAATTCGTCATTCAGCTGCACCATTTAATGGCTCTTGAGAAAATTTTAGCTTAAAAGATATTAAAAAATATGTATTTAATCAAGCAGCAAAAAGAACTATTCCCATTTCTTTTATAAGGTATGTCATTACATTCAGCTATCAAGAGCAACCTCTTTTGGGGTTGCTCTGTAAGCTGCTGTAAATGGCAATGCAATACGCTAAAAAAAAAACCCGACAAAAAAAAATACCACCAAAAACCAAACGAAACCAAAAAACCCAAAACAACACAAAAAAACCAAGCTGCACCAAGTACTAACCCATACATAAAGACAAGGAAGCAAGACTCAAGCAAACTATGTATTCATTAGACCATTCATTGCTCTCCCACAGAAAGGACTCGCAGACACAATGCATACAACAAGAAGTAGCTCAAAATTAGGATTTCAGTGAAAAGTCTAGATGATACATGCATGCTCTCATTATAAGAGATTTATTTTGTGATTCTAACCCATACACTTTTTCGAAGTTATATATTCCAACGTGAAATTATAAAGTCTACATTAAAGTGGTAGAACAACTATGCTAGTTCTCAATGACAACTGCCTATGATATGAAAAGAGTGTGTCAAAATAAATGGAGCATGGAGCTGGAATTCACTTCAATTTTTCCCAGACACACAAATCTCCAGTAAAACCTACCCTAGGCTTCTCTACTGTAATCTAAAATCAAATCAGTAACCAAAAAATAAGTTGGTTTCAACCTAAAGTAGTATTTTTTCATTAATTATCAGCAGTGTTGAAAAGAATTTCAGGACTGAACTACAGGGTTTTGGAAAACACTAAATTACTCGTCTCAGCCCTTCTCCATCAAGATCTGGTTGTCTAATTTTCAAGTTCAGATGTTTACTGGCACATTTTTTCAAGCTATTGCATTTTTACAACCCTAAAGTTCACTTGATAGGACAACAAGGAGGTCTTCAAGTTTCATGTCAATAATGACATCTCTATCATCTAATAACATGTAATCATAGAATATCTTGAGTTGGAAGGGACTCACGAAGCACGTTAAGTCCAACTCCTGGCCCTGTACAGGGCAGCTCTAAAAATCCCACCCTGTGCCTGAGAAAATTGTCCAAGCACTTCTTGAACTCTGACAGGCTGATGCTGTGATCACTCCTCTGGGGAGCCTGTTCCAGTGCCCAAACAGCTCTGTGGGAACAATCTTTTCCAGATATCCAACCTAAACCTTCCTGACAGAGCTTTGTGTCACTGCCTTGGGTCCTGTCACTGGTTACCAGGGAGAACAGATCTGCCCCTCCACTTCCCCTCATGAGGATGCTGTAGACCCCGATGAGGTCTCCCCTCACTAACAATTATGTATAAATTATATTAGAGAATCTTACAAAAAAAACCCCAACACAAGCATGGTCAGATTTCTAATACTTAGAGAATCTTAATAGCGTATTATATGTTGAATACTAATATTCTCAGCAAGAAAGAAAGGTAACAATCCACTTTAAAGATCAGAGAAGAGTACAGGAAAATGCCTATTAATGGCCTGAAGTTTTACATTAATAACTTTAGTCTGTTTTACACCTTTGAAAAACTAGTATCTTCTGTTTAAAGTAGGACTTATTTAAAAATCATTTCCCCTATTAGAACCACATTATGGACGTTCTCACGTATAATTTTAAATACTTGAAATTTTAAATGGGACAAGATCATCCTAGGCAGTTAGTAACTCACAGCTGAATTGAGAAGATACTGTTAATTAAAGTAGACAGAAAAGATAATCTCAATGCCCAAGATTAAAGCTGCTTGTAGATTTAAAAAATAATAAATACTGGAACAAATAATAGATTATACAGCTTTAGGTTTACTATGTTCTTACCACAGCTGCTGGCTAAAGACACTGTCAAAGGTCAAAATCAGAAACAGAATTTACTGGATATCAGGTAGCCTATAACTATGAGCCCATTCAACTCACACTATTTGGCTTCTGAAGGTTAATTTTTCTAGCCATCTTTTTTTTTTTTTTAATTATCTGTAATAGAAAGTAAAAGCGCACAGCAATTAGATCCTTTAAAATATCTCAAATTATGGAAGACTGCAGACTCGGTACAGGAATTTAAGAAAAGTCTATAAACCAAACGTCATCATTACTCCTACTGGGAACTGTAGATTGTTAATTTCTCTTAAAAATCTGGCAGCTATATAAAATAACTAGCAGATAACATTCTCAGTGTGAAAACTGTGTGTGATTGGAGACAGGGAGAATTTCTGATTAGCTTGCACAAGATATTTTTACAGATCTAATGTTTGCTAAAATGAACACTAATGCATGAACCAAAGCTCAAGTAGCAACATCTTTAGCTGGCCAAAATAGTAATTGTCAGAAGTGGGGGGGTGGGGAGTGTTTTCATTTTAAGGTTTCTGCCAAATGCATGGAGACATGAGAGGGGATTTCCCATTGCATGCTACAGAATCCATGGGTTTCACAAGTTGTTTTCATGATCTCCCAATACCCGATTTCATGCACCAGCATATCTTTTATCTTCCTAGAGGGATAAAAACTAGGTCAGAATTTAGATCTGTTTTCCCTATCCATGAGAATATTTCTATATCCTTGACGTGACTGTGTTTTACTTGTCCTGACTGCTTTCACAAATGTGCAATTTTTCTCAAATAGAGGAAAATAATATTAGAGATTTGTCTATTTCAAGCATTTAGAAGTTAACTGAGACCTTAAAATGACTTGAAATTAATTTGCTGAAACAAAGGGAAAGGCAAGGTACAGGAACTTTTTGGTCAGCTTCACCTTCATTTTGTGAAAAAAAAATTCCACACATCTGAAAGCTAAATTTGTAGGAAATGACAAATCTTTCACTCAAACTGAACTGACATTAGTCAGAAGTGGGATGATAGTGCTCATAACCTTCTTATCAGCCTCCTCTAACAGGAGCCAGATAACGAGCTCAAAGTTAGAATGCCATTTGAAAGTGGCAGAGGACACTTAACTGTGGATGCAAAACCCAGTGAATCAGTGCGGACATGTGGAATGCACACTGTTAAATCAAAGATATTTTTCATGGAGGAACTGACAAGCTTGAGCTGTAACTCTTGCTGTCAGCAGTTGACCCTCATCACTATGTTAAATGTTACTTATGTTAACTAGCAAGGCTACAAAAGAGTCCTTATGGTGTAAGGAAACACCATTCTCACTTTACACTCGCAAACTGAGCAACAACAGATTAGAATCTAGATATAGCAATATCAGTATGTATGCACCATAGAAATCATGTAAAAAAATTAATACCTGCTCCTAAAGTTAATACAGCTACCATGGAGTGTTCTAGCTGTCTGCAGAAGAGGAAAGATCATACGTCTAAAAGATGCCATGTAAAAAGTGACCTGTTTCATTTGACTTATTTACAAGGTCTGAAGTAAAGAGAAAAGTAGAAATCTTCTGCGGTGAGAGGTATGAATCACTGCAAGGACAAGAGGACACCCACGGTGCTACAGACAACTTGAATGAAGAGAGCCCAGATGGCTTTGAAGCAAATACAAGTTCATTTCTGGCTACCCCATCTTACTTATCAATAGCAAGGCGTAGAGGAGTGAGCAAGTCTACTGCACATCCATCATTCACATTTCTCCATTTCATTATAGACAGAAAATTCACTTGCAGCATGTCAAGCTGAAATAGCTCTTGGCATGAGTCAGAGAAGAAAAACCATAAAAGATCAGCCAGGAGGAAATGCAAAATTGTTTAAAACTGGTGAAGTGTTTGTTTCTCCCAGTCTCTGGAAAAGGAAACTGCTTCATTTTGCAGAAAACCAACTCAATTTAAAACAATACAAAATTTCTAATTTCCTGATTACTATAGAAAAGTAATAAAATTTTTTAGCTTCCATTCCTCCCTATTAGCTGTTCAAAAGGAGAACAGGCATAGACAAAATAACTATTTTGTAGAATATATCCTCTCATATCTTTCTTTTTTTCTAGGATTATCATTGTTTATTTACACCAAAGACATTAAGGCTGAGACAGGATTTTTAAAATACGGCTTAAATGTATTTATTGGATTTAGTCATCCTTTACTATGTCTTGAGGCTGAAGCACATAAAGGCTTTGCCTATACTGCCAGCTACATGTGCTCTAGTATCCTGAAATTCCGCTCCCCTAGTTGTTCTGCACACCAGTGAACAATCCTGCTGCTCTTTTTCTGTTTGCCCCCTATTAGCTCCTTCTGATGGAAAACAAACACTCTAGTCTCCTTTCACAAACCAGATGGACATAAATTCAGTCACCTCCCTGTTGCTGAAACCACATTCTGTAGTTATCAGATGATAAAATGAACCTAAAAAATCTTGATGCATTTTATCCTTACTTGTTGACTTCTTCCTTTGCTCCAATAAAAGGACAGTCAAACAACATCATGAGGGAAAAAAAAAGCAAAGCACCCAGTAGTTAATAACTATGAAGCATTTAATATATACCATAAATCAAAAGCCAGAAAAAAAAATATTCAAGAAGTTAACCATTTTGAGAGTAATGAGAGAATGTAAAAAAGTTGAAAAGTAAAACTTTCTGTACAATACAACTGCATCATGGACAGCAGCAGTTCATACTGTTCATACTTTTTCAAATATTGCTGCTCACTGTAGGTGAGGTCTCACAGGCACCAACTTCAATTACTCAAAAATACACCCACTGCTATAGGGATGAACAGGCCAGATCAAATCATCACATAGCTCATCCAATATTAAAAGGTATATAAGAAATATATAAAGATATTTAGTAAATAATAATTAGGAAATAATAAATTGACAGCCAGCTGAACATGACCAGCAATGTGCCCAAGCTGGCCGATGGCATCCTGGCCTGTATCAGGGATAGTGTGGCCAGCAGGACCAGGACAATGCTAAGTCCTAAGGAAACCTGGTCTTACTGTGTGAGTGTGGGGTGTGCAGCTGTGAAAGAGCCTCAGCCCCAGCTCACGTGGGGCAAGTGTGACTGCCAGAGTGGCTCCTGGATGATCAAATGGAGGCATTTCCTTGACAAAGTCCTTATCACTCCCTACAAGTACCTGAAAGGAAGTTGTTGGGAGGTGGGGCCTGGTCTCTTCTCCTGGGTAACAAGTGGCAGAGAAGAGCAAATGGCCTCAAATTGTGCTGAAAGAGACTTAGATTGGATATTGGGAAAAATTCTTCACTGAAAGGGTCATTAAGCATTAGGACAGGCTTCCCAGAGAAAAGGTGGAACCACTGTCCTTGGAAGAGTGGAAAAAATGTGTAGATGTGGTGCTTAGGGACATGGTTTAGTAGAAGAGCTGGCAGTGTTGGTTAATGGTTGGATGATGTGGTTAATGATTGATAGATGATCTTAGGGGTATTTTTCAACCTTACTGATGCTATGAAATTTAATTTAAAAAAATTCCTCATTCATTCATCAGGTTTTTTGTGTATTTCATTCTATTGTCGTATTTTACACATACCATGCATAGTGTCCTCCATGCTTTCCTTAAGGGATCATCCTTGGTTTTAAGGTACGTTACATAATTCGGAGATCTCATCAATACAAATATTTTTGATCCAATTCAGTAAGCAACCACTACTCTAACAGTCAAATGCTCATTTCTACTACCACTACTCTAACAGACATCTCCTGACATGACCTGTCAGGAGGCTGCCTGCATCCAGCCCTTCCATATCCCTCCCATACATAAAGAAAGGGAGAGTAGGCAACAATCCAGTGACTAGAGTACTAGTAAAAATATGAGTACAACATTGGTAGACTTCTCTTAAACATTACTCTCCATGGAAATCTCCATTAATCATTGTATATAGGTTAAAAATAAAATAAAAAAAAAAATCATGAAAGCAAACCATTAAGTTTCTAGCACCCTCCATCCACAAAATATTAGTCCAAAGTCCTAAAGCTATGAAAGATCCCAGTTCATAGGTGTGTCCTGCATTTGGCTTATATACAAAACCAGACAGTGAAGAAAGAAACAACAAAAAAGGTTTTTCATCTTTCTCTGCTTGAAGAAGTGAGTACCAGGCTCATGTCAAGTGTTAGTCACTACTGCTTAAGGCACACTTATATAGACTATGCAAATAAGGAGAGAATATTCCATCAGACTGAAAAAGTCAAGTTTCTAGTTTGGTCAACAAATCCCTAAACACTCAAACTGAACTCAGATAAAATAAAAAGTTGGGAAAAAAAAAAAGAAAAAATTTCTGCATGCTTTGGAATTTTACATTAAGGTTTTTTTAGCCAGCTTATGATCATACCTTTTCTCACAAACAGAAGCTTGTGTCCATGGTGAATCAACACGCAACCATTTCCTATATTGTAACAGAACTATTAATCTTCATCCTTTCCTTACAGGAAAAAAAAATAAGTTCTAGTATTTTATCTTAACATTGACATTTTTATTTCTAAATACACTATTTGTTACTGCTAAGCTGTTATGAGATTTTGCTTCGTATTTCAGATGAGTGGACAAAGGAAGACAATAGTAACACAACCGGAAAGAAAACAGATCTCCTGTATATTTGGTTGTTTTGCACACACAGAATCAATCAAGTGAGAAAGCTACATTTCTGAAGAACATAAACCAAAGGAAGAAACAGCATGATTTACATGTAGAAAGACAGCTCTGGAAAAATATTTTCGTATCACAAGGACTTGATCCCAAGCTCAGTAAAACCAACAGTGCAGCCACAACCTTTCAGGAGGGATTAAGGATTCTGACTGGTGGTACTTGTAGTCATAAGAAGACAACTTAGAAGAAGAATAAATTAGGAAGGTCAAGTATAGCTGATACTGACTGCCTGGGACCCAAGGACTCAGCCTGTTGTTTGTTTTGAGGGAGTTTAAAAGGAAGAGCACATGGTGAACTTGGGGCATACTCAGGCCAGGTTCAGACACAAGGCACAGTGTTTAACCATGTGTTGCTTCAATGAATGACCCACTTGCAATCAATCTTATCACAGTGAAAAGTAATTTTACTTAATGAGGGGAGCACTCTTCTAATATTTCAAATTAATCTGGGGAAATGAGAAGTCATCTAATTTTCCCTACTTTCTTTTTCCTAACCTTAGCCACATTTGATCAAGTATGTTTTTTTCTGCAAGGGGAAAAAATTAAAATTGCAACGAATTGCAAATTAAATATGCAATGCTCTGTGTGTTCAGGAAAAGGTTATGTAGTACAAATTATGGATGTGTATGTGACCAATACTTTCCTATAAGAATTGGCGAAAACTAGGAAAACGTTTCCATCAGAAAATGCAGCATTTTGCAGGAATCTTGTAAGCAGTTTCATAGACAGAAATGTCAACATTAATAAGTATACATCCCCTTTTAATTTCAATACTGTTAAAATATTGCTTTGATGAGGCAAATATTAATCCCTAATATATCTTTTGTTTTGAACTATGGCATAATCAATATTATTTGAACTGTATGCACTAATATCTTTTGATATTGTCAAAACAAATTCTTTAAGAAATAAGAAATTCAGTCTCTCATTTCAAAATGGAAATGAAAGAAAACAATGCCAATTTGTTGGGATTTCCCATTGGAAAAATAATTCAAGATTGATTGTAACTTCAAAGTGGTGTTCGTGGCTAAATATATTCCACACTGAGAAACCTAAGAAAATTCTGATTTTGAGCATATATGAACATAAAATGTAGGTGTCTCACTATTTTTGTGATCACTAATAGAACCTTTGCGGTTTCAGTGCTGGTCAGTATCCAAAGAATTTAAGATCATGATCTGATCACTAAAAAATGTTATCAAGTGTAGTGCAAGACGAATTACTATTTTAGACATGTTGTTTACACACCAGTGGCGTTCATAGCTCACTATTTTCATATTTCCAAGTCCTAGTCTTCTATGTACATAGGTGCTCATTGCCAAAGGTCTTCTAGAAACTCAAATCCTGGATTGTCAGGAGGACCAAAGAGAACATCCCAATATTAGATAATGAAGTTGAGAGACTTGTCTGTCTTGGGGCCCTACATAATCCACAGTGAGCAAGAAAATTCTTCAGACCTCTCTGTCAAACTTCTGCTTATGGTCACCTGATAAAACATCCCCTTTAGATATCAAAGACTTCTTATAGATTAAACTAACGTAACTTTAAGAAATCAACATTCTCACCTAAAATGAAGCACAAATACTCTTTCCTTCCTAACAGTTTAAAGAGTGCTCAAATTAGTACTTGTAAAAGAAAAAGACTGGTACAAGAATTGGAAGCAAATACTCAAGCATCAGAATTCAAGTTAAGAAACCCTCATCTTACAAAAGCTTCAGGAGTTCACTATCAAGTTGAATTTCTAAATTGGTCATTGATTAGCTTTCACATGGAAAGCAACTCTTTTGAATCCTTTGAACATGATTTCTGACATAGCAAAAGGATTCCTTTTGGTTTGTTTCTCCATCTGTAAATGGACATCTTCAGGTCTAGGTTATATCTATCACTACAACATACATCTGAAGGGATAGAACTACACCCAAGTGGCATTCACACTAATTGCTTAATAATCAAAAAGCACCTTCAGGACATGAAGTGTGTATTAAGTATTGAAAGCTCCTGCCTCTTTTCAAAAGAAAGCTACTAGTGTTTGCAAAAGCAAAAATGACTCCATGTAATTAAACAACCAAGACCCCTGCCAACTATGCAGTGTACAAGCCTGTACCCCACTCAGAAGCCAGCACACTCAGGACCAATCCCGCTGAGCTGTCCTCATTACAACAGGGCAAACAAAGATGTTTTCTTTATGTTCTCTCAATAATTGCATTTGATCTGCCTCACTGAGGATCTCCTGCTAGCAATGAAAAGTATGAAGCGTTTCAATGGGTCAGTCTCTAGCTGTTTTATTTTCATTTCAAACATAGCAGATACTTCCTGTTCAAAATTTCCAAGGCAATAACCAGTGTACTTTCCCATCTTAAGCCTTTCCAGTGACAGTGAGCCAATTACACATCAACTGCAAGCTCAGCTAGCAGTTTATCCTAATTTGCCAATGAGCACAAAGTAAAATGGACTTCTTCTAAGGCTTCAGACGTTCTGTGACCAGAGGCACTTTGAAAGTTCACCAAATTTACTTGAGTGATTTTTTTTTTTCTTCTTGCCCAATTTTCAATATACTTTTGCTTCAGAAAATGGTTGATTGAAAAGATTGAGGTATATCTCTTAAAATGGATGCAAAATTAAATCCTCAGCATGGGCTTATATGGACTTAAAACAACATACACTAACTTTACCAAGCACTGTGACCAGTTACTTGCTCTGAAAAAATGGAATAAATTGTCACTGAATGGACAATACTTTTAAGTGCAGAATTCATCTAAGCAATTTTTAATACAGCAAAAGCAGGTAAAAGAACAAATAATCCATCTTAAATTCACTCAGGGGGTCTGGATTGGAGAAAAGCAACTCAAGTTTGTCAAGATCTGGAATTTATTCCACATTTGATTTCTGATGTAATTATATAACTCTGCTATGAAACAAAGCACAAAAACTCTAAAAAAAAAAAAAACCAAAACAAAGAACCCCACAAATAAAAACATAAATTAGAACAGAAACTTATTTCTGAAATGAAAAGTTTTTGCTCCAACTCATTGGATTTTAATTTCTCAGGGAAGGAGGGTATTGACATTTCAAATCAAAACATTTTTAGTAAAAAACAAAATCACAGAGAAAACTTGTAAATTGCATTGTTTGGTATTGCATGAAGACATATAATACAGTTTATGAAGACTGTGGTGCCCAAATTATCTTCAAAAAGAATGAACAAAAGGCATATTTGAGGAAATTATGTAGAAAAACACATTAACAAAATTTTAACTTTTTACACACCAAATTTTAGGCCATACAACAATAATCACTGTTGCCTTTGTACAAGTGAGAAGACAAAACAACTCCCAGAACATTACATCAGTTATTTGAAACTACAGATTTTAAGTGAAAATAGATAAATCTCACAATTCCATATTCTTTCTGAGCTCCCTATCGAAAGTCTGCTAAGTCCTCCCAGCAGAGATCTCTAGCTGAAAAAGGGTAAGTTCATTGCAAGATAAAACATAAAACTTGAGTTCAGAAGACAACAAGCAGGATTTTCCAAAGGAGATTCAAAGTAAGAGGAGACAAACAGATTAGGGAGGTCATTTCATTGCTTCCTGTAAGAATTAGTGAAGATTTATAGAGCTTGTTTAAACTATATCTAAACAGTTATTTCATAACCTTTTAGTAGGGCTTCCAGCTTAATATGACCCAGCTTACTTGAATCTTTACCTGTTCAATGTCTTCTCTAGACAGTTCCAGGAACTGAGCCTTAGCTTAGATTCCAGTGATCATATTTCAGCAATGGGATGAGCATCCGTGAGTGCATGCACAGTCCAAGAGTACTGCCATAAATGAAATTTTCCCTCCCCGCATTCATCTCTTAAGGGTCATCTTGTACGCTTACAGTCAGAGAAGGCTGGCTTTGAGAAGGGATAAAGCAATACATCTTCTCAGAGCAAATGTTGCCTAAGCAGCTATGCACACAATAATACCTTTGTTCCCTCACCACAGGCAGAGACAGATTGCAAGGCATGGTAAAAACATCTCTACCCACCAAGCCTTTGGCATTGTGTCAGCAAAGAAAGTTACCACCACCCCAAGTGTGTGTTTGACCTTGAGAAAAGCTTAGTGTTAACTGGTACCAAAGGGATAAGTAAATGAACAATTTTTCCAACGCAGTTTTCAATTACTTTGATAAGCAATTAAAATGTTAATTAAAAAACAATCCAAAACTCAGTACTCAGAAGGTTATAAAATAATAAGCTCTTGTACACTTGCTGCACTGGAAGCGTTAAGGTCACAATGCAGCTGGAACAGAGACGTGTGAAAGAGAAGGACTGTATTATACGTGGGGTTGTTTGTTTATTTAAAGAGAAAAAAAATACCCCAAATACAGCTGGCAATGTGTTTTCTGAGTTAGAACAAAGATTTATATAAACAGTAACTTGGCAGATAGTGGCTTCAGGTAGAAACCATCATTCACCTAGGATAGGAAAAGCAGCACCTGCACTCTACTGTGATCTCAAGAAGTTTAGAGTTCATCAGTCAAGTTCTAAAATAATAATGAATTATTTAAATATTAAGGAGATTATTTTTTTTATGGCTAAAATTTGGGCTTACTTCCTTTTAGCTATCAAGCTCACATCTGCCATCAAGAGAATTAGAAACTGGTTTCTACTTCAACTTCCTGCTGTGATTCTCATGCAACTGTAGAAATTTAGAACTTTGCATCTTAAGAAACCCCCTAATTACTGTGAGTAACAAAAAAAAAAAGATTTTGTAATCTGCCTCCTTCACTACATAGCATTTAAGATCTGTTCAGGAGGGTGAAGTGGCTTGCTTGTACCTCCAAAGCTACCGAATGAGATCTTGGGCATTTACCAAGCCATGTTTTCCATCATATCTATAAATATTCCCTAGCAAAAAAAAAACAACCAAAAAAAAAAAAAAAACACACAAAAACACCTCCAAAAACAAACAAACAAGCAAACCAACCAACAAACCTCGAAGTTTTGTTTATTTTTTGCTGGGTTTTTTTAACACTGCAAAGTTGCATTTAATGCAAGGTAGGAAACCAAATTCCTTGTCTCTATGCATTGATTCTACCATGGATGATGCAACAAAGTGATTTTCCCTTAAACAGTCTCAAGGACACAAACTGCATCATCATCATTAAAATTAAAACAAAGCAGTAAGATAACCTCCGCCCTCTAGTACCTTCAAAAAGCCACTGTGATTCATTAAAAGCAAACAAAAATGTTTCTTAGAAAACACAGATTCCTGCCATCTATTCAATAGATATTGTGTCACGTGATTGTTACCTAATATTTGAGGTTAAAGATGGAGATAACTGTAGCAGCTCTCCTATGAAACAGTATTAATTTGGTTTTCTATCCTATAAAATCATACTTATGGAAACACACAGAATAAATTGCCCATGTCTTACATATCAGTTTCTCCATCAGTAGTTAAAAAAAAAATAGTAGAGAAAATACTATCAGGAAGTCAAACAGCAGGATGCACAAGATAAATATTTATACCACAAAATATAACTCAGACTTTATCTCAAATTTTAAATTCTTGTTCTAGTGATATAGCTTCTGAAACTGCATTGGCCTACATGGTTACACAGACCCAGCCTCAAGGCCAGAAAAATAATTTTCTAAGTAGTATCACTAAAGTAAACCATATACTAAATTATAAAATCAGTTTAATTTAACCCTCCTATCTAGAGCATGTTAGTAAAAAAAAACCCAGAAATCCTTTGCCTTACCGACTGAAAATCATAATAAGTTATTACTGAAAGGTTTATTTTTTCATATTAATAACATTAATCTACAAAATAATCTGAAAATTAAAATTTAAATCCTTGAACTACAACTTCCACTTCAGTATATTACTAATATTCTTTCTGATTAATAAATCTCCAGGGCTGTACTTGACAGTTGTTAAGAAACTCTAGTAATGCTGCAAGAAAGAAATAAAATAATTCTCTTAATTGGAACCTGCCAGGTGAAACTTGATCTGCAAACTGTAATTAACATTAGTGGACTTTGGCCAACACCTTGTAAAGATTAACACTTCAAATTATGATATAAATCAAATTAACATTTCAAAGAAACATTGCTATACCCATATAATTTATTTTATTTGGATACATCTTCTGAAAAAAATCTACTTTTCAACATTATTAAAAGTATTTTACTAAACACTGAAATCTTCAAATGAGTGGTATCAGCAAAAAAGAAAGCACGGCTGCAGTGATTTTTAGAGGGGGAAAAAAATCCCTACAGTGTTAGCTTTCTCTTTATTTCATAATAAATCTCCTTAAGTTGGCTAATCCAACTTCATTTCTCCAGCATCATTTACGTTTTGCTTGTGAATTTCCCAGCAGGTTCTGGCAGCTGCAGGTAGTTTACTTAGCAGAGTGTCAGAGGATTCTCACATTTTCCCTATGCCATAAAATCCTTGTAATGCCACCTAAACAGTGTTGCGGTACACTCTAGAAAGATCACATTTCTTACCTGACAAAGTGGATGTAGTCTTACCCTAATGCAGGAGAATCAAATATAAAAAATTGTATTATTAGCATATTTAAGGAAAGTTGGTGGTTTCACCAACTTTGAGTGTGACTTCCTGATACTAGTGCCAATAAAGCGCAGAGAAGAAAGTCACTAAAGGAACTGACTGACATTCGCATTTTTAATTTACATTTTCATTACATATATTAAGGAATGAGAGCCCTGACGATAAACAGGTGAGTGAAGCATCTCCTCTTTCCCACAAGGAAAGTTTTAGATAAAGGCTGTTCTTAGGAATGGAGAAGACTCAGAGGAGAACTTAGAGCATCTTCCAGAACCTAAAGGGAGTCCACAAGAAGGCTGGAGAGGGTCTTTTTACGAGAGCATAGAACAAGGAGGAATGACTTCAAACTGAAAGAGGTTTAGATATTAGGAACGAATTCTTTACCATGACGGTGGTAAGGCACTGTAATTGATTGCCTAGAGAAGATGTGAATGCCCCATCCCTGGCCAGGTTCCAGGCCAGGCTGGATGAGGCCCTGAGCAACCTGCTCTAGTGGAAGGTTTTCTGCCCATGGCAGGAAGGGTGGGGCTTGATGCTCAAGGTTCCTTCCAACCCAAACTCTTCTTTTTCCGACATTATTTGAGACAACAATCATTTGTGGCACTGGGGAAGAATACTGAATATAAACTACTTGACAGTACTAAAAATTGAACCAATTCCACTGGTCCTTATAACTTAAGCTAAACAAGGAACAGTACCAATAATAGCTTTCAGTAGTTTAATACCTAAAAGCCAGCAATGAACAGATTGTGTTTCTAGAAAGTCAAGGGCAGTTTCTGCCTAAGTACAGCTATTTTATTAACTACAGTTCATTTAGGTTTCCATTAAATACAAAACCACTGCGCTATTTCTCTTAAGATCCACAGTTAGTTTAAGGGTGCTCAAATGTGTTCACCTTTTCTCTACCTTTTCTTTGTACTTACATGAAATTTGCTGTCCCTTGGCACTATCATCCCAATGCCATACAAAACTATTAATATGTAGATTCTTACAAAGTCCATCTCTCAGCTTAGGCCCACACTTTCAAGCACATGTACTTCACCTGAAACAGGGCAAGAATAATTCATAAAAGGGGAGAGGAACAATCACAACACAAATAGAAAGGGTAGTTACGGAACCATAAATCTGACAGGACTGAAAGCTTTTCAGAACAGTCTATAAAACAGCAGATTTCAGGGAAGAGGAACACACAGGAGGTTTCTTCCCCTTTCAAAATGTTAAACTGAGTAACTGCTTACTCTTAGAGAAGGGTTCAAATTGACTTTTCTGATGTCTGCTACTAAGATTTTTTTAGTTGTTTTACCCTACAGTAAAGAAAAAAAATTTTGATATGGTTGCTATTTAATCTTGATTTTAGATATAGACCATAATTAATACTTACTGCAATCTATATCTATATGATCTATATGGCCGAAATTCAGAGGTCTGATTCTCAGGTTTGAAGCCTACAGCTGTCATGTGGATTAACGTTACATTATGTTCATTACATACATTTATGTTACATAATGTTCTTTACCTTTCCCTTTTTTTTTTTCCCTACCATCAATATCCCAAAGTTTCTGCTGAGATACCCTGAACACAAAATGATAGTTTGGTTGGGGTTCTTTGAATAAAAAAGCAGAAATACAGGAGTCACACCAGAGAAATCATGACCCATTTACCTCCAGAGAAGAGATGAGAAGAGGAAAAACTATTGGAGGTGGAAAAAAACCAAAATAAGGAAGCATCACAGTATGGTTTCAGTAATTCACCTTTCCTGCTTCCTTTTTACTACAGAAAAATAACTGGCAAATAAAATACAAGCATTTCTATCTGCTGGGGCAGATTTACTTTCCTGCTCTATTTACTTCAGCTGATTGCTGTTCTCATTCAAAATTGCTTCTTTCTGGGAATGCATAACTTATGATTCTTTTCCTTCATGTGTCATTTAATTGGTGTTCCATTGGTTTGCTCCTTTCCCCTCCCCAAGAAATGTTTGTCTTTTTCTTTCCTTCCTAACATTCTCCTCAATATCCTTCTGTTTCATCTGCTGATATTTTTATATTGGATTCTGAGAGCCAGACTGTATTTTATAGCCAAAATATTTCTGTTAACAGTATAAAAGACAGATGGCAGAATTTGCAGTGTTTTAGTAGTGATGGTCTTTCACTATCAGTCAGTACAAGGAGAAAACAAAAGGTTGCTGAAACTTTTTCCCACAAACTTCTGGAAATATGTGCAGACACTGGGAAATCCTGGAAAGTGTTTGGAAACTCCCATGTTGACAAACTTAAAGATGTGCATAGAGTACTCAAAACTGCAAGGAAGGCAACTGATCTCCTTTAGGCAGGAGGTAAAACTTGCCTCTATTACAGTCATTGGCAGTAACTCCAGATCCCACTACTTCTTTTCTACGAGAGAAAGTCCTGCTAAAAATTTGCTCTTTGTTTACAACTTGAAGGCCATTCCTGCAGGTTTTTACTACCTTACTACCATTTCTGATTAAATGGAGAAAGAAGGGATATAAAATTTAGCTGTGTTTTGTAGGATATAAATAAAAAGGTGGAATGCTCAAGGGCAGAAAGATTTGAAAGTTAACCTACCCAAAGTGTTTGCAGGAACTACAGCTTGCAGAGGACAGCCTGACAAACTGGTTTTTTTACAGTTTCATCCTCCCAAATACTCCTTCTCTCAAGAAAGTACGAAGGCCAAAAAAAATGAGGATAAGAACCACATGGTATCACCATAAGGAGAGTAGGTGGAAATATTAAAATGGAGACATTTATTTTATAATGTGTATTTCCCCACTGCATCTCCCAGATTCACCCATCTTTTCATTCTAATATTTCTGTGCAGTCACCCTCCTAATTTATTGCTGTGTTTTTCAGTGCATAAATGAAGCCTCCAGTTTGCAAATGGAGAATAAAATTGTACAGAAATCGCATGCCGACCCATAATTTAATGTGAATCTCCACATAACAAATAGTAAACTTTGCTGCTGTTACTGCCTCTTTAAAGCTTAGGAAACTCCAAAAAAGAAATAAAATTTAAAAAATAAATCAAAAAATCAATCTTGTGCTAACTTGGCATGGATTGGTAATTTTCAGTGAGTTTGACACCATTACTTATAAACTTCACGTAGCGGAGTTTGAACCTTTTGCATTGCAATGAGCTTCTGCCACCTGTCTCAAAGTCCTTGCTACAGAGACATTGGAAGTCACAGCACAGCAGTTCCAATGCAAATACAAAAACACACAAAAAAACCAAACCCCACATACTGAAAGAATAAAGGAAAGCATTAGCCCTGAGTTTTCTGTTTGAACCAGTAGTGTTCTTCCCTCACCATTCCCAGGACTGAGCAGCATGTCAACACCCAGACGATGATGAAGAGGAGAAAGGGCTCGCAGTTACTTTCGTGAGTTAGCCCATGGCTCCAGGTCAAGAGAGGGAAGGAGCCTCCTCACTCTGAATTTTAGTAGAAAAGTGGAAGTTCACTTCCCAGCTAATCCCAGATTCACTGTCACAACACGGAACATCTCAAGAGCAGTAGCAGAAGATGCTGTCGCATCTCTGCATATGGCTTCCTCTCCACAAGCCAAAGGTCTGTACAGCTCTCCAGAGAAGCTCAGTACGCACAAACTCCTCTTTGCTATCAGAAATATTCTCTCCAAATTAGACCTATTTTAATTTTAACAATAGCCTTTCTGCTATTCAATCACATTTGCCAGTTTCAATTAACATCTGAAAATCTTCTCTATTCACATTCCAGCACTTTAAAATGGCTTAATATCCCATTAGCTTTTGCACATATAAATTTAACATTAAAATAAAAAAAAAAATTGATTGCTGGGATGCTTGAAAAGGAGACAAAAGTGCAAGACTCCTTCAAATGCAAATGAAATCTCACTAAGACATTCACCTTTAACATCACTATCTATCAAAATAATAGGAATATGGATGAAAGATGCAGATCAAAGCAACCTTTCAAAATTGTCGATTAACATGGCTATAGCAGGACATCATTTTTTATGCTTCTTTGGGCTGTCTATAAATATGTATAGTTACTACTTGCATAGTGGTAATTTTATTTAGATCTCATTTCCCTAGTTTGCCTCTGAATTTCATGGGTTTTTGTTCCCTTAATTTTTTGTTCAGTTACTGATTTTTTTTTTTCTCAAAAGGCATCTGATGATGCAATACTTATCTCTATTTCTTATCTTTTCTCTGCAGCAGAGAAGGACTCATTTGTCATTTTGCCTTGAACATAATATCTCTCAAATCACCAAAAAGCTCTTCTGCTGTAAGTTAGTTTTTCAGGAGGCCTGTAGAAGTGCTGCTTTCTATTATACACCTTAGTGCCAGTAGAAGAAAAGAAAAAAATCTCTTCCCATTTCTAAATCCAACAGATATTCTATCAAATCTTTCATTTATCATATTCCAGATAAAGTAAATTAGCAGATTTAGTAAACAAGGAACAGGTAAGTCTAACCCTCGTTTTCTTAACAAATATACAGTAAATGATAGCATCAGGGAAAAGAAAATATAAGACAGGGAAAGTAGAAGAAAAGATCAAACACAGTATTTTATATTCTTGATATGATTTATCAGCATTGCAGGGACTAGTGCAAATCCACTGGACATAAAATACAAATTCAGGTATTAAAGTAAATCTCCTCAGTCCAAACCATGAGTTCTTGTCATTGTGTAGGACTCCCTTGGTGGAAGGGCTGCCCTACACACACTTCTCCCAATCATAACTCCTCACCTGCTCAGAAGTGATCTTCCCTACCACTTATCTACTTATCTGCCCCTGTAGAACTGTGCACCTCCAGGTTTTTTACATTTGCATTTAAACTGGAAAACTTAAAGAATTTTATGTTTATAAAAAAAAAAGTGAAAAATGCTAGAAATTAGAATAAGAGTTAACTCTATATCATAATTCTCTAAATTAAAAGTTTGTTATTCTAAATATTAAACATTTTCCGTCATCTAAGATAAAATAATAACACATTATATACAGGCCAGCTATACCCCAAGTGGTGAATAACAAATAACTAAAGCAAATAAATTGCTCATTTGAGGCCCTGAGTTTTCAAGCATTAGTTGTTGAAAATCATTTGCTAAAAATAGCTGATATTAATGAATGACTATTACAATCACAGATACAGGGATGTATTAAAAGGTAAGGAGAAGAAGAGACTGCGTTTGTAACTAATCACACTGATAAATAATACTTTAACTAGTCTGATCTGTCATGCATTTTATTCCAAGTGACCAGATTTGCTGAGTCTGAAATTATCTGAAATTATGATTTCATGCCTTACAGTATAAAATGAAAACAGGAAACAGCAGCTTTTACAGGGTGTGCAGAAGGTTCTAGTGTTTGCAGCCATACAATATGAAAGGTGTGCTGAGGTGACAGATGGGTCTCATTTCTCTTGGTATCCAAGTTACACCTGACTTCTTCATTCCTTTGTTCACATGTGAAGTACAGCTAAAGAGAAGTATTGTTGCTCTAAACCTGATGTTATTACTACATGTTGTTTTCTTGATGCCTATTAGCAAACCAGCTGCGCACTGGATCAAAAAAACTCCTTCTGGAAAAGCATCACCTTTTTTGGTCAGTACTCCTCAGTTTCTAAACAGGCAGATCTCAGCAGATACCTGATGGAACTTCTGACCTTCCCTCCTGTCTTGCTTTCACAGTGCTGACCACTTCAAAGGATGTTTTCTGTTAGTGTGATGGAGATACCAAAAGCATGATGCTAAAAAACAATGAAAAACTGAGAAAATAGGGAATCAAATTTTTTTTTTTAACTATTTGCATGGCCACAGACTAAAATCACAGAACAAAATACTTCTAAATTTGAGACAAAAGCTGATGAGTAAAACACAGTACTTTTTAAACATGGCCATTTGTTAGAAAAGTTCCCAAATCTAAGAGATCAAATGCTATCGTGTGCAAATGTCAAGTGCTAAAGAACAGACAAAGCACATATGCCAAAGAGAAACTAATCTTCTCCTGGACAGCAGACAAAGAAGTCAGATGAGATTTTACTTATTCTACTGTACCATAAGAGAAAACAATAAGATTTGTCATATTGTTTTATCCCAAATGCTCCATCGGCATTCAGGCAGTAGCCAAAAGTTGGCCTCATCAGAATGCAAGTTGTGAGCAATCACGTAATATCTCCCAACCTCTACATATCAATATCTTTATGTAAAGATATTAAAGATTTCATTGATATAGGGATAAAATATCTAAGATAAGGGTAAACCTTGGATTTACACAGTCACCCAAGTTGCCTGTTTTCTAATAATTTCTTTCAGCTAGTTTGTTTTTCTATTTCTTTTGATTTGCTACCAGATACTAAATTGATAACTTTACAGACCTTTTGCTGTATAACCTCACAAATCTTCCTTCTGACTACTAAAAGATCTCAGCTTTCACCATTTCATATGTAATATCAAAAAATTTACATTTTTCATGTGGAAAATTTAGCCTTTACCAACACCAAATTTCATTCGCCACTTTATCATGCAGCTATTGAATTGCGTAAGATCCTCCTTCAGTTCTTCAATTTACCGTTAACATTTCTATTTACAGCCATGAAGAAGCTTTCTTACTCTACCAGTTGTGCATTGTTCCACATGCTAGCTAGCCTTTGTCCCAGCGCAAATATCTTTCACTTCCACTGGTGACTTAGGGAGCTGATCATTTGTTTCTCCCCTGTGTTTCCCATATTTAAATCACTGATTCACCCATTCAAGGAGTTCCCTTTTTAGTCCCCTGCTAATTGCTTTGTACAGAGGGATTCCCTTTACAGAAGTTATGCTGGCCTTTCCTCCATGTATTTACCCACAAGGCCTTTTGCTTTTTGTACAGATTTTAGCAATTTGCCATGTACAGTTGTCCAAATCCTCCTGAAGCCCTCTTTAGAACTTATATTTTGCACCTTGCAGCCTTGAAGTATCCGGGCAGCAGGAAGCAAGAGGAACAGACTACATTTATTGATTATGTGTAGTGTAGTTTTACTAAGTTATCTTCACTTTCCTTCTGAATCCTTTTCTGGCCTGGCCGATCCATCTCATCTCTTGGTTGTACAGCTCTACTGCTGAAAATGCTTAGTCTCTGAAATGACTTTGATCCAGTGTAAGACTCAAAAGATGTCATTAATGTGGGCAAATCAAGCAAGGAAATGTTGCCTGTCCTCTGCAACTCCATTTTTAGATTTTTTTTTATCATAAGCTTTTTAAACTGATCACATCATGCCCTGAAATATGAACAAAAGCATCTCCACAGGAACAGAATATCAGTAATTGGTGCTTCTCTTTTCAGATTCACATGCCAAAGTTCTTCAATTATGTTTTGTACAGACTATACAGTTGCTAATGAAGCCAGAAAGATCCAGAAGGACACATTCTCAGCAAAATTGTTTGGAGAGAAGAAAAAAAACCAACCAAACAAAAAAAAACCCACCCAAAGCAAAAAAAACCAAAGCACACCAAAAAAAAACAGAGACCACCAACAAGATCCATCTTATTCACCAGTACTTCTTCTATAATATTTTTAACTACTTATTTTAATATTCAGTATAATAATTTGGTTTTCACACTTTAGTTTTAGCATTCCATATATTTGTAAATTTGTAATTCCATATATTTGTAAATGATTCGGACATGTATTATTAAGAACTGGAAAAAAAACCCCAGCCTAATAAAAGAGGCCTCAGACACCAAAGGTAATATTACATTGGTCTGGATAGTTTTCTGATAGCTGTTGCAACTCTGTTTTGATCTCTGGGAAATTCAGGCACAGAATATAAAACTGATCTTCTGGAACTGAAATTCCTTTGAGGTGGATGCAAAAGGGTGTTCTAAGATACACTGAACAGCCTGCTTCAAAGACTATCAAAAGCTCAGATTCATAATGATACCCATTCCATTACAGATCACACTTCCAGAGCTGAAATAGAATAGACCTTACTTAAAAAAAAAAAAAAATTTAAAAAAAACCTAGCGAAATAGCTTTGCAGATATGAAAAGCCAAGAATTTACATGGACAAAATCACTCACAGTAAGGCAGTTCCCTCTTACTACTCCAATGCTCTGCTCTCAGGTCTGTTGGATGTCAGCTGCTTAACCCACATGTTTTAGCTCACTTGCTTCCCCTCCTGATTTTCTGTTATCACTTGAAATTCAAAGTACAGTACAGAATAAATGTAATCTTACACATTATTACCCTGTCTCCTTCATGCAAAAGAAAGACCTTCCAGTATTCCACTCCTCCTACTCAGTGGTAGAAAAATACTTCACATTAATTCTTAATAGAAGCTGTTTGAATGGTTTATGGCCTTGGAACCAGGGCATATATTTCACATGGAAAATAAAATGCTGACCCAAGAGAGAACACTACAGATTTCACATTGTGGGAAAAGAGGAAATCAAGGAAAAGAAAGGGACAAAATTTAACAAGCTAGATGACTAAATCCATCCCTAAAATAGCTCTACTGAAAGCAAAGGGGCTATTTCCAGCAAGGATGAATTCATGCCAGAAATATCAGTTATTGGACTGCATTAGCAAACAGAGTTTTACAGCAGCGAAAATTCCTTGGATCCATAGCAGTAAACAGAAATGAAGTAAATGTCTTTCAAGGCCACAGCCTCAGCCTTTTGTGCTGAACTTGGGATATATTATGCCTGCAGTGTTCCTGCTGGAGTCACTCCCATCACCTGTCTGGGTAAACAAAGCAAGGGAAAGGACAAAGCGTATAAAGTGTATAAAAAATTAAGTGATAGAATTGAGATGTGGGAAAAAAATGAGAACTCTTAGCTAGACAACCCAAGACACAGCAGATCTGTTAAAAAGTGGGGTAAACACATTGTCCCTCTTCCCAATTACACCAGGGTGGTGAGAAACAGATGAGTTGCCACATATAAGGGTTAATAAAGAAAGTGGTCCAAAAAAAAAAATCACAAAAGTTCAGTATGTGTTATGTAACTCCTCACTGCAGTGTCCCAGCAAGTCCAACAGTAATTGTACCACCTCTATGAATATATGAAGTTCAACTACATAGTCGTAGTAAAACTACATTGAGAAAGATAACTTATGACTACCATTTTTAAGGATCTAAAAACACTTGTTGCACAGAACAAAGATGAATAGATGCTGTAAACTGACAACCTTAAAAGCATATAGACATTAGACAGTGATTTGAGTGGAATAAAATCTCAAAAGAAATATTTACATAAAAGAACAGTAACTCAATAGCCACCAACTCCTACATAAAGTAAAATTAGAGTAAGATCTAATTATTTTGAAAATCAGCTCTTCAATTAATAACCAGAGATTAAAATAGATAACTACTCTTTGATAAAAATCTAAAAACTCCCAAATCAAAGAGATTTTTTTGTCACTGAAAGATAGAGTTCTAAAAGAAAGAAGATAACTGCTTCTAATAACACTTACTATGAGCTAGAAGCAGCAGGCAGGAAGAAGTCCTAGGCAGCATTGAAAGTACTATACTTTCATTTAGTATTGAAAGTTATATGATCTTTTTGACTGCACTTAGAAATACTTTGAAAACAAGACAATTAGCATTTTAAATATTTGCTGCTTCCTAGACCTTCACCGATATCCATGGCTTTATGCTGCATAATGCTACAATGTGTAACCCCAATGTGGAATATACTACCAATACACATATACAATATAAATCATAACAGCTACTCAGTGTATTGACAAAATCCAAGTATTGAGACTAAAGTGGCTTTACAATTCAGTGCACAGCTATCATTCTCCAGTGCATGCCCTTTTTTTTTTTTGTTCTATGATTCTTGTAACAAATACTTGTAAATCCATGCATCTTGCTAACAACTCTCTTCTTTTACCGAAACCTCTGGAAAGTATCTCTTAGAATTCTAATGTTAAATTGGGTCAACCCCACTACATTCACACAAGCTAACACTTGTGTACGAGAAAACAAGGGCACACAATGCCATTTAAATTTAGACAACACTTTAGTGCCCTTCAGGCATCTTACAGGCTAGAGCACAGAAGCGCAGCTGGAGGGTTTTATTCCAAAATCAGCTTTCCAGTTGTATATTTGCACACTTCGCATCACACTGCAGCTCGTAGCCTTCTCCTTTGGACCTGGCTGGGTTGCATGTTGTGACTCTATGAACTGCTCAAGGACGGGGCTGAGGACAAACTCATGAAAGTAGCTGGACTGGTACCCTCACCAAACCTCAGCCAGATTTCACAGGGGCAAGCTCAGCTAAACATTCTCTTGTGGGTATTTGTTGTAAGCAGACAAATTAGCACAGGTCCCCACCAAATACGTGATCTAGAGAGGGCTTTCAGCTCCTACTGCATGGGGGGGTGTCCTGGCCACAGGGAATCAGACAGGGATGCAGTGTGGTATCCAACAGAATTAAACATTACTGGGCTCACCCATGTAGACCACTAGGTAACTGAAGGGACTGATTTAAGAGGAAGAGTAAAATGAACCCTTGTAGCTGGTACTCTGAGCATGTTGTAGGACTTTACCCTGCAAAAGCAGGCTGCTTATTTAGTGTCTAAACCAGAGTAATAAGCCAACACTAATGGTTGTTACTAATTAGACTTTTAAAGAGCTCACTGGGAATTTGTAGCTAAAAATTACTGTGCCAAACCCCAAAGAACTGGCCATATTTTAACTGCTTGACTGTGGCTAAAGCAGACAGAAATAGTCTTAAAATGTGGCATGATTATTCAGCTGTGTTACTAGCTGGTAGTCAATGTTAATTATGCATTAAAAGCTGAGAATGTTATTTATGACTTTCCAGGGTAATATTAATTTATAATGCGTATTCAGGATTTTTGACAGAAGGCTGTCTTATACGTGCACCATGATTCAAGAGCAGGAGCAGGAAAGAGGGTCCCAGATTTCATTTTATATATATGTCACTCATCTCTTTCTCTATGGTAAATGTAAGCAGCCACTCAAACTCATTTTTGGATTTAAAATATAATCAATAACCAATTAAAATAGCAAGTTGACATGTAAATCTGCTATGCAACTGAAACCAACATTAAACACTCCTAACTTAGAAGAGAGTATGCATGAAATATCGCAAACACCTTCCCCCTCACGAAGTTTCATAGAAGGGTACATGATGCTCTGCAACGAATTCAATGCAGCAATCAGTCAACACATCTTCTCACAAGATGATTTCACAAAAGACAAGGAGTTTAAGAGACCAAAACAGACAAGTTTGATTTTTTTTTTTTAACCAAGAATTATTCCAGATCACCATGAGTCATAGCTAACCAATAGCTAATTTTCTTTTTCCTGGATTTAGGAAATTCTCTTGAAGGTAAACCACACAGGTTTTGCTACCATGAAAGCCTGCTAAGACCTGCTTTCCAGCCCGCACTGACACGGTAACAGACAGCAATACCAATTAAGTAGCACAAATTCTACACAAATTTGATGCTTGCTCTTGTGAACTAAGGCCAGAAAGAAGCATAATGACTTAACACATGGCAAAGTCTGTTGGCTACTTTTGAAATTAGATTTAACACAATGGCATTCCAGGAGGTTCTTTGGGAGAAGGGGAGAATCTAAAGATTGCAAAGACTAACAGATCTGAACATTTGAGAGCAAATATATTCAATACCACATTCAAGGGCACTGCATCAAAATTATTAATGTGTTGTAATCCAGAAACAAAAAAGTTTGAGCAGGAAGTATGAAATCTGGAATTATGCAAAATACAGTTGTAAATTGGCCAAATTGTATTCACTACTATATTTCTATACATCCTTTCAAGACCAGATAGCTTATAAATAATTTAGAATAAATGCAAATTAACTAAAAATAGATCTTTAGATTTGTTCTGCACAGGAAAGGAAGATATTTAAATCAGAATTCACATGATTCTAGATTTATGCAGGCCACCACTTTTGAGCTTATGAAATCAAATAAATAGACTTTTAAAAGATTAAAACAAACCCCTGTCTAAACAAACCCCTGTCTCTTTTTGTTTTGCCATAAACCCACCCAATGCAGACTTGAGAGAAAGACTCCTGATTTTCAACCAGTTCTCAGTTACAAATGTTCCTGGTCATTCTCCATTATTCAAACATGCTTATCTTTTTCTACTCCTACAGGACACAAACTTGCAGGAATAACTACTGTTATTTGTGTAGTTCCTGATACAAAATCAGTAAAGAAAAGAACAGTACATCCTTCACTCCCTTTTCTTCAAAATAGAACTCTGCACATCAACATTCTTAAAATCCCTTCTCATCTTTATGCCTCTACCTATGGTTGCCTTCCACTGTCAGAATGGGTTAATGACCTGGCAAAGGGCAACTAGTTCCACTGTTCTAGTGCTCCAGACTTTACTGAAAATACACAGATTTGGCTTTGCTAAGGTTATTCTGAAAAGATAGGGTAAAGTTTATACTATATCCTTTTGATTTTCTCTCATGTTGCTGTTTTCATGATTAATGTAGCCCTTGCCTCTATCTTATTGTAAAACCTTCTAAGCAGACCCCTCTAACCTCAATTTCTTTTCATGGATAGGCAAAAGTGACTGAGATGGGACAGCTAAGACAGCATTCTTTTATTTTTCATGCCAAATATAAATTGTAAGCACGCAAACTGAGCAGCTTGCCAAACAGAAGGAAGGTATATTATTGCATCAAACCCTATCATGAAGTAAGCAGATTAAAAATGCTGAAAAATAAGCTAACTTGAAATCCTTGCTGGCTATTTCATTTTCTACAAGATTTTAGACGCAGTTCAGATGAAGTTGCCATTCTTGCAGACTCCAAAACCTCTCCCTGTAAAAACTTTCTTCTGCTGAAGATTAGCAGTTTTTTTCTAATAATTATGTAAACCTCCCTGAAGAATCACAGGCTCTCATCTATCACACCTCAGCCTGTATGCCCTCTTTTTCATGTTTAAATGAAATACTACTTTACTCCATGCACAGATTCACAGGAAACATTTCAGTGCCATTTGCATACTACAAAAAGGGAGTGATACAACCTCCAAATGAGATATCGTGAACTTACAGAAAATAAGGATGTAAAAACGTGAATCTGAACATGAGATGGTATGATAAATGTAACCTGCATACCTAGTTAAGAACCTGGCTTTGAATAGGGGCTGCAAATGCAATACACATTAGGTACAGCTGGAACTTTGGATGGTCAGCCTCATAAGCCCAACACACAGATATCTAAAAGAAGAATCACTAAAATGTCAATAGAAATTTGCTATCCAAGTTCCTGATCCTAACAGAGATGGGTAACTGACAGCACTACACACATCACTGACATCAGGTAATGTATGATGGAAAAGTAATTTTAAAAGCCTTCCAAACATAGTCTTTTAAAAGTAGGCTTCTAAATGAAAGCATCTACCATGGGGAACTGAATTATTTTTCCACTTTGCAAGAGGTAAAACATGCAAAGCATTCAGATTAAAATGCTTGTGCACTTGGATTGTCTCTCCCCACTCTTTCAGATTGCAAATGTTGTCAAAAGGCACAAAACATTACCACCAGCCCTATAAAACTTTTATGATACCAATAATATATAAATCACTACATTAACATGACCACAGATTTGTGTAATTTACAACTGTGCTTTACCAGACATTCAAGTTCTAATTAACAGACATAGGTGGATTTAACTCTATCCCTTGGCTAATCCTCCTACTGAGACTTTCAAAGTGGAAATGGATGTTCCGACCTACATTTCCAGAGGTCTCCTTGACTTCTTCCAAGGCTGAACATCACTAAAAATCTTTAGTCCAAAAAACAGGACAGCAAACATACACAAGTGTAGGACAAATGGCATCTTTGCATCAAAGTAGTGGTGAAACACACCAACTGTGTATCACTTGGAATATACCCATTATTGTTTGAGAGACGCACAAAAGAGATATACTAGACAAATATTTTCAGAGAAATTAAACATTAAGCATTTCTGAAAGCCAAGTTCATTTAAGACACAGTGGGCCCTTGACATGCTCCCGGCTACCCCAGCACTTCTGTTCTCTGTCCTGATCTCTTCCATGTCAAAAGCTATAGAAGCTCCCTTCCTGAGTGATGCAGGATGAGCAACATGGGTCCATAAGAAAAAACGGAAGGGCCCTAATTCTGTCCATACAATCACTGGTTTCCTTTTCCTGTGTTCTATGTGTGTCCTTATAACACCTGTGTAACTAATAGCTATCATAATGCTCTAGCCTTTTGTTCATGATGGAGGAAGCCCCCAGTTTTGGTAAGCCCTATATTTCTCTGCAGATATCCTGATCTCCACTCTCTCTCCTGAGCCTATTTATTTTAATCCTTAGCCATCACAGTATTGCTGATGCCACTAATGTCCCTTTTTCCCAAAACAGGTGTAACCTTCATCCTCAAAAATGCAAGCAGATGCATCAGTTTCTCAGTTTGTCCACTGCTACACTTCTAACATCTCGTTTTCATTCCTCATCACACAAACTTCACACTGTTCATTTCTGAATCATCACTGTTCTCCCATTTTCTCTCATCTTTGTTCTCCCATTAACTGACTCGCAGTCCCTAATAGGGGTCCCTGTGGTTCCCTTTTCCCTTCAGTGCCATTAAGTATCAGAACAGCAGAGCCTGTATTCCCCATGGCAGACTCATCACAGTTCTGCAGGGCTTTCTGACCAGAATGCCAGTCCTCTCTTTCCTAATTCTTATTATTAGCTGTTGGAAAACTAAAAGATTCAGCTGTCAAATGAAACTTTCAGAGAATAAGTAGAAACAATTAATGGGAATGCTGTAATGGTCGCCGAGAACTGCTGATCTCCAACTGCAAGCAAACACTAAGGAGATTTAGCAGATAACTGCTACAAAGACAGTAATTTCTCTCCCATTTTCTCTGACTTAATTTTTGGTTAGGGTCAGGGTTTGTAGTTACTTTAAGTTTTGGATATGAGGAAACATGAAATTTCAAGTTTTCAGATATGGGTAAAAGAACACAAAAATATCTGATAATGCTTGAAAAAAAATCAATCTAGATATTAACACTAAAGGAACTAAACAGAGGAAGAGTGGGTAAGGCAACTTTCTATGAAAGAGAAAAAGGTTTATTTTACAATTATCTCCAAAGGCATGATGAAAATGAACATCAGGATGCTGAAGTAACCTGGAAAGGTTCTCAAGGGTTAAAAAGAGGTCATTGCAGTGTGGCATAGGTTGATTGAAACTCTATTAACCTGCCCACTACAGTCCCCACTACCCAAATCCTAAGCCTAATCTCATCACCAGGAGTGGTCCAGATCAGATAAAATGTAGGAGCAGCAATGCCATGGCCTTGGCGTGCCTTTTCCAGCCAAGAGTTCCTGGAGCTGCAGGCTCTTGGACTGTCTCAGCCCTGACCCTAACCAAAAATCACATTTCCAATACAAACAAATCACTCAGAAAAAAAGAGAAAAGCTACAGTCCACTGACAAAAGATGTATTTCCTCTTCCTTCACAGAAGGAAGCCAAACTGCTACTAAACACGTTCTTGTGCAAAGGGAAGTTAATCAAGAGAGCAGCAACAAGGGGAATAGAGGGTAACTTAACAGCAGAACACAGTTTATAGCACAGGACTTACACCAGCTGTTTCTCCTGTTATAATTCAGAAACATATTAACCAACCGTATTTTAATGTTAAGTAGACAAGCTTTATAGAGCTGGCTTGCTAAATGTTCTCTCCCAATTTCTCACCATCAGCTTGGTGAGAATTTCTCACCACAAGTCTTCACTTGTTATCATATTAAACCTGTTCAAAATTATTAAATTAACAGCAATACAGAAATATAATTATTTTTCATCTAATGCATGAATCTCTTCAAGTCCTATTTTAACAGAGTAGCCTTCTCATTCATATTGGGATTCTGTTCCTCATTGCAACTTATTGCTTCTCTATAAGACTCAAACTCTAACCTGCAGAATGCTGACTTCAAAGAGCAGAAGTTGTCCAGGCCCTATCGCAGACCTCTTAAGCCCTAGATCCTGGTAGTGACAGATACCATTCCCACTGAGTCTGCCCTAGAAATCTCCCAGATTCTAGTACTGGCCTTGACATTTCATGAATTATGACAAATGGGGTATATGTATAAGGGTTTGTTTTGCTCAATTACATCCTTTAAATTCAGCCAAACTGATGAGCAAGGTAGGGCCAAAAAAACCAAATTAATTTGAATCAAATTTCTACATGGACAGAGAGAGAAAAGTATATTGGGACCCTTAACTAGGTCCATCCATAATTTTTTCTTTTTCCTTCAGAATTTCACTACTTATCTAAAGAATATTATTTCTGTACATCTCCAATGCCCTCCTGAAAACTTTCTCCTGAGGGGTTTTGGGATTTTTTTTTAAGCACAAAGTTGGTCGCTACCTCTTGATCAAAACTACTGCACAGATTAGATGGACGTCAGAAACATGAAAAGCAAGGGCAGACTGATTTGTATAACAATTGAGGTTATGGTTCTAACAGGAGTAGCCTTTTACCTAAACACAGTCATTATCATATTAATGACAAACTAGGTAGGACACAAGTGAATGTGCTTCGTCCTACCTAGGGAATTAATTAACAATCCAGCCATTAATTCCTAGTAACTACCACGTTATTGAGGATTACTGCTTCACGCATCTTTTGTCATAAAACTCACAGCAGTTAGACACAGCATTACACTTATGTTGTGATGAGCTGTTTATATCATGACACTAAAACCACCTTGCTTTTACCAATACTTGCACAGGGAAAGAACCCAGACCTCATGGTATATGATGCCATTGATATCTCCTCACACATGCTGATATTTCATTCCATTCACACGCATAGGTTCATCACCTCAGGAAACAACAAACCTCTGCCAACACATGTAAGTGGTTATACAACTGGAAACCAATGATTTATTATTATTATTAACATAGAAAATTAAAATAAACTGAGTTAGGTTGCTTACAGAGGAAGAATAAAAATGTTTAAAAATGTTTCAGGGCCCAATGTGAGTCAAATAATAGAAAAAGAATTTTTCCAAGGACACAAAATAAATCAGAGAGATTGAATTCACACACCATCTTCAATGCACTTTTTCTGTCCTTGACCTTTGCTATTTAACATTAAAAATGTTAAGCACAGGCACCGTTTCTAGAGAAGGCACATTACAAGAGCAATCAAAAGTACTTACAGGTCCTTTGTGACAGAACAGGGTACAGCTCCACAGCTTTCATTAAACTGCCTGGGTCAAAGAATCCAATAGTTTTGGATGTTCAGGAGAAGCTGCAATGTGGAATTTTCTATGCTGTCTCTTTCCACACCCTCTAAAGAACTAATGAGTGTTTTGTGGTTGGTTGTTTTATAAAAAACTCACTGAGAAAGGGATAGGGAAAAAAGCCTATAGTGTCTTGCATGACAGTCTGACCTTCAACAAAAAAGAAACTGAAGTGCTGAAAATTCTTCAGGAAATAATGACAAAACAGAGTTTATTCTGAAGAGCAATCCCTAAATTTAACCCAAATAAACAAATTGAAAAAAATATGCCACATACAACAGACAAGATACAATCCAAATCAGATAGGCTGTGCGAGACACTGAGCTTTCCATGTGAGTTAAAAAAGCAGCATGTACCTTCTGGGAGCACAGCTAGGCAGTCACAGAGCTGGTGTATTTTGGCCAGCAAACAGATAGGTGCTGACAGGGAAGCCAGATGGCATCCACCTAGTCCAAATGGCTGTCTGCCTCTTGGCTGGCCAGCTCATGGTGCTTCTATCCCTACAGCAGATACACTGGCCTGCAGGTTAGTTGCAAGATTCTGTCTTGGAGCCTTGCTTCATTTAGTGGAGAGTCAATAGCAGACAGCATGTCAAGAGAAAAGAAAAAAAACTGATGTCTTGGGAGACACAATTTGATACAGGGAGAAAGGTAAGAAGAATGGAGAGGAGGATGTGCTACAGGAGAAAGGTAAAGCCTCTCAACTAGATCAGCTGGAGTATTTAGCAGCTCACCTCTGCATTTGAGATGGAAACTTCAACAACAGAGTCTATAGTGGCGTTACAGCTCTTAAAGGCTCTATCAAGTGCATTTAGAGTATGACACTTGACAAGGAAACACGTAATTGTCTCTCCTGTCCTTTCCCTGAAACTGCCAGAACTAAAGCTGTCATTCCTAAGCAGTCAGTAAAACAAGACTTTTTTAAAAGGTTTTCGAGTATCAGATCAGGACAAAAATCTTTTTCTTTTTTTTTTTCTTCCCAGTTCACAATGGGGAATCAAATGACTAGATAGTCTTGGAGACTAACTTAAGGACCTGGGATTGGTACAAACTGTACTCTGCTGGCTTGCAAAAGAAGTGTGATAAATAGATCCTAGGAAGGAAGGTCTTATACTGTCTTCTACTTCACCTCTCTAAGATCACAAGCAACTGTAGCCATGACATCCTTGTTTCGAACATGATGATGATTAAATCCTTAAAATATTCTTTGCTTTCATTTGTAGGAATAGCGATATTAAGTATTTGTTCTTACTTTTAAGAAGTTAGCCCATTTCCCAATACATGGTGAAAGCAAACTGATAGCACTTCTTGCTGGTCTCCCATGAGAATGGGCCAACAGAGATCACCTCACCATCACCACTTGAGCTGATAAAACTCACCTGTGGTAAATTATATTCTGTGAGGACCACCAGCCCTACTGCCTCTGAAAGAAGTTTTCTGGTTTAGCTTAGATGATTCCACACCATACACGAGAGCTCATCAAAAAAAAAAAACAGTTCTGTCAGCTCAACTGAGGAACTTCTGAGCAACCACTACAGAAAACACAACTACACTGAGGAATAATTCTGGCATTTGCTTCCTTGACTGACTACCGCAAGAGTACAGAGCAAAGTAAGATCAAGAACATAGTGCTTCCTTTCTTCCCTCAAATGGTAATGTCAGGCAGTTTTGGAGTTCAAACCTAGCTAAACTCTCAAGCAGAGTATATAATACAGATTACGCTGACAATAGTGAGTTTGAAAGTGCCATTTCCTGCCTTGACCTCAGCAGACTTTTATGTGTCCTGCAAGCTGAACACCTTTTCCCACTTGTTGAGGAGACACAGCCTGTTTCAATTGTTTTTCATGTGAAAAACTTGAATCTAGAGAACATCAAAATTTCTCTCCATTATAGTTCTTTCCCAAATCAATTATTTCATACTGCCTGAGTTTTTCTCAATCAGTGGAAAAGACCAGAAGTTTTGCATTACTTGTAGCATTTGACCCATCTCAGTTCATACAGTGAATATTGACTCAATGGTGGTTTTATATTTTATACTTCATTGATCCCGGCTTCTTAAGTAATGGTTTTGATCACGGCTGATGAGGTTCATCACAGGGGCTCCTGATTTGCCTCAGCACTGTGCACTCTGTGACTCAGTTTATTGACTTCACATCTGGGTTGCTCTGGTTTAACCATCCTGGTCAGGCTCCCAAATGAAGTATCTTCCTCAGACCTGGTATAGCACCTCTAATATTCTTTTCTGTTCCTACAATAATTCTACAAATGCATGGTTTAATACTTAGGTTTCTTTCTTTTTCTTTTTTTAAAAGCATACCTATTAAAAATTCTTTATCTTCTCATGCTGTGCACACAAAACAAAAATATAGCTTCCATTCTATATTTGACCAAGATTCAATCACTTGAACAGTAATGGGAAAAAAACAGAAAACACTTCCACAAAATTAAAATTTACCCACAAATTCTCATCTGAAACACTGTGATTCTGTTTTTAAAAGTTTTTCTTTGTACTAAATTGTTCTCAAACTCTCTCCGGCAAAGCTGCTATGATTCCAGTTCCATTAAAGCCAAACCCTATACGGTTGTAGGAGGTGTCAGGATGGGATGAAAAAAAAAGGAGTGAAGTACTTTAGTGGCATATGTGACAACCACTTCAAAGCCATAAATCCTACAAAAGTACCTCAGAGAATAATGATCAGTCAAGACTTTAATCATCAGCAAAAGTGAGCCGAGAGAATAAGGAGGGCCCTAAGGGTAATAGCTGTAAAATGAAAGTGTCCACTGAGCGCATTTTTTTCATTACAGACAATTGAGCCATTTCTCAACCTTGTTTATCTTTAGCTTTTCCTGTTAGACCAGAGGGAGAGTAAGGGATATTATACCCAGCTTCTTCCAGTGAAGTAGAAAGAAAAATGCCAGAAATGCTTTAAGACAAACAATGCTACTTTCACAGATCTGGTTATATGCCCTTTTGGGGGGCAGGCTTTCTGGCTGAGTTCCAACCCCTGGTCCCTTGAACATCCATCATCTAGCTTAAATCCAGACTCTGTTCTTGGCCCAGGATACACAGTATACTTTGGGTATCCTAGCATGAATTTCTGAGTACTGAGACACATAATCCCATTTTACTTATTATCCCAAACAATCCTGTTGTCTCCTGAGCCTCCAGCTGATCCTTCACGCAGTCTTCTGGTTTAAATCCACTCAGTCCCAGAAGACCTGGGAGATGTGACAGACGTGTAGATTTCTGTAATATGGATACATTTTGCCCCAACTTTGAAAATCTCATCACTCTTTTCTTAGTACTAGGTAGGGATAAAAAATAGGAAAAGATAACCTGGAGATTTACTTTTCACTGGAGCCTGAAATTTTATCTGAAACATCTGAGCAGCATTTAGTTTCCTCTTTCTTTTTCCTGATAGTTTTTGCATCATAAATACCCTTGATTTTTTTTTCTCTAAATTATGCAAAAGTCAAACAGCTGACATTACAATATCTACATCTTTACAAAATGATCAGAACCACAAATACAAGAAGAGTTTTTATAAATCAAGAGACTAAAATTTTAATTTAACTTGCTTGGCTATTAGTTTTTTAATTATAAGTTGAATTATGCCTAGAAGACAAATTCAACATAATTCAATTCATTTAAACTCTGTCCATTTGTTGATTACAAACATAAAAGACCAAAAGTGATCCACAATCTGGAAGTATATATCACCTATATATAAGCTTTTGCACAATCTCAGAATATTCTGAGTTGGAAGAGACACACAAGAATCCTTTGATGTGTTACAGTTTAATAGCAGCTGTAAAGATCAGTATACAGCATACAGTCCATGGTTACTCTGTAAGCTGTATTTCTGGGATGTTTCTTAATCCCATTTACCATCTTAGAGATAAAGAAAAGCAAAGCATGAAACAAAATTATATTATTATATCTGTCTAATACGCAAGAAAAAAATAAATACATTATAAACTCTTTCTGGATGAATATAAAACTTCTTTCTGTGTTTTAAGTAAATTGCAAACCCAAAGGTCAGTATAAATTTAAGCTACTCTTCTGACAGACAAACTCAAACACAACAAGTGACTGAAACATACCTAAAAAGCTAAGATTAAAACAGATGCCTAATTAAGCATCCCTCATTAATGTAAAGTAGCCTAGGAATAGCTATAATTTTTCATCTTAATCATCTTGGTGTATTACTGATATGTGAAGTTGTTGAAAAGTGGACACTTTCATCAGATACCGAGTTAATTTTGCACACTTCTCTGAGTTAGGACACAAATGGAGATGATACTCAGCCTTCAAGGAACTGAAATCATTGCAGAAACTACTGTTCTACTGTCTATCAAACTTCACCAAAGCAACACAGTTCTCACTCAGAAAAACGTGGAACCTGTTTTGTATCTTCCATTTCACCCCAAAATAATCAAAGAAAAAAATGGTGCTTTTTTCGCCCTTTAGGTACCATATTCCAATGTTGTACGTGCCAAAGAAGAAGAGCTAGGTGACTTCCATCCATAAGGAAAGGATAAGATAAAAGGTTTTCTACATACAGAATTTCTTAGAGACAAAACAACTTCACCTTACTTTGTGGGGGGAAAAAAGCTCATAAACAAAAGATTAGCTATTAATAATGAACCAAAAAGCCAGATGGAAAATAGACGCAAACTGGTCTAATGTCAACATTTTATTTTTATTTCCTTTCCCTCATATTTCAGGGTAAATTTATTTAAGCTACAGAAAACAAGATTATGCCTTTTAAAAAGTATGAAATGGTGAAATTAGGATATTTACATAACAAATTATTTCATTATTTTTTTCAGCTAAATAAATATTGATTGAAAAACTCATAGGTGCTGATTATAGTCCTATGTCTTCTGAAAATATTATTTGCAATATTAGAAAATGTTCATTTACTCCTATAACACAAAGCAGTTAGTTTTGCAGCAATGAAGGGTCTCAGTGGAGTTATAAACTTCTCAGCATCACTGAAAAATAAGAGAGGAAGCAGAAAAAGCCAAATCAAAATATTAATACAGCTTTTTTAGCCACAAATTCCTAGTCCATCAACAATGGGTCACTATGGGAAGCTCCTCCTTCTCCTACCACCCAGTTGCATATCCCTATAATGTCCCTGCAAAGCTCTGCAATTGTTCAGGTGTGCAAAGTGATCAGTTTACAAGACTGCAACCTAGTAGAACATAGAAAGCCGTGTGGTGGAAACCTCACCTGTAGCAGATTATGAGTGAGTTGCTGAAAAAGAGGCAAGGGAGCTGTAGAGCTCTCTTAAATTATGAACCAGCTGTATTTGGTAAAAATGGCACATCACAAACCCTCTACTTTTTAATAACCCATTAAAAAGTAGCCACTGGATAATCATCTTGCCCAAACAGAACTCTTGTAATCTTTAGAAAGTCCAAAGAATTACGTCTTCTGAGAAGAGAGAAAAATCAGTATTTTTTTTAAAGCCTCAATTGTCTCATAGTCTCTCCACTTCATTTTGCTCTCTTCCTTTTCATAACACACAGAAAACTCAATTCTCTAAGCGAGAAACTATTCCAGTTTATAAAATATTAGATAAAATGCAACAGAATCATAAGAGTACTCAAAGTAATTTAGATGTAGGAAAGAATTTGGGAAGGGCTTGAGAAGTGGTTTTTCAGGTGTGAGAATCTCAGCAAGAGAAAACATTTCACAACCACTCTGGTTTTAACATGTGATAGAAATCTTCAGGGATCACCCTTCTCAGATCATATTCTGCTATCTAGCAAGACTTCAGATATATCTAGGCCACATACGACACTCCATCCACCCCCCATACACCTCGGTTGACCTGACAACTCTAAATATTTTATCACAGAGCTTTAAGTCCTGGCCTATTTCTTTAGGATATTTAGAATGTCAAGTAATCATTTGGCAGTGAACAACTTTTAATAAACATTTTCCCCCTCACTCTAGCCCTGTTTCAGGGCAGAATATTGGACCTTATTCCCGTCTCTGGGCCAAATGGAAGATTTCCTGATTTTTAGAGGTCTGTTTCCTCTCTGCTACTAAAAGCAAGCTATTGAAAATTATTGACAAATCCCACTAGCTACCAAATACTCTCTTAGCAGCATTAGTTTGCTTTTTTCATTCCCAGTATGTTTATCTTTGATTTCAAAGACTCAATTCCTGACAAATATCGAGTGTAAATACCTACAACCGCTAGTCCATCAGGTTGCTCTGTTGGCCACGCATCCCACCGGAGTTCAGCCTAGAGCAGTGCACTTGCAGCACATCATTCCCTTTTATGTGCCAGCCAGGGAAGCTGCAAGTAACCCTGCCAGGCAGAACCACACAGGGAACAGACTGTAAACCAGAGTGTGGAGGGGAAGAGCACAAATCCAAACACTCTGCTCTGGCAATTAGTGACAGAAAGAGCAAATCAAACACTTTAGTTGTGTGTATTCTCAAGAGATTTGGAGTATGATTTTTAGCCAGTGATCCTTCTGGGTGTGAGAATTTACCTTTATGAGTAGGAAAAGCACCCAGCTCAGAGAACTCAATGGAAACATTTAACATACAATTTACACAACTGACAGAGGATTTCCTGTAAATGATGAAGTGACCTTCAGATTATTCATATATAAATTGCAGCAGCAAATTTTCTTCCAAGACATTGATGTACACATAATGGCTATTTAAGGAACAGTACAAAATTCCTATGCAACTATTTACAAATCCAACACATTCCCTTGTGTCTCAGCTGATGGGCACATATCAAACCAAGATGACGGATTTACTGCTTTCTGTAGTGCAAGGCACCTATAAAACATTCAAGATGACAAGATCCACAAGCCATTCCCTATGTGGGGAAAAAAACCAAACTAAGGTATAAGAAAAAGCTCATCATGATGAGTGATATTTTATTCCTTATTTCTAGTTTCTTTTCTTTCTCTCTTCATGTCCAAAGAAAGTACCAGATGCAAATGATGTAACAAATTATGATCACAAACAAGCTGCATAAAAAGAAATTTGAAGAAAGACGTTTTTTCTCCCTTCCTTCATAAACTGGGTGATATTTTAGGCAAGATGAAAAAAATCCATCAGGTTATGTGCAAAATAAAGGAATAAGGCATGTTGCTGCTGTAACCAGAAGGCCACATCACTGTCTTGTAGCAAGAAGACACTGAAATGCTTGTCTCCCTCTACAGCTTCATCAGATAGATGACTAATAGGAATCTCAAGGGGTAGTCATAACAAGCAGCACTCTAGGTAGAACCTGTCTGTCGTCTGAAAAGGCATGAAAGTAGGCAGAATGTCCCCTTCTGATGTCCCAGACTTCTTTTGCCTTCAGGGCAAAGCTGAGAGAAAACTGAGAAATCTCAGGGTTGTGATACTCACAGAATAAAGATGAGCTCAGAAACAGACTTTCAGTTTCTATAACTGTTTGCATAACTTGAAACGCAATATAACACAGAACCACCAAGAAATAGAACAGTTTCTGACATGTCTATATAAGTGAGTTTTAAAGTAAAGGGAACCCGAACCTCAAGGGAAAGAAACTCATCATAACATTGAGAAACTCATTGTAACATTTCAAGAAGCCCCTCCTATCCCCCCGCCCTCCCAGGGCACCCTCTCCTCTTACAAGTTTATGTCAGTAAAAGCTGTGGAAGCTTTGAAACTACAGATAAGGTTCAAGTTAGGGCTCAAAAATGACACCTCTACTTCCTCTCAGCCTGGCATAGCTTTTTAAAGGGAACTTCATTGTCTGCATGGCTGCTATGGCAATGCTTCCCTACCACACAAACATCCACAGAAGAAGAAATTATTAGAGGCTGAGAAATATCTAGTCAGTGAGTCTTTGATTGTAGTCCTAGTTTATAAACAAACAGACCACATGAAAGGCAGGTTCACTTCTTTGTATAAAATCAGATACAGAGGCACAGAATTATTATAGCATATGTTTCATTCCTAACATGTGCATTCCAGAGATTCTCCTAAACGCCTTAAAATGGCCTGTTTTGAAAGAAAAAATCCCCCCTCAAAGGAAAAATACCATGATGTCACATTATTCACTAGATTACGTGTAGTCTAGATTGAATTGGCCTTCCTTGGTAATGCAAGGGAAACAAGATTAAATAAAAAAAGAATCTGTTAAAGGAAGAAAAACCTTGATCAATACAAAATCACTTGACAGATATGAATATAGTTTTTACTGCTATCAGGATGGATGGAGTGGGAGAGAGAGAAGGGTATCTGGATTTTTTTGTGAGTTTGAGGGTTTTGTTGGGTGGTGGTGGGTGTTTATGTTGTTGGTTTGGGTGGCTTTTTTTTTTTAATTCCACCGCTGTTACTCAGAGAGACTGACAGTCTAATAAGATCTACCTAGAACTGGATTGTAAGTTTATATTACACAGCATGTGTTCTGTCATTATTATACTGTATGGTAGGATAATGGTCTTAATACACAGTGCCAGAGGCAGAAGAGGCTTCTAAAAATCACTTAGGAATCAAAAATGCAGAAAATAATCAGATTTTTTTTTTTTACTATTGCTACTTACAAAAATACAAATTCAAAATTATTATTCTTATTATACAATGAGAGAAGCTATAACCAGCAGCACCCTGATCCAGGAACATCTGGAAATGAGTCAGTGCAACAAGCTGCTACTTCAAAAATACAGAATATCTGTTCCTTAAGAAGACATTAAATTTAAGGGAAATAAAAAATATGAGTCAAAGCTCATATCCATTATCTAGAGGTGGTGACGTAATACTCCTCAGGTCTCAAAGTGAAGCCATTTTCACTCATGATGAGAAAACTGTGTGAAATAAATTCCAATACAAAAGCTAGAACAGAATGAATGAAACTAGGACTTATAAAGGATAAACCAAAAAAGTACCTGAAAAAAAGAAGAAAAATAAAGGCTCTCTTGCTTTTAGGAAGAGAATTTGTTCTAACAGGGCCCAACTTTTAGAATACATGAGACACTAATAAAAAAATTTATTATATTAAATATCTGATTTCGCCTAATGAAAAAAAAATAGCATTGAAAAGGGAGGGACTATGGAGGTTATTTCTACAAAATTATCTTCGACTCTAACCAAAAGTCATACTCAGCACCACAGAATCAAATGATTAAACATACCACACCTATTTTAAGTATTGGTCTCCTAAAAGAAAAGAATGTATGTGTTCATTCAAAAAGTATATTGATGCCAAAGTGGTGACACGATTCTAGCTTTAGGGAAGACCAACAATTACTAGGCATTGATATGCCTAGGAACAGGAGAAGTCTAGCTCTCCTTATTCTAGCACCCCAAATTCTAAATGAGGGGGCGAGTACGGGAGTAGAGGCAACTGAAAGCATCCAGGTTTGGGGATGCTCTCCCCCTCCCCAGGGCTCTCACAAGCCCTTTCAGAGACAGAATATTAGGCCAGCTTGACCATAGTTCTTCTGGCCCAGAGGGCGTTGGTCATGACTCCCCCATAACTAGCTTTTACCTTCTTTTTAGGCAATTGCAGAAAAGCCTCCCAGCCACAGGAATAAGAGAATATGTAACTTACAAAAAACTTGCCTGGTTTCTGTGACACAACACGGCTTGTCTTGTCTGACTATTGGCTTCAAGCTAACAAGGTGCCTTCTGTAGGTCTTCTATTTCCCTCGTGCACTTCCACATCAGAAACATTGGTACTTACAGATGAGGGAAGGGAGAAATAATTCCTCTAATCTTCCTCATCTCTGCTGTAAATTTAATTTCAACAGCCTACCCACTCAATCTGGTTGAAAACCTAATGCAGCTAGAAACTACTCAGTCACTGAGGAAGATGACGGCATTGACCTCTCATCTTCATAAAGTCTGGTGTAAGATTCATATCAAATTCCAGTCAAGTCTTCAAAAATAAGGTAACATGTCTTCCCAATGTTCAACCACAGTGTGTCTTTTCAATATTGTATTTGATACTGCTTTCCATAAATTTTTTAGCTTGAGGTCATTTAACAAATCCACTTTATTTGAATAGCTTACTCTCAAGGAAGCATAAAATAAAGTTTACTAGCAAAATTACACTATTTGGTTTTATATCGGGCTCTGCCAGTAAGAACATTGTTTGCTATTTCCTTTTTCAAAATAATCACTGTTAGAAAACCTTAGACAGACAGAGCTCTCATTTAATTTGTAATATCCGGCTTGATCCTAGGCATTATATTGTTTAAAGGGCACATACTGGAAATTACATGTAATTGATTATGGCTGACTGTAATCAAGTTAAATGTTTTGATAAAACCAAAGATGTCATCACTGTTCTGCACCAGACTTGGCATTGCATTTTCCTCCCTCTAATATCAGAGTAATAAAAAGGACTAGTCATTCAGGAGAAAACACATCCAAAACTTCTGAAAAGGAATAACAGTTATAAATGTTGTTCTGAAGATGGAAATATTTAGCATCTGTTGGTTCTGGAATTTAGATCCCTTCAAAACAAGCAAGCATGTTGAGGACTGTAATGCATTTAATACTCCATTGAAGTGGTGTGTGCAAGGTGTGAGGAATTACTGTGAATTAACGTTGCAATTTTCAAGGTAAGAGCTAACTATATCAGGGATGTATCGCAGAATGCAAAATGCAATACTGCTGTAACCCTGCCTCATTAATGTTTTGCCTGTTTGCCTGAGCTATCTGCCTTTTCCTTTCCATTGGTAGTAAAGCAAAAAGGAAGTTTGAACCTTTTCATTAGAAAAAAACATGTTAAAAAGTAGCTATTTAGGTCTCAGTTCATTTGTCAAGTAAGAATGAAGGGTTAAGCTGACGAAGAACTACAAACCTATATAATACAAAAACCACTACAATTTCAGCCAAGCATCTGATAAAAACCAATATGGATACACTGAATTATGCGTGTCAGTGGATTACTAATCGCTGACAGCTTGCTATATGTGGTTCAAGGCTTTTGGATTTAGAACATTAAACAACTGAACAGTTTCCCACAGTTTATCAAAATACCACACACAAGCTTCTCTTGTCTAAGAAAAGGGTGGATCATGCAGGGATGGCATAGCACTAAACTTCTGGAAAGAGCTAATGCACGTTGTGTTAGCTTCCTTAGATGGTGTTAGCTTCAGGGCTTCCTGAATCACTAATTCCTGTTAATAGTCAGTCTGCTGTCTCTGCACTGAAACCGGTCCTGCCATCAAATCAACCAGTTTTACTTCAACATATTATCATGTTCTCACACTGAGTGCTATTGATCTGCTCTTTAGATTAGACACAACCCGGAGCAGAAAACAATTCTGCCCTGATCAAGTCACACATGGTAGAGCTGGGTTATGACTTCTGCCATCTCACAGTTGACAAATGTAGTTTTAGGAGATTTCAACTCAACTGCAACATAAATTCTTAAACAAATATTCATTTCTGAAATTACTTGAAAGTAAAAATATGCGAAATTTTGGGGAAATGGGAATGAGAGACTTCATGATAGCAGAATTCAATTGAATTTGCCAATACAGAAACAAATTCTGTGATTCTACTGTACTACTACTATTCTAATAAAAATAAACCAGGAAAATTCCAAGTGCAGTAGAACTGCCTGCTGGCAGATCTGAGCAAATAATGTTAATTACAAACAAGGCCTCACTCTAATTAAAAAACATCAGACCCAAGGTTCATAGTCCGTACATTTTTTTCCAGCTAGGTATTCTGCTGAATTGGCCTGAAAACGTTTGCCAAGATTGTTTGAACTCATTTAATTAAAGTTTGTAAAGTGCTCTATGATCTATCAGCAGAGTCATGCTACAGTAGGAAAGTATTATGTCAGATTTACAAAAATATGAATTTACCCATTCATCAACTGAATGAGGTTTCTCTCACTAATTGCAATAGGCTTTTAACATGATTTAATTTCCCACAAGTATTATATTTTGCTTAGAAACCAAATGAGTAAACACTACTCCACCCTATATCTACCAGTAACTCAATTGCAATAGCAGCTGAGGAATGTCTCCTTTTGTACATGGATTTAAAGATCTCTGTTTTCATATGCAAGTCAAAGTTCGCCTTCATTGTATTAAGGCTTCATCCAAGCTTAAGACTCTTTCTGTTATCTCAGCTGAGATAGTTGATTTTCTTACTTCCTTTTACAGAAAGAATTCAATATGATAATGAATTCCCAAGGAATGCCCCAGCCAAAGTTAGAAATATTGAAAAATAATTGGAGAGATGGCTTCTTTTTCTGAAACACAGTGTTATAATTTAGAGTTCAGTAGGCCTTTCTAAATGCATACAGAAAATGTGACATGGCCTAAATTGACAGCATCAAAGGCTAATAGAACAAGTTACTAGACTAAAAAGGAGAATGAATTTACACTCCAAAAATGGGTGGGCTCAATTCTCTGGAATTACCAATCTCAACTGCTACTAGATTGGTAAGAACTGGAGAAGCCATGTGCTGGGACTAATCATCTCACTGTCCATTTGGATTTGAACCTCATGGTATTTGAAGTATAGCCTGTTTTTGGAGTAGAGTGTAGTCTGCTCAGGGAATAAGGAGGGTTGCTTCTTTTCTTTCCTTGCTTCTTAGGAGGCAAGGAGCCTTGCAAATAGCGGTGTTTAAATCTGCTAGAAGAATTCCAACAAATAAATCTGTACTTTTACCCTGAATTTCTGCCTCATACAGGACTTCCTTAACCTCCTATTTCAAACCTAACGCCTTTGTTTCTCAACCCTCATTATCAGTACTCCCCGTCCCTTCCACCAGTCTCTGTGACTCCTCACACAATTCCCATTTTCTTCTCATACTCTTGCTAGTAATTTCTCCTCTAATTTAACATTTTATGAACTCTACCTCTGTACTGCATTTAATACCACCTCATTTCTGCACTTCATTTGCTTACCTTCACATTTAATACAGGATTAAATATATAATAAACCATCTTCATGGCTATAAAAACCATACTTTGAAATTGTTTCTCAACAATGAGGCAAAAAGAAAAAATTAGCAAATACTTTACAGAAGCAAAAGAAGAGAGGGACTGACTACAAAACAGAGCTACAATACAGCTAGCTTTAAAAATCTAAGGATGTCTAGATATTTTTAAATTACTTGCACTAATTCAACATGACATTTTGAAAAACATGAAAGGAACAATGTTTCATAAACACATTCCTACCTGTCCTCTATGTGCACTAAAATTGTGTTCTCTCTTCCAGTCCTGAATATACGTAAAATATACATTCAGCAGAATTTCGCTTTTCCCACTTCAACTATTCTGTGATTCTGTGAAATGCTATTTTTTAAAGTTCTTTAAGGGCCCTATTTTATACAGTAAGCAATATTAAAAATTAGATGCTATTTGCCTTAATAGCAAATGATTTAAACCTCTACCACATAACGTTTCATGGAATCATAGAATATCCTGAGTTGGAAGGGGACCCATCAGGATCATCAAGCCCAACTCCTGACTCTGTACAAGACACCCCAAGAGTCACACCCTGTACCTGAGAGCATTGTCCAAACACTTCTTGGGCTCTTTCAGGTTTGGTGCTGCGACCACTTCGCTGGGGAACCTGTTCCATTGCCCAGCCACCCTTCAGATAAAACATCTTTTCCTGATAGCCAGCCTAAAACTCTCCTGACACAACTTCAGGCCATTCCCTGGGGTCCTGTCACTGTCACCACAAAGAAGGCTGCAGCGTCTGTCCCTTCTCTTCCCCTCATGAGGAAGTTGTGATTTCGGTGAGGTCTCCCCTCAGTCTCCCGTTCTCCAGGCCGAACAGCCCAAGCGACCTCAGCCACCCCTCACACAGCTTCCCCTCAAGGCCCTTCAGCATCCTCATGGCCCTTCTCTAATCCCTAAATGTCTTCCTTACATTGTGGGAGCCAGAACTGCCCCCAGCACTGGAGGTGTGGCTGCCCCAGAGCGGATCAGAGTGGGACAATTCCCTTCCTTGCTCGGCTGTGATGCTGGGCCTGATGCCCCCCAGGACAGGGTTGGCCCTCCTGGCTGCCAGGGCACTGCTGGCTCAGATCCAACTTCCCACAGACCAGGACCCCCAGGGCCCTTTCCACAGGGCCACTTTCCAGCATCTCATTCCCAAGTCTACACACACAATCACATCTGAACTTAAATCAATTCGTTCATTTGTTTTATGCTCTTAAGCAGTCACTAGGGAGATTTGAAAACACCTGAGGTTTAGCTCTCAGTAGGCAAGATCCTTTTTCAAAAGGGTTTATCTTGTCATAATTGGACATTTTATTATAAGACTCAATACAGCATTTTACCTTAAGATGAAAATCCTACTCTCTGGGAACTGAGATCACATTTATACATCTGGATCAGCAAAGTAATGGTATTCTCTGTGTGGGAGAGGTTGAAATTTTTAAAAAATATAATTCTTCACTGAAAATTAAACAGATTAAAATACTCTTTTAATTGGAAATTGCATAAATAAAAAATTGGAGGGTGGTGGAATTTTTTTCCTGGGCTTCAGAGAGATGCTCATATTCTGTCTTTACCCAGATAAAACCATTACTATGTAGACCAATAAAGAGACAAAATTGTTTCGCCAACAATATTAGATTAGTATATTACTTTTCTGTGATGACCAAGTTACTAAAGTGAGGAGACCTTGTTCCAGGAAAGCAAGGTAAACTCAATACATTTCAGAAACCTGGAATTATAACAAAGTTTTGTTTCTTCACCTCTGTATACACCATCTCTAATCTTCCACCGAAAGTCATATCAAGATTTCTAATCCTTTTGTACAACCTTCAGCAATTCCATGATTTATTACAAACATCAAAGTTCATTAATCATAACCACTCAAAGTACAGAGGCTTCAAGTTTGTTTTCAGTATATTGCAAAGTATTTTCCACCTGAAGAAAACTGTAAATGTATATTCACTTACCCATTTAATGACCCACAGTGATTTTTCACTTGGTATGTGTAGTACCCATAAAACAATTGTCCACAGAAAATCCTCAAGTTAAAAGTGTAACCTACTAGGCAGACCAAAAGATACACAGTTCTTCAGACAGTGCTGAACTGGGATGCAGGAGGTCATTTGTGTGCCCTTAAGCAGCCATGTGTACATAAGAACGTGGGAATTAACACATTCCCTCAATAGGTAAATTACATATAGAACATAGTTTAGCAGACTCCTTTGAACAAACACTTCATTGTCAAGAAACTGATAAAGTGTTATACATTTTTGAAACACCTCTGGCAAGTGGCATTAAAAATATCAGCTCCATTCATAATCTTTAAAAAAAGTATCTTTAAAGGACTACAGAATCCAAAAAATCAATTTCTGTCCCAGACCCAAAAATGAAAACATATTTTCATTTTTCCATAATTAAAAAAATTTACATGTTTTCAGGAGAACAGCATGATCTTACATTATAGAATAAGAATAAGAAATTTGAGAAGAAAGCTAATTTCTATTAAAAGAAATTAGAAAGGAAGGAATTAATCAGTTCATCTTAAACACTTGAATGTTTGTTGTGATTATCCTCTCATTTATCTTCCAGGTCAGACAAAAAAAGCAAAATACACAATAATATCACAGGAGTATATTGCATTCTTGTTCACATTGTGACAAGAGTTGTGGTTACCACTTTTACTCAATGAGAAGTGCCACAGTATCCACTCTGAACTACCTTAGCATTTACCTGTTTTTCAGAGATCAGATTCCTCTGAAGGTTGAAGCTAAGTATCCAGTGATGATCGACAGATTTACCATTCAATTTTTTTATCTGTATGTTGTTTTCCAGAGCACAGGTGGAAATGGGATGCACTAAAGTATTGACTGCTTTGTTAAATCTTTCAGATTCAGTCTTTTTTTAGCATTATTGATCCAGGGCTGAGAATAGTACATAGACCTTGGCAACATGGCCAAAAAGGGACCAAAGGCTACTGATGAACAGCTACTGCCCGGACTGCTTCTAGTTGTAAAGTGATACAAGATTTCACCATGAGGATAATTGATGTTTCCTAGTGGATCTGAAAATAATACTATTTCCTAAAGTATATAGTACACACATAAAAGCTCTGCCCTTCCAGAGGAATGCAGACACTACAAAGTATGGACTAGATAACAGTTGGTGCTACCAAGTGCAAGAAACACTGAAGCAAAAATACGAAGGGTAACTACTAAACTCCGAGTCATTACATTTTTAATGGATACAAGAACTCTGAAGACAGCAAAACAATAATTACTAACAATACATTTGTAACATGCTAATCAACTACAGATGTACACAAAAAGGGAAAAGCAGTCCTCTCTGTTATCTCTTGAGGGCTATCAAGGGAACACAAAATGTAAATATTCAATTCTAACAGATGTCAGACCTCATGAATATATCAATTTTCATCCCTGAACAGGTATTTTTAACAGCCCAGTGGGAGTATACACATTTCAATAAATATCCACATGTTCAAAAACTAAGAACACTTCTTATGTGTAAGAAGACCACTACATTAGAAAGATTATTTCAAGAAAATACTCATGGAAGAAGTCAAGCTTACTTTTGTAATTAAACTTTATTTGAAACTAAAACAAAAGGCTTCCTAAAAGAGATGCTTGTAAAGTTTTCAGAACAGTTTTCACTCCTAACAGCCATGAAAGATTTAGAAAACATTTATAATATTTGACTTCATTCAAATGCAGAGAACTATTTTGGTTCTTCCTTTCCACAAAAAAAAAAAAAATCAGTGTAATAAGACAAACAAAGGCAAAACATGATGTTAGAAATGGTTTGGGCTTTTGCTCTCATTCATATAAGATACCATATTATCATCTTTCTTCCATTCAGTTGTCCACAAAGAATTTTTTTAAGAAAAGGTAAATATTTTTCTTTGCGTATTATCAGTGAGGTTGACAGCAAAAATCAGTGATACAATACATCAAATTTCTCTTTGTTCTACACAGAGATTTTCATGAACCTGTTCTCAAAAAGGTGTTATTTGCAAGAATACTATTTCTATAAACTCATAATTGTTTGTGTGCAACATGCAAATTCAGAAAATTCTCAAACAGTTCTAACATTCCAAATTTTTTTTCCTAAATTTATCATAACTTCTTCTGAACTTGTTTTGGGGAAGTGAAAAGTATTTCTGGAATTTCTGATTGATCCCCACCCTCCCTTCCCCATTTTCAGCCCACAAATATTTGAATTTCTTTTTCCAAAGCAAGAATTAAAAATTCTTTTTATTGATGGACTAACTTGCTACTTAAGGAAAAACTGACAGAGAAACAATCAAATGAAACAAATGAAAAGAAAGCTGACCCAGTGGGAAAAACCTAGAGAAGATATTTTTCAAGCTTATTGATAAAGTGGTAAAAAGTAAGAAGATTAATCTAAAGGAGAGAAAGCAAGCACAAGCTCAGTCTCAGTACTTGAACTTGAGCCAGATGTGAGAGACAGTAAAATGCAAAAACATAGCAAAAAGAAAGCACTTGCTAAAGTTACCATTTCACTTCTGAAGACCTCATCAGGGAATCAGAAGTGCTTTAAATGAGCAATGATTGGAAGGAGAAAGATTTGTGGACTCCTCTGCCTGTTGTAATATCATGACCTAGTTAAGAAGATATATGAAAAACATGATACCAAGGACTTCTGTTCTAATTTCCTCTTAAAGTCTAGCCAAAGTGAATGAACTTTTTTTTTGTTTATGCTATAAAGTCAGCAGGTAAAAAGTTATCTAAGAAACAAAGGAAAACCAGTGAGAGACAAAATAATTTTTCATTAGCAGATGAAAACTCAATTAAACAAAATTAACATTACAAAGCAAGACAGTTATTCATACATTAAATTCTCAAGGAGAAAAGAGAAAATGCTTAAAACCAAATATTTTGTGTTCAAACAGACTCAACATCAGCACAAAACTTTGAACAAAAATGTCAATTTTGAAATTATATTTCAAGACAGTAAATGAATAGTGTCTGGAGACCTACCTGGATAGGTAATGAGGATTAGATTCAGTTTGGTCATGAGATGAAGAAAAATAAAAATATCATCTGACACATAGTGCAATATTGCAAGTATTTTCTGGATTCGTCTGTCACCTTCGAAAATTTCACCCTAAATCTCCAATTCTCTGCTAAGTGAGACTTCATTAATTTGATTTTAGCAATATGTACATACACAGAAGAATCCCACAGATACACACATGAGAAATCACGGGCTAGATATATCCAGCTGCCATCCCAAAAAATGCTCTTCAAGAACCACACAAATATCCAAATATCCACTTTATATGCTCAATTGGAAGTTTGAAATTTAGTAACTCAAGTAAAATACAGCAGGCAGGCAAACAGTAATAAACAAAGGTAGTTCCTACTATCACTACCACAACAAGTGAAAAGAAAACTTTCAAAGTCAAAAATTAGAAAAAAAATATTCACTGAGTTCTAAATTTATATATGAAATTCAAACACTTAGAATTTCCTTTCATGTGACAAATACTGACCATACAGAATCTAGAAGAGTTCCTACAGGATCCAAGACCTAATTTATGTCCTTTAAAAACTGTAAGATCCAAAAGTTAGACAGCAAAACTGCCCTTCTAAGTCACCATCTAGTCCCACATGGGCAACAGGATTACTGTAAGCAAGAACAATATATTATCAGTTTCCAGTGCAATTTAAAGTAAGTGTAAGAATTCCTTAAGAAGAAAAATTATCTCACACAGGAAAAATATTTTGGGAAATGAACTGCACAGCAAAAAGAGAGAGTGTGCAAATGAAAGAGAGACTAGTGAGGACTTTGGGATTTGACTTGAAATTGCTTGCAGCTGAAATAAATTAAAGAGCCTGTTAGGAGACAAATTTCTTCTGAATCTGGAGAAACAATAGAGAACAGAAAATGATGGAAGCAAGAATAAGGTTTTTCAAGATATACTGGGAATTTTCTTTTCCTATTCTACTCTCTCCTGCCAGCCACACACAAAAAGAACTAACCATTTCAGCAGAAGAAACTTAAGCAAAACAAAATTTTCTCTCACAGATTGCAGAAACACTCAAAAATTGGCAGTTTCAGTGAATCTTCTTCACTGTTTCTCTAGCTGCAAAAAGGGGGGCAAAAGGGAAGAAACTTCCCTGAAAACAAAGCAAGCTTTTGTTCTGACAGAGGAATATGGACAAAAACACATCCTCTCAAACCTCAAAACCAAACTTCAGTTATAAATGCTTCCTAAAATTTGTACTTTTTTTTCCCCAGCCACAAGTTCCAGAATTAGCATTTTAAATGGGTCACCTTGGTTTACTGCAAAGCACATCAGCCCTTTAGCTCACATAGTGTCCATACACACACATCCCTTTTGAGTTCACCTGTTTTTTCTTAACATAATTCTACACCTCATGAACACCAAAAATGGCTTTAAATTTTAAACCAATCTGACTGACGCAGAAATACTTGATAAAAGCTTGAAATAAATGTCAGACATCAGGATTTATTCTTCTCAAGAACTTTAGAAAAAATTCCGAATTAGTTTTGACATTTCCAATTTTAAATTCATTTTCAATATTTAGCTTCATTTTTGTTAAGGGCATTCAATACTGACTCAACTGCTGTTAATTACAGAAAAGCAAGAGAAAAGCTAACCTTGCACTAGTGACAGACGTGAGCAGTGCAACACAGATGTATGTACCACTTTTCTTATCAAGATATGACTCTCCTCACAGCAGCATTTTCTTACAGTGATATACAAAGTCCCTTAACCAGAATGCATGAATGGCCCAGTGAATTTTTTTTTTTAAAACCATATACCAACATAGATCTACTCAAACATGCAGATGCAGAAATGCACACATGAATGAATTCAAACACATACTGAGAATCCTTCTATTTTTCAGAACAGCATTTCTTGTGTATGGATGGGAAAAAACCAAACATAACAAAAAGCATCTTTTCCATATATTTGGGAAGAAATGCAAAAATAAGAATTGAACTCACTCAGCAAGCATCAAAACAAAAGCCAGGATTAAAATGTAGATATCTACAATCCCATAACAGTCCAATATATTAATTTGTCAATGCTGCTCTGGCTTCTGAGGTTTTTTGTTTTCCCTACAGCCTTAGGTTATATTGTGCACCTGCACAACAGATGGCAAAGCCGTGGGCCACTGCCTTAAAGACCCAGCACAGGGACCTGCAGCCTTCTCCAGACATCTGGATAATTACCAAGGGAATTTCCACCAAAAACCTATGAACCTATTGTCTAACTCTCTCTGAAAAGGGGCACTTTTTTAGTATGTTTTCAGTGCAAGATGAAGGAAAAATTGTAGATTCACCGACCATATTAGAAAACAAATTGGGATACTTGAACAGTGAAACATTTTCTGTGACCACTTTGGCAAGAGTAGCTTCCCAAGGGAAAACAATTAGAAGCAAATGATACAAGATGAACAAGGGCAGGTTCAGATCACACGAGAGAAAAGAAAAGAATCTAGTAAAGAAACACCGTAAAGCTTATACCGGCCTCAACTCACCTTTTAATAAGTTTCTGTTGATTAGAAGTTTCTTATAGTTCATGAAACTTTGAATTATTCTGATTCACTTAGAAAAGAAACCAGAAATTTATATTTAACTTTCCTTTTTCATTATGTCATCCACAGAACAGACCTACCCCTTTACTGGGTCTCACTTGGCAAAGCAGCCATATTTCAGCAACAGCTCAATCCAAGCCTGCTATGGTGCCAGCTAGTGATTCTGCATGTTTTGTGTCAAAGTGAAAAAAAATGCTTACAGGCTGACAGGTTTGTCCTTCTATACTTAAAACAGGTGAAAAGGCAGAACAATAAAAAGCTGTTCAAAGAGCAAGACACATAGACAGGGGTTTGCTTGCATATGGTATTTACCAAGAGATCTCTCAGTAAAATGTAATAAACCAAACACATCCATTTTTAACTTCTACTGCTTGTGAGGTTAAAAGACTGCTTACTCGGTTGAATCTTCTACCATCTTTTCAAAGGGTCAGTGTTTGTGGGAACCCGGACCTGTTCTGACAGGAATATAGCAGTGCTATTAGAAAGCCAAAATGTATGATACTGAGTATTTTAAATCAATGCTTTGCATCATTAAAAATAAACATTTATCCCAAAACTCCATTGACTGTTTCTCGTTGGGAAAACAGAACACTTTTGCCTATTTCAGTTTTCCTTCATATGTTTCTTCTTTCTTTTTACTGTTCTATATCACATGAAAAAAAAAGAGAAAAAAGAGGCCAGATGAAAAGAAACTGCAACACAGAAAAAGAAGCAAACACACCAGAAAATCTCCTTATTTTTTAAAATTTTCTTCTCGTTAAGAGAAAATCCATGGAAAATTAGAGCAAAACTAAATTCAGTTCATATTTTGAGGCTTAAAATACTATTTCTATAAGCATTACTGCAGACCATAGTAACAAGTTAAATCAGTTGAAACTGTGCTGAAGCAACAGTAGAAAACTAAACAAAAGTCAGAAAAACTGTACCATGATTATCATTATTTTAAGATGTAATACTCAAAAGAGGACCTACCTTTTCCTTAGTGGTGCTTACAATTAGAGACAGAACACCAGACAAAGCTTGCAACATTAATGACTAAATAGATGAAAGGGGAACCTTTGAAATCAGTGACACAGACCTCCAAAAGGGTCTATAAAAAAAGAAACCTCAGATTAATTGACCAGTATGTTGAATCATTTTTGTAGAATATCCCAGGATTCGTGATTTTGCATAACATGGTGACAGCCAGGCAAGGTGGAAGAAAAACTGAAAGAAAGCATACAAAAAAGCTTCTTTTGTATCAGACATTGATATATAATTGAGATCAGACATTGTCTGATAGACAGAAAAACTTGCATACTGCAAAAATGAGTACAGAAAAGATACAGCTTTCTCTTACGAACAGTATTTCCTCACATAGCCAGATGCTCTTAAGTCCTCAAAACTGAGCACCAGTAAGGCTTTACTTCATTATTTGCACAAAAATTATCTAATTAAGTAACTTTACCTACATTTTTGGCATCACCCCCAAAATAAAGCATTCTGCAGGAATGTACAATCTATATCCCATATCCAACTTCTACTGTCTACAATCAAGGCAATCCAAATAAATTTGGTGTTAAAAATCAATCTGCTTAGTGACTCAACAAGCTGGGAGAAGGTGAAGTTGTCTGAGTCACAGAAACAACTCAACACTGTGCAGGCAGATTTTGTTTTATTAACTAGAACTGTGTAGGATTTAATGATCAGAATGAACCCGCTCTTTATGAAATGAAGTCAAAATCTTCCTAAAGCGAGAACATACACACATCTGTCAAATATAATCAGGAGAGTCCATGTACTGCATATAGGTACATGGTGCCTGTATTCTGACAAGTAACAAAAAATCCAAAAGCTGTATACATGGATTCATGAGGTAGAGGATCCAGTTGTGTACTCATCATTGCTTGAGATACATCAAACCAGAAGAAAGAGCAAAAAGAGTGTACAAAAAAAAAAAAAAAACATGTTAGAGGAGATGTCTGCAACAAAGAGTTTGCGGTCACTTTGGCATAACTGGATTGAAGCAGGTAGAGAGTAAGATGGTTTCACTAAAGAGTTACAATTTCAGACATATTTAAAACACTAATGTTGTATTCTTCATGGATTTCAAAGACCTTGGGGGCTTGGGAAAGCCTAAGGCTAAGTGTCAGAATTATTTTTCTGTAGTAACTCAGACGATGTTAAAAACGAGTCTGCTTTTTTAAACTGGACAAAGTCCACAGAGCTATATGCAGGGCCTTCCGCCCCTCTAAACAAAGTATTTTTCTTTCAGAGAATGCCATAATACAAATAATTTGATGGTTTTAGTCTATTAAACAGTAACAACAATGACCTAAAAATTACAGTTCTAAATCTGAAGTTGATGTCAAATTCATTATTTACTGATGAAATCATACAGAGGACTGCTGCAGCTTTCTCATCAAATCTTAACAATAAACTTCACCTGTTGCCCAAAACAGTATAGCAGTTACTCATAATGCAAGCGTAGCAAGGATACTCTGATTTGACATGGAAAGTTGCAGGAACAGGGCAAGAAAACCCATTGCCACAAAAAAAAAAGTCTTCCAATCATGATGCTGCACTGAATCTCAAAAAGCCTTACCTCACACATATGCCACAGGATTTATTCCCTATGCCTCTGTCATCTGTCCTCAATAGTTGCTCTGTTTGTTCCTAACCAAGGAGAAAAACTAATACTTCTCCCATTAGCTGTCTCCAGCTCACAAGACCTTCTCGGAAAAAAGTGTTCAAAAATAGAATAGAAGTTTTGAGTACAGCCATAACCTCCTCTAGTGACTCAATGCATCAGAGAAATGAGACTTCTTTTAGCACACTGTAGCCTAGTACCACACAAAACTTTCCCTCAGTTCTTTTCACAAGAAAACAAAGCATTGAAACCTAATATTTCACACTTAATTGCACAGCAATTCCCACAATGAGGGACAGTGAACGACCATAATCAAGTCCACATCATCTGGGACAATGAAAGTCTACCTACATTTCTCCAGATTCCCTAACAGGCTAACTTTGGCTGTGCTAACTTCAATCATATTACAGCCACTCAGAATTTGTTATTACTTGAATTTTGCCTAAAATGCCAACAGCTTTTGACATAAAACTTCTGTTGCTTCTGAGAGACCTATGAGGAAATAAAAACACCTTTGCTCCGCCCATGTTAAACAAAGGATGCAAGAATAAACGGCTAAAAAAATTATGGTTATGTTAAAATACATTAACAAATACTACTTACATTATCATAATGTTCAGTAACTTAACATTTCAAAAGAAAATTAATACAAAAATCAATAGAAGTCAAAAGATAGATACAAAACATTATTAAAGATATGGAAATACTCTTATATGAAACTATAATTTAAAAGTATGGATGAAGGAGATTATTCGTATTTTTCTAGGTAGAAGATTAATAATGAGCAGTTACTGTAGAAGCCTTCCTCCCTCCAAATCACTATTGCACTAGGAATAGATCTAATCCAGGTTGACTGGATCACTTAAACAAGGCAGATACTACCCTGAACAGTCCTGCCACTCTGTGTAGAGTTGTATCAATATCAGCAATTTTGGTAAATAAATCAGCAGGGAAAAAGTACCAGGAAGTACGTAAATGGCTACTACTTCTACTTACTGTATTGCGATAGCTACAAACATACAGACACACACTGATAGGTTTATCCGATGATATAATTTTCTTTCTTAGCACAGATAGATCATCCAAGTCACACAAAATCACAGCATTCATTACCATCATTTTGTGATGGTAAGCTTTTTAAAACATGGAACAAGTAATAGCATTGAAAGTATTTTTCTTACCAGAGTAAAAACGTGAGTATGCAGCCATCTTTCTTTAGGGAAAATGTTACTATTTATGTGAGAGAAGTATAGCCGCCTTGCGGTTCTTTTGCACCTCAAAGAAAGAGAAACACATTGCAAGAAAAGCTTCGCTAAAGCTTCTCTGGGGAATGAACAAACCAGTCCTTCCTTCTCCACAGGTGGCATGTTAATCACCTGCTGCAAGCTCAGGCTGAACAGCTCCGATCAATGCCTCTGGAGAGCACACTCCCAAGCACGGACGGCCCTATAAAATGTGCTGCAGCATCGCTCGTGGGTTGCTCCAAGGCACATTTTCAACATCCAAAATCCCAGCTATTTCTCTTGATGAGACTGGTTTACAATAAATGAAATAGAAAAACAATAAAGGCAGAACAAAGGATGAATTAGGGCAATTATTACTAAGCAAAAAATGATGACTCAGATTAGCTTGTTGATGAATGACAAAAGCTTGATAACTAAACTCATTGTATCTTCACTTTGTTCCGTGAATTTGTAGCAGTTATGGGGCTGTTCAGCCCAAATCAATTTGTTAGGAAATTAACTTTAATTATTTGTTTAAAATCAATGCAACTTCAAAGCTGATTCTAACAGCTTTTCAGTATGCTAGTGAGAAAAAGAGGAAAATCTCTATACTGCTAATAGGTCTACTAACTCTCAAATCACAAATATAAAGAGAGATTTTAAAAACTATCTATTTCTGGAAGTCCCCAAACAATTTCTGTGTGAGACACTGGGATATGCAAGAGAATTACACAAGCATACACAAACACAAGGTATCCTTAACAGAAACAATACTGTCAAGTCCAGGATCAAGCATAAGTTGTCAAAGCCCATTATCTGCCAATAAAAGGGCGCAACTGGAAAAGTTCAGAGAAGCAGAGCTTAAAAGTGTAATTTCAGCGGGTCAACTAAGAAACAAGGTAAAATCCATTTCAAAGAGTATCAGTAATACACCAAAAATGTCCCTTGAAAACAATGAGACTTGCAACAGGTGCTGAGAGGAAGGTGTAGCAACCTCAAAATCACACCAAATAATGAAATTGTATGCCATAAAATATTGATAATTTTTCCCTGCGAATTTATGTTTGTTAGCCAAGGAGGCTCTTAAAACCCAATTTGAAAACCCATTATACTTCTGTACTCTGGATCCAGTTATATCCACCAATACTGTGTCCTAGGCAACATGCACCTTTCACTTTGTCCTCTGTTTCACAAAAAAACTCCTACTTGTAATAAGTCTAAGCTTCATCTCTGAAGAAATACATACCTTGCTAAAGGACAGCAGCTTTGGAAATTAATTCTGCAGTGGTTGCAAATAAGTTCAGCTGAAACAGAAAAGACTAAGGATCTTTTTCTTGTGCTTCTTGGCACCAATAAAAAATTAATTCATAATTCTCTTCCTGGGAATACAAATAATCAAAGTTAAAGCACAGACCATCTATGCCAAAGCATCCCCTCAATTTCACCTCTGTTCAAGCTTGTAATGGAAGTAATTTTGCTTCAAAAAACCCCATCCTCCCAACTACTGGAGTTTTCATGGAGCCTCCACCTATCACACTGAAGTAAAAAAAAAAGTCATTATAAAAGAAGTAGCAAAAATCTTTTCTTTACCTTCCTTCAATTTCCAATAGCAATAACCTCTCCATTACAAAACCTTTTCTAAATATCAACAGAAAAATATCCCCACCTCCTCTCCCATCCTGCTTCTGTTATTTTCTCCATCTCATAATTAAGTTATTCTACATGATTCATATCTATCCCTGTGACTATTTTAACGTCTATGAAAACTGAGTTGTATTGAGAAGTCCACTTCAGAGCTCTGTTTTTTGCTGTCTACTATCTCCTGCGTCATTTTGTCTTTCACAGAATCAGGATTGCATGATCAGATTAGGAATTTATAAGTAGGTTTGAAATAAGTAGTTAATATCTTGCCTCTTATCCGTGCAGAGTCATTGGTCTTTTTACATCACTTCTTTCCCTGCACACAAAGGAAAATGTGTGTTGAAAGATTTACTCTTGTCAGATATCACTGTTTATCTTTGTCCTCTGTTGAATTTTGCTTATAAGGCTCCTGCTCTCTCCCAGATTGGTAGATAGCCCATAAGGTATCAAAGTGCAAGAGGTTGTGCCTAAGAAAATAATAGCACTTTAAAAGTATTCATCAGGTTTTGTGCTACCCTGGAGAAGAATTTCACACTTCAGAGACAGAGAAATCAGGAATGACTTATCAAGCCGCTTGTCCTGGGTATCTCAGTGGCAAATTCAAGAACAGAGTGCAAATTCTTTACTATATCCATTAGGCAACACTCTTCAAAACCAAAAGTCAGTATCAACAGAAACTCCTTTGGCCACTTTTCCTGTTTAATGAATCTTTCTGATCAAGCCTGATACTGCGATGTCCCACTACAAAAAAAAAAAGAGATTATTTCTTCTGTGCTAGTGTACTGCAATCTTGATCTGAAATGACTTCATGTCATTTCTGTACTTCATGAACAGTCAGGGTTTGGGCTGTTTGCCACCTGTTCATTCATGCAGTATTTCAAAGGGAAAATCAAAAACTAATCTAAATTAACAATTTTGTGATTTGAGCTCTGCAAGTCATTTATCTCTGAAGATTTAAGATACTTTGGCTATCATAACTACCATATTTTTATTATCAAGTGAACGGTGTAAGGAAATTTTATTTTCAATACAAAGTTTCAAATACTAAGAGCCACAGACACTCTTTGCTAAATACCTGCAGCTCCCACTGATTTCACAGGAGCAGTGAGTAGCCAAAATCTTGTGACTTTTTAGAAAGATTAAAGTAATGGCAACAAATCAAGTAACAGTCTGGTACGCCAATGATCTGTTCAGGATTTTGTGAGGTCACTACTATGCATTTTTCAGAATTTTAACTGCCCACTTATTTACTTCATTTATCATCTGATTCTAGGACATTGCATTTTTGCTATAGGCATTATTCAGAGAGGCTTAAAAACAAGAACAGAAGTGATAAGTACATTCTATTTGGTCTACTCTTTGATATTCTGTTCTTTCACTCTTGCTTCATGAGTTACAAAAGTAACATTTTGAAGGCAAGAAATGAAACAGCTACTATTTGAATAAGTTTCTTGAAAAAGGACCCGGCTTGTGGGTATTCAAATAGAATAGATAGTCCAGCACATATTGGTTCTGAGACTTTATGATTGATAGGAGCTCTGAAACCTAATTGCAATAGTTAGAGAACAGTAGGTTGGTATTATTCTCCTGGAAGCTGGCACCATTCATAGGTCATGATTCTAACAGGAAAAGGTTAGGGCAGTATGAAACATTACACATTTTTTGATACCTTTTGCTTTATCAACCTACTTTGAACAAGAGATGTAGAAGTGATACTCATTCAGTAACCACTACAACCTGAAATAAAGTTACTGACTAAAGAGAAATTTAAGCTTGGGAGAAAAATCCCGAAACTTTCTGTCCCAGTTCTCTAGAACCAAGTATTTTTAAGATAAAAGGACCCAAAGTAAGATACAAATACTATAAGAGTAATTCTAGCACTAATATTTTGATCTGCCTAAAGGAAATTAAAATACAGGACTCATAAACCAAGGATTCAATCTTAAATTGATCAGCACAGCAGCAATTAGGAAGCTTCACTTTGTTCTGCTTCAAAATTTAGTTCCAGAAATTAAGTGGCAGTCAAGAATTTAGCAGAGCCAGAGAAATCTAAATACTGTGCCGGGAAAAGAGGAAGACATTAAGTAAAAGTATTTGGAATTCCAGTCAAGGAATTCACTGCAACTTCCAGGACTGATGTAAAATGGTGGGAATTTGTAGTTCTAACCAGTTTGACAATTGGCTCACCTTTGTTAAAATGTGCTTTTGTATGTGAATGTCAGGATCTTGCTTAGTGACTCTGGATACTGAGCTCAGCTCGTTATTCTGGAGAAGGCACCCACCTAAAATCATAACGGAAATTGCTTCCTTAGTTGACATATTAGTATGCTAAGGCTGAAGCATGCCACAGGGTAAACAACCAGTCTTTCATACAGGTTTTGAAAATAATCTAGGCTATTCAGAGTTCAATCCTGCTGCCCAGAAGCTGAAATTCAGACATGCCTAAAGCTGGTGGTTTAATTCAGAACTAATCCTGTTCACAAAATCAGAGATTATATGGAAATAAATTCTGGAAATCAATTGGCAATCAAGGTAAAATGGAAAGGGCATGCAGGCAGTTTCATTTCATTTAGAGAATGAAGGGTCATCTTGTTTAATAGTGTTACTGTTTTCCCTTTACCTTAGGAGTCTTTCTCTAGAAGCTCACTGAACAATTAATTATATTTTCACTTTATTATTATAGCCTGACATCTCTGACCATTAAAAAACATTTATCACTATGAATTGTGAAATGATGCAAAATGGAGCAATGATCCATTTCCAATTTGAAAACCAGAAAGGCTGGAAGAAGAGATGATGGTCAGACCACTGTTCAAATGCTTGAGTCTTTCATGCTCAAAGTACAATGTTATTCCTTAAACTAGGCTTTCCATTCTCTTCTTTGGGTATTTAGGAAAGAGCACTAAAGACAGCATTGGATTAACATATAAAATGTAATGTGGCCAAAATATGAAGTCACTACTTAACCCTACTGTTCATAACACACTCTATTACCTCTCTGCTTTTCTTGGAGAAACAGGACAAAAGCAAAAGTATGGTTTTTTTCAGTGCTTTATAATTAAACATATTTGTAAAATTGAAATCTGTGTGTCAGGGTTCACACATCCAAATAGAGAAAAGCAGAGGAAGGTCCCTTATTCAAAGAAAGAAACGGGTTCAAACATACATTCAGACTCTGACACACCTCCCTGCATTGAAAGTACCCTGTAGAAGCTGTTCATTTCCTATATAGCTTTTTAATGAGAGCTTTTTAACATAAAGTTTCCCTCATCCTCACCTATTTCTGCTTTCTTCTTTTACCCTCCAAAATCAGTAACCAGATCCACATTTAAAAAAACCCAACAAAAAAAAAAAAGACAAAAATAACAAAAAAAACCCCCAAACAAACCCAAACAAACAAAAAACCACCAAAAAACCTGTTATGTAACTATTTTAATTAGGTAGATTTTTTAAAAATTAAACACCTCGGATATATTATAATAGACAATGAGAACAAACTGAAATAAGCATTCACTTTCCATTCTTATGTGTGTACAAGAGCAGGTTATTTTCCCAATACTTGTTCTAATTCTAATTGAGTGCTCTCAAAATCCCTGCTTCCTAATCATTCATTTCTTTTCCAAGCAGAGCATTTAATTCAAGTGACATCCATGTGACTCAGTTATTTTAATTTTTACTGTTTTTTGACACAAGCAGTACTGGATTGTTAATGTACTAAGCTACATAACGTCATAGAATGTTATATTTCTGTTGTTTGCATATTTTATCTGCATTTCATTTAAATCTATGGAGCATTAGCGCCTACATTAATTTTCAATGAATGTAAAGCTACTGACAAGAAAACAGGATTTCTGGCAACTCAACAGGACATGATTTTCTCCATATCCAAACAGTTTCTACTCAGGGAAACATCTTTTTATCAGTATACTAGAGGTTTTTCCTCAATGATTTTCTTTTAAGACCATGCTGCACCCATCATCACCTATGACTTATCCCCTGAAATCATATATCTCTACAGAAATCCAAGAAACATTGTAAAGAGCAAACAAAGACACTTCCAAAGCATGTTCCTTACACTAGCATCTATCCAGTGTACCTTTTACATGGTGTCATCCTGCAGGAAGGCAGCCATTGGCAATTTTGCTAGTTAAATGAGAAATGTAGTGTCTGTAGTTCAGAGAGAGAGAAGTAGACAGATGCTTTCATGCTTCTTCTTAACATTAAACAATATGCCAGGGAAGAACAGAGGGGTTTTTTGTCAAGGACACACCACAACTCATCTTTTCCCTTCACAAACCTCAAATGTTATGTTCCAGATCAGACGATAGCATTTTCAGGCTAGAAATGGGAAATTCTTCCCAGAATGAGACTTCTAGAACTATTAAGCAATCCAAACAGGATTGCCTGTCTTGACTAGAGACTACAACTTAGTCAGAATAGACAGTTGGTAAGAGAAATCATGATACAATTACTTGATCTCTGACAGGATACCACAATGGGGATACTCTAAAGGAAACTTTCCTGAAATAAAATAGATTGAAGAAACTGATAAAAACTTTTTTTCTTCAGGTACAGTTCTCTTCTGATGTCAAGGGCATCATATATTAAGTTTAGACTAGTCTTAACTTGGGAAAATAACGTATAAGAAATCAAACTGCAAGATTGTCCTGGTTTGGGCAAATGTGGAAGACAAAAATTACTTTAGAAAATTCTTATTCCAAAATGCTTATTCAAAGATAATATTTCACCTACTCAAAGATAGAGATGTGGAGACTGCATTCCGCAGATGCACTTACTTTATTATGAATTTACTTCTAAGTTAGTGATGGTTTTCACATTTCACCTTCTACCTCCTCAAAAAAAATACCCCACATGCTAATAACTATGCTCACAGCCAAGGAGTTTCCCAAATATCTCATCATTTTTTGTGAAGTCATGGGTGCTCTTCAGGACAGATTTTCATAGAATCACTGAAACACTGACATGGATACGTACTTCCAGGGATGGTAACTCAACCACTTCCCAGGGCAGCCTGCTCTCTGGCAGCTGCCAGCTGGTCCCAGCACTCCCTGTGGGCTTCCCAGCTCAGGAAACCTCCCATAGCTGAGTGATCCACCACTCAGTTGCAGGACAGGCTGGTGCTGGAGCAGCTTAACTGGGTGAGTGAAGGTACTGGCAAAGGATCTTGCTGAACCAGCAAATACTTAGGCATCTTCTAGTTTTTCATGTAAGATGCCACAATAATATACTAATGAACATACAAGAGGAATATGACTTGCTTGACTTACAGAATTTCAAAGTTATTTTCAAACTCCAGTTATTGAGGCAACTTGAAAATAAAAAAGGCCAGCTTCTTAATTTAATCTTCTGTATGTGATATTTGTGTTCCTCATTTCTCGGGGAAAGAATCCACCTAAAACTAGCGTGCAGATAGTCAAGTTCTGTCAGTCATTAAAAGTAGAGCAGACACTTGACTTGCTGGCAAAGAAAGTCTTTCAATATTCATGGCAGAGATACAAAATATTGGACTGTTGTCAGTTTATGTTATTTCTTCCCAATGATTCAACTACTTTATAAGCTCCTTAGATGAAATTTGTAGCTTTAATACCAAATGTCACACAGAATGATAGTCTGACATACAGATGTTAATATAACAACAATTGACCCTGTAGGCATCTACAAATTCTGATCTATCAATGGCTGTCAACATGAGTCAGTACTAACAGCACACTTGGCATAAGTAACATGGTATAATTTCTTCAGCAGGTTAAAAAAATATTGCTTTTCCCCTTTTTCTTCTATTTTACGGCTCATGCTATTTACACCTAATTTTAGAAAGCCTCTAGAGGGATTTCTTCTAGAATTTCTAAGCCTCCTATTCCCATGGGTAAGTTTCATCCAGTCTTGCACTGAAATCTGTCTGTATGAGTTGTTCTATGCTGAGGTCTTACATAGCCACACATCTCTATGGCAATGCTCACAAACAGAAAGCAAATTCTTCTCAACAAGTACAGGTGACAGTTTAAGCAAATGACTAAAATACTTGCCAAACTGAAGTACCAGCCTTGCTGGATTAAAATCAGAGAAAATTAAGAGTAACGAATTTGCCTGACGGAGTTTAAAAGGTCTTGTTTATGAACCTGTCAATGTCTGTAAGCTCTCTGCAGGTCTAAACCAATTGCTTAAACCATGTATTATTCCCTCCATCCAAAAAGACAGTTGGAATTCCTCATCAAGTTGAAAAATCAGCTTGAGGCTTTCCTGTGTGAAGAACAAAATCGTTTTGAAAATGGCCCGAGAGTGTTTCAACAAAAATAAATTCTTCAAAAGCCAGGCTAGCAGATATGCTTGGTAAACCCCCCCATATTTCAATAGAAGAAAACCTTTACTGTGAGTATTTCAGGCCAAAAAGTGCAATTATTCTTGGAGATGGTTTTGCATTAGTCTTATGTAAAAGAAAAAAAAATTACTTTAGAGGAGTGGAAGCATGAGAAAAACAAAGCTATTTCAAGTGCAAAGTTTTTAAAGGGTAATATACTTCTACTGCACTTTATACTATATTTATTTTAATTTCTGGATGCATAGAAAAGTTTATACTTTTTTCATTAAATAAATTCTCTCTCAGAGACAAAGCATTAGGAATGAAGGATAAATTTTTCATGAGAAAATACTGTTGAGCCTGTAACAGGGTCAAACTCTTCCCCTTGAGTTCTGCCAACGTACCTTAAAATTCTCCTCAAAGCTCTATCCCTTGGAGTCAAACCGTGCAGAAATATTCAAACTGCTCCTCAAATGTTCTTCCCTGATGAATGTTCAGAAAGTTCTAGTCTTACGCGCAGGAACAGAACCAAACATGTTTAAATGCTCTACAATAGCTATCAAACAATCTCTTGTTTTGTTGTTATTTTTTTACTGATACATTCTGAAAGCCTCAAAAAAAGGTTCAACTATCCCAACAAGTACTTAATTTTCTTAAAAGCATCTGAAGGGAAAAAAATCATAAACCTTTTATCTAAATCGCTGGGGTTTTTTCAGTGCCAAAGATCCAGAGGAGATATTGAGATATGTCAGACACAAAAAGATAAACATATCTTGCTTCAGGTTTTTGGACAGCTTACAAATTTTTTCCCTCTAATATATATATTTAAATAGATTTGAAGTCAAGCCTGCCTTCTAGCAGGAACTATTCAAGATTCATATTACTTATTAAAGACATTGCAATTACTAAAGGCTATTTCGAATTGAATGATGGGCTTTAGACCATTTCATAAAATTCAAATACATTCCCCACTGGTGATTTCAGCAGCTAGCCCAAGGACTCCATCTACTACCAGCCTGGGTACCAGTTATTTTCCCAGTCAGCAGAAAATATCTCACTATGGCACAGATAAAGGAATTTTTCCAGCTATGTTTCTGGACAATCTTTTCCTGCTCAAAGATTAGATCGAGGTTTCCACCCTCATCCTACTTAGTCTGCCAGCCTCTTAAAACTTTTTTGTCCAAAGTTTTGCAACCTTTTTATTTTTTAGCCCTATTCATTCAGAACTCCTCTCCTCCTTTTACAGTGTTCTATTCATTTCTTCAGCAAATTGTCATTGACCTACACAGTATTCAGTAGGATTTTTGCAGTCACTTTATCCATAAGCAAAAACCATTGTCTAGCTGTATTTCAAATTTGACTTCCCTCCCAGAGGAAATCTTGGCCAGTCTGCATAATGTGAAAATATGACCAACAAATGGAGCTCAACACAACTAAATTGGTGCTTCTAGTTAATTTTCTTTCCCCACCATTACCTGAAGCCTCTCCTCCTAGCCCTTCAGACTACCAGACCTCTCTTCAAAGCTAGCTCCAAAGCTAGACATTAGGAAAACACAACTTGTTATGAGACATGACGCCAGAGATTTGTCATGTAACCAGTAGCACACAGTACCACGTGCTTCATGTTCATCATCTTTCCTCTTACTGCCGCTGGTTGTCTCTGGTTTCACATCCTAAGAAGAGGCTGTCTCCGTACTAGAGCTGACCAAATTTATCACCTTTCTAACTGTGCTGAATGATCATTTATCCCAAGTTGTCCTTCTTCCATTTGGAGAATATTCATCAGAAACATTCCTGACATCACTTCATTAGGAAAATTAACAATCCTCTTTAAAAAAGCCAACTCTGACATCTACCAATTTATTTTGCCAAAAAATAACCCAAAAAAACAAAACAAAATGAAACAACCAAAACATTAAAAAAAAAACCAAAACACATTGTTAGTGCTGATGCCCCATCCCTGTCAGTGTTCAAGGCCAGGCTGGATGGAGCTCTGAGCAACCTGTTCTAGTGGAAGGTGTCGCTGCCCATGGCAGGTGGGCTGGAACTGAATGATTGTTACGGTCATTTCCAATCCAGGCCATTGTATGATAGCAGGCCACAGTGTACTTGTATGTAATGGACAGACCAACAGCAATCAGTATTTTCTCTGTTTTTCATCACAGGCAATTACATTTGTAATATAAAATCTTCATGATAAGGAGAAACCAATTTTTAATGGGCTATTTTCTAAAGGAGCTGTGAATCTGGCCCCTTTAGACATAAATGGAAGACAGAGTAGGTATTTCATAGAAGAATATAGTTAAGATTTACATTTTAAAGATAGTAGTAGTAGTAGTAAAAGATTTCCTGGGCCTGATAAAAAAAAACTGTAAGCCACTTTTGTCTCCAATACAAGAGACTGGGCTCTACATAATCAAAACGTTTGGTTTCAATTTGTTTTTTAATCTTTTTCAGGTTACATCTCCCTTCAATTTATTCAAGTAGGCAATGAGCTGTAAGAGGTGTTACTGTGAAATCATTTCTTTCTGCCCGTTTGCTGGCCTTCATAAATACACAGCCATCTAACTTGCACATCAAACGCAACTTCAGCTTTTGACCCCAGTGGTCAAGTAGCGTAAATGCTGCTACAGTCTTTTAATTATGGCATTTCCTTTGATCTTAATTATGTTATAAGCTGGAGATTTGCTGATAAGCAGCACATCTATTAACGAGCTTGGAAACTAAAAGTCTGATCCAGATCCAAAGAATTTTTATTGCTGAGGCACTTTTATAAGAAATAAAACATATGTAACTTAACATAAACCATGGTTTTCAGTCACTCATCTTTTAAATGCTCCAGTGTTACTCAATCAGATTAGAAAGCAAATCAGACTGACCACCTCCCATTAAAGCTGTTCCTGGATATACTGGGTCTGGCTGAGGAGTTCATCTTTCCCATGTCAGCCCCCAGTGCTGTGCCTTGGTAACACCCCAGTGTGTTGGCGACATCCTGGCAGCACTGGCTCAGCATCAATGCTGTTTTCTCCAACATTCTGCCCCCATCAGGTGGCTGGGAATGGGCAAGATCCTGAGAGGGGACACAACCAGGACAACTGGGCCAAATTGACCAGAAAGAGATTCCATACTGTATGGCATAAGCTCAGATACAAAAGCTAAGAAAAGAAGCAAGAAGAGGGGGCATTCGTCAGCTGTGTTTCCCTTCCAGAGCAACAACTACACATGGTGAAGCTCTGCCTCTCAGGACATAGACAGACACCACTTGCTGACAGCAAATAGAGAAAAAAATCTTCGGGTTCTTTTTTCTTGCTTTTGCTTGTCATACACATAGTCTTTCGCTTCTGCTTTAGTAAGCTGACTTAAATCAACCTAGAATTTGCTTTCCATCTTATTTTCTCTCCCCTGTCCAGATGAAAAATGGGAGAGATAGAGCAGCTTGGTGGGCACAATGGCATCCAGTCAAGGTCTGCACACCACACTGGATCCCCCTATTTAAAAAGGAAGTAGCTAAAAATCCAACAGTAACTCTGGTTTTATCAGTTTATTAAATATCATGAACACCATCTGAAATCTGCATTTTCTATCTCCTTCCTGCAGCAGATGTTTTTCACATCTTACTCATGATTTACACTATAGGCAGTCCACACCAGAATTAGATTGGTGGCATATTGTCCTTCCTATCTCAAAATATTAAACTGCCCCTGCTTTCTGGCCAAATTGTGCAAAATTCAAGGGTCATATCTATATTTTACTTATGCTGAGTGGTAGATTTTCCTCAAGTAGTTTCATTTATTAAAATAGAACAGCATTATTATCTGTAACACTCTTGTTTTCAATTTTTTGGTGAATTTATTGAAGGATAAGGCAAGAGCAATACGCAAACCACAGGATTGCAGGTTAAAAGTAAATAGCACAACATGAACAAAGACTTAGGAAAGACACTCAGGTAAGTCACTGTGTTTAGAAGATGGCTTGGACCCCTTATAGTCCTGCTCAGGTCTTGCGACTACTCACTTTACCCTGAGTGAAAGCAGCCATTCTGGCAACATGACCAGTTTGCTTGACTGCAGCCCCCCAGTGCTTGTTTCATACGCCTTTCCAGCTCTCCAGACAGATCCTAAAAATCCCCTGTGAAACTGTCTATCCTGTGAGTATAACAATGATGAAAGAGTCAAGAACATAATTCTCAAAGCCATGTGTTAATTTCATCAACTGTGCATCACGAAGGGCACAGAAACGACCATTTTGTGGAGTTTTTGGGAAGTATTCTGGCTCAGCATTTCAGTATCTACTTTCTTTCCTGCACATTTTATATTCTTTTCCTTCTACCTTTAGCCCCAGAAAAAGCAAACTCATTTCAGCCTCCCCAGGGCCAAGTGAAAGGCTTTCATAGCTTAATACTCGTCCAACCAGTAGAGACAAGTGGTATCGTCTCGTTTGTCATACACGCATTCAAATTTTGGAGTTATCAGGTAATAATGCAAACCTCAGAATACACAAAGGAGAAACAAAGAAAAAAAAATTGGAAAATTATTAATCACTTTCTTCCAGGTACCAAAGCACTTCATAGTTCAATCCTTTCAGTAGAACTTTTGAAAATTCAGCACTTTAAAAAAGGCAATAAAATATTTAATGGTAATTGAAAACTTGTCTACCTCTGTGTGGCCAGCATGGATGGATTCCTAATTAGTTTACTGAACTCAATCACTTTTAAGGGACAGTGCAAAAACCTTTTTACACTTTTTGTAAATTTTTGTAAGGAAAGGAAGCTTTGTAGAAAGCATTGTAAATCAAATGTATATTAAATACTTTTTGGATTGAGTGCACGACCCTTAGTAACATGTATAAACAAATTTTTAAAGGTTTGGCCTGAAGGTACGCAGCAGCTCCACTTGTACGCATGTTATGATGCTCAAGAATTGTTAATCTGGGACTCATTTTGTTCGTAATAAGATCTGGCACAGTCTAGTGAGAAATGCCATAGGAAAGTCTGTATCTAGAAGAGGTGAAGAGGAAAGAGTTTTAGGACTTTCAGAAGGCAATTCTCTGAAATGCCAATTCAGCCTATGGGAAGAAATGTAGTCTTGAGCAAAGATGAAGCAAAAAATAGAAACAGCAGAAAAAAAAAAAAGAGAAAGAGGACGACTTTTGGAAGTGAGATAATTGTAGAAGTTGAATGGAGTAACTTCTGTCATTAATACACAAAAGGTGCATATAGAAAACTGAATTCCTTCTTTTGGAGTGAGAGGGGTCTTAATGTGTAAAGGAAATCACTCGGCCTATACAGCACAAGCTGCAGCAGTTTTAAACACCAGCTGTAAATAAATAAGAGTTATCCTGCTGGTTTAGTGACAAATATAGGTACTAGGTTAGCAGCATTAAGAAATTGGATAACCTATGATAGGTACAGCCTAGTAATGGCAGGAAAATCTGAAATGTCAGGAAACAATGTGCAACCTATTCCAGCAATTTAAATCACTGTGAGGTATCACATTCACTGCTGTTAAAAGCAATTGTCACATGTGTAATTCCTCTGTCTTCCACTTGATTTGTAAAGAAATTCTGACATGAAAAATTTACGTTGTTTTTTTTTTTTAATTCTCTCCACAGCAGAGATTCCCTTCCTACTCTCTTCTTTTTTGCTTCTCATTATCACCCTGTATGACAATGATTTGCTGATAAGCAGCATAACTATTAAAAAAAAAGTCTTGGAGAAAAAAAAGGTTAATCTGAATTCAGTTTATAAGTGTTCAATTCAAAACACAATATTTTGTGATAAAAAAGGAACATTTCAAATACTGATTAATGTCTTCTTTCCAAAAGAAACTTTCAGACTCCATATTATTTTCCATTAAGATATTTGAGTTTTTAAATAATGTATTTCATTCAAAACACAACTTTTTTGAAAATTACCCTCTTTAAAAGGAAAAAGTAGTTAAATTGAATAGTTTAAAGATACAAAAGACTGAATTGACACAATATCTCTCAGTTCAGGTATGAGGGAAGAACTGTTTCGGCTGATCCTGAAACAATCTTTTCCTTTCCATTAGTTTTCAGTTCTGCTTTCAAACTGAATGTTTTTTTTTTCTTCCTCTTCCACTATATTGTGCTTATCTGATTTTCCAAACTGCAGCAGGGGAGCTACCCAGAGGATGTTTATTTGACCAAGCTATTAGGCAAAGAAGAAAATGGTAAAAAGCTGAAATAACACCAGACACAACAAAATTATGTTGTTATTCCTGCCCAGGGATTTTTAAATTTCTTATCAATACTTTCTTAAATGTAGTAATTATCTCTCTCAGATAACGATGGGAATGCTACACCTAAATCAATTTTAAAATCTGCTTCTGTTGTACCAATGCATGGTAGCAGATCCCCTTTATTTCAGACATCAGATTTCCTGACCAGAAAGTGAGTGGTTCCACCACATTTCTCATGCACATTCCCTGTGCAGAAGAGTTTTAACAGGCTTGACATAACTTTGGTGCACTGAAATCACTGTGCACACATGGTAGCATTAATCTGCATACATACACAATTTTGAAATTATTTTCAGAAAGTGTAGCAAACTATTAAATATGAAACCTGTGGACCTGATATTTTTGCTTATGAGGAATCACACTTTTAGCAGAATTTGTTAATAGCCATCCAGAGTGATTGTGGTAGACACGTTCTACAGCACAGTTCATTAGAACCAAGGTCATATCCTTCGGTTGTTCTCATTACTGAATCATAATATCAAGAGCAAAAGATTGCCTGAAAGAAGGGTTGGAGGGGTTGATAGTCCTGACAAACAATAAAGCATCTATATGGCCAGGTCAGTTGAAGAACATTTAACAGTGTCAAAACCAGGCAACAAGGACTGTGAAGCCAACAGTTAGTTATGCACCTAACGTAAAAAGCAGGAAAGGCAATTTGAGGTTTTTGAGAGAAAAAAAAAGATAGCAGTTTATAAATTTTAAAAGGGTAAGGACCAATCTTACTATGTTCAGAAACAGAGATTAGCTTAACATACTACATTGTAACTGCTATCTGGGAATAAAAATTCAGAAATAAACTGCTGAAAAAGTACTGAATCAACACCAACAAATCAATAGCATTCAGCTAAGCAGAGAAAGTCGCCCAGTTTCAACTGTAACTTACACAGGATAGATTACAATCTGTTATGATAGAGAATTCAAAATGATGCTTGAAAAATACCTAGACAGAAAATTTGTGAAGCCCAGAAGTCAAAGTCCATACAAACAGCACATGGAAGTACACATGCCATGACAATGCCAACAAAACCAATGCTTTTCTGTGCAAAAGCAGACAACCAACCCACTCACCTTGTGCTTGATAAACATTATTCCCACCCCCATCACTCAGATATGAGAGTCCTAAACCAGCATGTGTCATCAAACCTCTTCATTGATCTTCCAAGGAATATCTACCTCCTCCTCTAAATCTGTTTTCTCATCTCTCAGTCTTGCCAACCGTCACACAAAAAATATTTCTTATCTACTTCATGAATCTCAATTGTTTTATGGTAATTATACTGCTTTCATTTTCTCTTGAATTGCATCTTTGCAGTAATTTCAACTCACAATTTCCCACAAATGGAATGTTTTTTTGTATTATGGTGGTCTTGGTAATTGTAACTGCGCAAGGACCAATAGCTTGTCAGCCAAATACATAGGAGAAAACTTTACTGTGCTTATGGCTAAAACTATGCAATCAAGACCTATTTTGTAACAGGTCATTACCATGCCTATCACTTTTATATCTAAAGTGAGGCTCGGCTCCAGTGCATGCTCAAAAACATTGAGTCAAGTCATGGAAACCAATCAGCTTGACAGAGCAGGAAGAAATTCACAATTTGCAAGACACTGTGCTCCAGCTTGGAAACATGGAAATGTCCACTTGACTAACTGATAATGTTTTTAAGAGGGGAAAAAACTCCACCGTGTTGTACAGATGTCTGTCATAAAGGCGACATAAAACTTGAAAGGGTGGGATACATAGGGAAAGAGCTCTTGCTCCAAGGGTACAACACATCACTAAATGCTTTCTGGACATGAAGAAAAATCCTTTTCTGCAGCCCTCTACAAATCTACCTTATCCACTTGATCCCACAAGAAATTAAAGTCTTGAAGTGAAATATTTTGCTTAAAGTTTCTTTATATAAACACATTGTTTTAAAAAATTCTACCAGTCTGTGGTTTTTCATGGTGTTTAACCTTCATGGTAAAACAACCTTGAAGTCTCAGGGGACAGAGCAAAATGTCCCAAAATCCATAATATTTTTCTACACAGCAATCTACTGAATAGGGCATACATTTTCATACACGATGTTTTCAAGCTTCTCTTAAGCATCCCTTGTCCCCAACCCCAAAACAACTTTAATTCCTAAAGATACTTAAGGTAATATCAATCATTCCCTTTCTCTTTGCTTTCTATTTCTTTACTAAAAAAAGAGGAAAAATATAAATTTTTGAAAATAATTTGCTTCTTTTTCCATCAGGAATACATTCAGCTTTTAAGGCCGCTATCAAATTAGTAAAGCAAACAGAATCCTCTAAAAAAATTGTACAGTCATGAGAGGAAGAGGGGTAAGATTAGAGACGACAATCTCTCCTCTCAGTCTCCACTGCAACTTTTACTGCAATGTGCTGGCAGAAGTACCATATTCTGTGTCACTTTAGTTTCTGTATATATACTCTAGGGAAAATTTTAATGATAGACACAAATTTATATCAATCAGTCTAGGCAAGTTAAAAAATGAAACTCCAAACACACACAGCATATAGTAAGTTCACATAAACACAGTTCATGTAATATCACACCCAAAATCCATCTATAATTAAATTCTTCAAAATAGTCTAATGTCTCCTATGGTACACTTACAAAAAAAAAAAAAAAAAAAAAAGTCCTGTATGAGAATCATTAAAATAGATTTCCCTCTTTGAGAGAGGGAAACATATTATACCATATTTCCTACACGCCAGAATCAAAAACTGATGTACATTTTCTTAACCTGTATTTGGGTTTCATGCCTTTTCATTCCCAGGTGTACTAAATTTTAAGTTACAGAACTCACTTTTTCCCCACTTTTCCGACCAATACTCTGTTATTCTTGCTCTAGTCCAGCAGCTCATAAAAGCATCTGTCACTTTCCAGGTTGAGACCTTACTTCTACTATTTTCCTTCCTAAAGTCCATTAGAAAATCACAAATATAGTAACTTTGTTCAAAAGGTTGACTTCTACAACAAAACTGAGGAAAGACAGCAAATTTTCTGGTAAATGCTAACATCTTAAGAAGTAATAAGTTATTGCGGTTTCCCCAGAGTTAGTGAAACAATTCAGTCCATAACTGAAATCCCAATGGTCTCAGTGAGGACCACATGATTACAGGCAAGCCCCCTGGTGTTGCCACAAAGGGTTTAGCAAGGAAAACACAAGACCCCTGGTTCTAAACACATTATAAGATACACAAATATATGTCATACATGCAGTGTGATATATATGTGACATCAGTGGGGTTTTGTACCTTATAGTACAAACAATATTATAATCATTCAACCTTCTCCAGATCAAAAAAATGCAGACAGAGAGGCAAAATCCTAATAACTGGCTTCACAGGTAATTGTCCTTAGATGTTTGCTGTGCATAGCCTATGATAAAACTCATTAATTCCATTCAGTGAAGACATGCTCCATGAAACAAGGACACATCAATGTCAAAAAATCCCCAAGAAAAAGACTGTTAAAATACAGGTTCTAACACTCTTTTCTGAGTAAACAGCTAGCAGAAGATAAGCCTCTGAAGAGATGAGCACTGTGACAAGACTCAGAGAAATGTGACATTTGAATGTCTTCTCAAAGTTCATTCAGACTATGCAAACCCTTTCTATTTAAACAGTTTGCTCCAAAGAGAACTTCACCACAGTCAAGGTGTCTGGCAAACAAGACCTTCCATTTTATTTGCCTACAATTAATTAGATTTTAGTAGAAAATAAATTACAGTAAGCACTTCCAAAATTCTGAGGACCTGCACTAGTCATGGAATCCTAAATAAAAGATATGAAAGAAAAAGGAAAATTTCTGACTTAAAAGATTTATGGGCTGTTTTTTTTCCGACTGGAAATCTACTTTAGGGTACATGTCTAAAAGCAGTTGTATTGCTCAGTTGAGTAAAAGAACCTGTAGTTCTTGGTAAAGAGAATTAAGACCTTGAGGCATGTCAGTATTATATATTACTATCTGTGACTAGTGATAGCTAAAAATAACACTTCTAACTGAACACTGACTCTGATAGCAATAAATTCAATGGTCTTCCCAACTCATTTTTATCTGCACCTGGAGAGCCACCCATATCAGAACTGGGAAATAATCTATGTTATCAGGTTTTTTGGTTTCTAGTAAAGGATCATACCTGTCCTGGTTGCAGCTGGGATAGAGTGAATTTTCTTCCTAGTGGCAGGGAGAGTGCTTGGGTTTTTGAACTCAATATGAGAATAATGCTGAAAACACACTGATGTTTTAGTTGTTGCTTAAGAGTGCTCACCTTAAGTCAAGGACTCTTCAGTCTCCTAATGCAAAAGACTGAGAGGGAGAATAATGGGACAGCTGACTCAAACTACCCAAAGGGATAAGCCATAACATAGAATATCATGTGCAGTATCTCATCTTGGAGGAGTTGGCTGGGAGGTGCTGATTGGTGCTTGGAAGCAAGCTGAGCATTGATCAGTGGGTGGTGAGCAACTGTATTATGCTTCACTTGTCTCTCTTGGGTTTTATTTTTCTCTCTACCTCTTTTGGTTGTTTCTCTTTCTGTTACTAGCATAAATATAGTTATATTTTATCATAGTTTGATTATTAAAATATTTCTTATCCTACAGGTTTTACCTTTTTCCGATTCTCCTTCTTATCCCACTAGGGTGTGAGCAAGGAGCTGTATGGTGTGTAGTCACCAGCTGGAGTTCAACCAGGACTGCTAGTGAAGGGTAAACTATAGGCAGAGGTTAGTAGCTACAAACAAGCTGGTAGAGAAAGCAGCAGAAGTAAAGGTTTGATTGACTGATGAAGGTCCATGTGAACATCATCCAGTGTGGCTGAATAAAAGATTACAAGACACTCGCACACACTGGGACTCAATCGAATAGACTAGAATTTCTTTACTAGAAATGCAATGTTTGTTTTTTGCATGTTTTAGAAATTTTATGATAGAATCACAGAATGGTTTGTCGATGATCATCTAGTCCATTTGCCTGGAAGCCCAAGAGCAAGGAATGCACGATACTGCCTTTGTTTAAAGAGAGAACACCATGGTCAACACCATGCCTTCAATCAATATTATGGAAAAAAAATCGATGAAAATATAAATTATTCATTCTGGTTTTCCATTTCCTGAGTCGTTACTCTCTTTCAAAAGGCTGAAGCTGGATTTATGTACAGCTCCTAGAAAACTTGCTTCCAGTTTGTTGGAATCAATCACAAACAGCCAGAATATGAGATAAGACCTTTCCAATGACAGAGAGCTAAAATATTAGTTAATAGAAAACTAGTTAAGTGAATCATTATTCAGTCTGTCTCTTCATTCTTTAAGCTAAGACAGAACATGCTGATAAGCAGCTTTTCTTCTCTCCTATTAATATGGATAGTGGTATAATATTTAACTTTACATTACACAAATACAATACTGTATTTGTGTAATAAGACCCACAGCATAAATCAGATTTGCCATCCTATATGTTTATTGTTTGCTTTTGTGGGTGGGTTTTGGGGTTTTTTGGGGGGATTTTTTTTTTGTTGTTTTGTTTTGTTTTTTACTTAAGCAAGTTAAATTCTATGGTGAAAAAATTCTACACAGGAGTTTTTAAAGCAGAAAAAAAATTATCCTTAAACTGAGAGCTGAAATCCACAATTAAAGCAACTGAAAAACACTTGAGTTTCATAATTATGAGGAGCATGAAGTCTCCTATAGCAGCAGCTACTAAGTTTCAGATGCTAGGCCAAATAGTCACCTGTCCAAAAAGTCATCTCAGGCACCTAATTCTAAAATCTTGTCACATTGCAATACTAATAATTACCACTCACTTCCACAGACATTCTTCATTCAAACAGAAAACATTTTAACAGTACTTGCCCAACATTAGTCATCTGTCTAAAGGAAGATGATTACAAATCCCACGTTACCATCTCACTGAAGAACACAAACTGTATGGGTGTATGGCTAACTGTCAATGCCCATCGTCACTAACAACGTGAGAAGGAACAAACAAATAACAGTTTAAGGCATTATCAATCACGCTGTCCCATATATACGCTCTTGGGGATAGGGACAATATTTATTTTTTTCCTAAGGTCAAATTTCAAAGACGGAACAGTCCTCACCTATTATTAATCAGGCAGTATAAAAATAGTCTAGGTGAAACAAACATTATTCACATCAACACATTACATTTCAAATTTATTAATAGCTAACAGGTTTTTTTTAATGAAAACTCTCCACAACAGGCAAGATTGACAGAAACAGAAGCCCAGGCTGGCAGACACTCAGTGATCCAGAAAAGTGTCCAGTCACCAAACTGCTCAAGGAGTTGTTCTTTTATCTCAATATATTGACATATTGTCGGAACTAAAAATAGTCTTAAGCGATGGTTTAACTAATGACAAATTTGAGAATGTTTTCATTATATCTTACTGTTTTCATATAGCCAGAATTAAAATGTTCTGTATGACAGACACGGTTTCTGCAGCTACATTCTTGTCCTATATCTTGTTTTTCTACAGAATTTTGTTTCCTGAAAGTCGCTATGTGCTTCTGAATGTTGCACTGCCTAACTTCATATATTTTTTACCTATGTGTATGTTTTCCTTAACTTGTAGCACTTTCAATTTATCAGCGCACAATTTTGTATGTTTTCTTTTCAGGTCATTTCTCACCAGGAGTCATGAAAATGTTACATTCGAACATTGTCTTCCCAAACATCCAACAGTCCTCCCAAGGTGCTGTCATGTACAAGTATATTCATTATTACTTCACACACATTCTTAATGAAAGTACCAAATCAAAGGAATATGAAAACCTTCTGCTCCTTTAATTGCCAGTAATAAACTTTTCACCGCCATGTTGACTAGGCACAAAGAATACAAATTAGTGTCTCACTGTGCTAAACACTATGCAACAAACCAGCAACCCTTGGAATAAAGCATTTGTTGAGAGATATACACCGAGACAACAAATAGATAGAGATCAACAGGCAAAAAAGATAATTGAAAGTATAATTACAATTTCTGTATCTCAGCACATCTGAGATAACAGAATTCCCACGTACAGAAAAGAAACCCAGGAGAACCCATTGTGCAAATTTATGGCATATGTGTTGCCACACTGCATTGGCCTATATATACTATCCTTTTTTTGTGGAAAAATTTCTTAGGGAATCTGATTCATATTCATAAATGGAGAATTTAGGCAGGAGACTGAGACCCAGCAGTTATCTAACAGAAATATAAATATATTTTGTGTGACAGAGGGCACGCCTGTCCTGACGTAGATACACCTGAGTCTGTGAGGCACACACATCATGTTAATGGACAGATACTGCATAATATGCTATTCTCCAAGTGGCTACACACCCTTTTGCCTCTGGTCAATTCAAGCTTTCCCTAATAAGGCTGTTGTTCACAATACCAGAAACGTCAGAGGAAAGTCTGTCTGCATAGTGATTTTTCATATATATACTCAAGTTATACTTCAATTTCCAGCACCGAAACTGCTGCTGCTGGAGGGAGAAGTACCATAAATCAACTTCAGAACAGCGAGAAATTATTCCCAGTACCTGAGTGCACATATTTCAGCCATGTAGAAGCTTGGAACAAAACAGTAAGTTTAATAGATTCAAAAGATAGAATCTTTATAACCTGTTGAACTTATAGCATATGATGCAAAGAAAGAGGGATTTTTTCCCTTTATAGGAGGAAAAAAATAACACAAACCAAAAAAACCCTATTCGAAGTTCTTTGCTATCTGAAAAACCCTATTATCACAATGTTTAACATAATGTATTACAGTTTTATTTCTCAATAAAGAAATAGCTTTTCTTAAAAAAGAAACACAGTTGTGTTTGGTGGGATTTTTTTGCAGGGGTTTACATTGTTTAGTTGGTGGGGTTTTCTTGTCTTGTTTTGTGGGATTGGTTTTTTTTGTTTGTTTTTTAAGTACTCCCAGTGGTGACTCAATAGGCTGACTGAAAACATCCAGAGGCACAGAATTTTTGAGGCTGGAAGTCACCTCTGGAGATCATCTAAATTCAACTGCCTTGCTCAAGGGGTATCACATCCAGGTGGTTTTCCAGTATCTCCAAGGATATTGTACAACCCCTCTGAGCAACATGTTGGGGAATCAATCATCGCACACAAAAGTTTTTCCTTTTGCAAAACTAGAAATTCCAATTTTTCAAATTTGTGCCCATTTCCTCTTCTCCTTTATTTGGGCATCTGATTCATCTACTTTTCCTCCCATCAAGTATTTACACATACTGGTACGATGCCAATGTTAAGGAGCTGTTAAGAACTGTGACAATTTTGATTGAGGGCAGGAGTGAAGTGCATTAAAAAAAAACACCAGACCACAGCAGGCATATTAAAAAACAACAAAACCAAGCATTGCCCCCATAACTATTTTGTATTCTCAATTACATATTATAAAACTAATTTCAATAAATAGAATGTTCGCTGTTTGACGTTGTGTTCAGTGCTTGTGATACCAGTCTTCCTTTAAGGGCCCTTCTTTATAAAAAAGCTGCATTATGTTCAAGTTGCTGGTTGTTTGGGTGTTCTTCTCTCTTTTTTTTGGCTCATTTGAGCTTTATACGATAGAAACACTGGAGGAGGATTAAAAAAAAAAAATCATATGTTTTTTTCCCACATTACCAAGTACACCCACGTGAAGCAATTTTAGCACATTTTCCTAAGCAGGTGTGTGTAACTTGAGGATGCCTGTGAGAGATCTGATCAGATGAAATTGCAAATGTCTGGCACCTGTGCTGGCTTTAGGTTGTGTAGCACTGACCCTTTTCACACGACGAGATGTGTGAACATTCCAGATACACGGGGTAGGCACAGGGCTACTACAGCCTGCAAAATCAGCCATCTTAGACACCGAAATACACACAGGAGATCCCGTTCCTTCATCCAGTACCTCTAATAATGTCATGCTCTGAGAGATGATCCCAGCATGACACCTAGTGGCAGCAGCATTTTTAACCCCGTCAATGCCTTCTCAAGAAAGTTCCTTACTGCATCCAAAAGATTCGTACATATTTTTAAGTTTTTTGTAATGTACCTAAAACATCTTGAATTCATGAAAGAAGTGAAAGCCAGAGTATTCTCAAAATCATGAAAATGCTTTGTTTCCTCACCTCAAAGCCAGAGTTTACTGTGACATACCAGGACCCTTTGTAAACTACTGATAACCAGAGACAAGCCAATATCCAGTCACTATTTATTTCTTCATAACGTTTTTTTAACTCTGCTTCTGATAAAACTCCCAGGAACAGGAATTGCTCAACTAAATGGCTTAATGAGGCTGTAAAACTCTTTTTATATTGAGGTTGAATAATACAAAGTCACTGCTTTGCTCCCACAACTAAACATGAGATCTGTGAAAATATTGAAGAAACTAATACCTCCTGCCTCACTAAATCAAGAGACCCTGACATGCAGCCTGAAATATATCACACTATGATACACACTATGTTGTATATATATAAACTATAATTTATATAGATGGGTGTTATAGGTGTTATGTCTAGCATGAAATGTATTGTAGAGATTAACGATAATGGCCAGATTATACACACACTCTCAAGGTTGTTACCTTTCAAATAACAGTAATAATATTCCTTTGTATGGTCCAATACCTTTCTCTGTTCCCCAGCTAGGATTTTCCTATTTTAATTCCTCTCATTGAAAAATAGTTTTCAGAACCAATATGACAGTACTCATCTCTAAGATTAGTATAAATTTGGAATGACCATAAGTTATAAGAAGAGAAATTAGCTTTTACTCAAAAATGGCAGGCAGCTATTATTTGACAAAGTAAGAGTTGTGGTGCCTAATTGTGTTGCCTGTTATATTTGATTTACATGGCAAGGTTTTGGTAGTGAGGGGACTACAGGGGTGGCTTCTGTGGGAAGCTGCCAGTAGCCTTCCCCATGCCTGACAGAGGAACTCCAGCCAGATCCAAGCTGGACTCGCTGCTGGCCAAGGCCAAGGTTGAGCTCATCAGTGAATGTGGAAGCACCACTGTGATAACACATTTAAAAAAGGAGGACGAGAAAAACAGAACATGGAGAAGTGAACATACGTGAGACAAAGAGCTCTGCAGACTCCCAGGGCAGTGAGTAAGGAGGGACAGGAGGCACTCCAGGCAGTGGGGCAGAGACTCCCCTGCAGCCCATGGAGGTCCAGGGTGGAGCACCTGGATGCCCAAAGGAGGCTGGGATTTCCTGGGAAGCCTGTAATCAAGCAGGCCCCTGGCAGGGCCTGTGACCTGCAGGAAACCCACACTGGAGCAGCAGGACTGCACCCTTTGGAAGGGATCCATACTGCAGCAGGTCACGAAGATCTGCAGCCTGTTGGAAGGACTCTTGTTGGAGAAGCTCATGGAGAACTGCCCCCTGTGGGCAGGAACCCAGGCTGGAGCAGGGAAGTGTGAGGAGCGCTCCCTTTGAGGAGAAAGGAAGAGCAGAGACAACATGTGATGAACTGACCGCAACCCCCATTGCCCGTGTCCCTGCACTGCTCGAAGCGAGGATGCACAGAGTTTGACAATGATGTTAAGCCCAGAAACAAGGGATAGGTGGGGGCAAGGTATTTTAAATTTCATTTCATTTCTCATTACCCCACTCTGAATTTGATGTGCAAAAAATTCAAATAAAGTCCCCAAGTCAAGTCTATTTATGACAGTAAATTGTGAGTGATCTCTCCCTGTGTTAAACTCAACTCATGAGCTTTTCCTTATGTTTTCTCTCCCTGTGCAGCCAAAGAGGGAAGTGACAGAGTGTCTGAGAGCACTCAATGGCCAGTCGGTCCACGTCTCACAACTTATATGATCACTGCCACTATGAGAGAAATGTTGCTCCCCTCACCTATATGGACAAACAGAAGGCTACTGCAGAAATAATTTCCTTGTCCTTCAAATAAAATTAAAAAAAAAAAAAACTTTAAAAAGGACAACAATATAAAAAAAAAAACCAATATACCACAGCAGCACTAAAGAAAGACTCATTAATTTCATTAAAATTCTTGGTGAGAAGAGAATCTCATAATATCACTCTCTCTACAACAGGGCAGGACTTAATATAATAAAACAATCGCAAACAACACATTTTCAAATTTGGGGAAATGCATTTTTAGATTGCAGTTTTGTCCTTGAGGCTTAGTGTTCCTTATTAATATACACGAATACACTTACAGAGTAGAATGAAAAAAAAAAACTAAAAATATTTCCTAACAGAACTGCACTTCGGTATTTTCTTTATTATTCTTTACCAACCACCCAAACACTAAATTATTGAATCCACAAAATAAACCAAGTGATCTTTTTTGTTGTTGTTTTTTTTAGTTTGTTTTTATTGAGGGGGTGAAGTGGGGGGGGGGGGCAAATGCAGAAATGCAGGTATGTGGAGGTGGTGGTATTTTTTCCTTAGAACATTACAATTACAAATCTCTTAAAAATACCTGCACACAATTGCGTGTAACAGCCCTATTTATCCTAGTTTGTGATGTGTAGGAGTAAAAGGTTCAAAGGGGCACTGTGCCTCGTATCAGACTGGTTGGATTTCTGGGGTTCATGTGGCTTCAAAGTCTGGGTAGTAAAGCAGAGTGTTGCCTTTCAGGGCATGTCATATCCACACCTTTCTACAGTCCTTGAGAAAAGCTTAAGAAAAGCAGGGACACAGTCATTTTGCTAATGGCCATGGGATGCACAAAACCAGAAAACACTTGGAATTATCAAAAAAAAAAAAGAAAGGCATGGAAAACCTCAACAGCTGGAAGGAGTGGTCAGTAAAATTCTAACCATAAAAGAAAAANCTTCTTAAAAGAAAAAAAAAAAAAAAACCACACAACACAATAATGCAAATTGGTGGTAGCAGCAAGTGGAACTACATTGAGACAGATAACCAGGGAAATAACAAATCCTTCCCAATGAGTCTTTAAGGGAAGACTTGCTGTCTTTCTAAATAAGTTGCTACCATGTTAGGCATGCAAGACAGAATCACTAAAAGGTTCTAAAAATTGTTAAGGGGATGAGATATTAAAAAGGGGGCTCAATCATGATAGAAATCATATTCTAAAACAGATTTTCAGCATGAAGACTGGTGCCTCACTTTTTTTTTTCTTTTTAATACAGACATAAAAGATATTTTCAAGTAAGCTTATTATCCAAGACCTAGACCTGATCTTCCTGATTCAAAAGATCCCTTCCTTATCATATACCAATTATTTTAAATTTATTAGTTCCCTTTTCTTGAGAAATTACAAAAAACAGTATTATACAGAAGGACTAATTTTGCTGTTATGAACATTGAAAAAATTCCTTGAGGCTCAAACAAGCATCAAAAGCCACAGTGTGAAATACTCTTCACAAGCAGCATCTACTTTTAAAGTATACAGACTATCTAAAAAAAAAAATAATGGGAACTGAGAGAAGAAACAGATATACCAGAAGTACAAAACAGCAGTAAAATCTTTTGCCTTAGGTTACATATTAAGAATATGAGAACAGCTATATGTACTCTTTGTCCTGTCTCTTAACGGTGACCAAGACAATGTCTAAAGAAACCAAAACCAAAATCTGAATGATTGCTCCCCTGTATGTATGGTCATTGCCTCCCACAAACAAAAAAGAAAGAAGTGATAGTATAGGGTTAAAAATGTTCTAATCATAGAATACTCGGAGAGAGAAAGGGGTAGGCCTCACAGTACGTCTTGTGATTCCAGGCTTGGTAGGTCAGGTGAAACTCACCTAAATAGGCATAATAAGTGGGGTGATTGTTAGCTGAAGCTGTGTGACTATTCTAACCATGATTTATGAAGTGATTGTATATGATTATAACCATGACAAGACTCATGTTTGAGAATCATGGTTGAGTGAAAAATCAAAGTGATTGTATATGATTATAACCATGACAAGACTCATGTTTGAGAATCATGGTTGAGTGAAAATCAATGTATAACAATGAAACAGTGTAGTTTAATAATTAAACCTTTACTTATGTAATTGTGGGAAATATAAGGTGGTCTTTCTGCCGAATAGAGCCAGAGCTTGATTTGGGCTGGTAAACCCCTAGCTCTCTGGGCCCAAATAAAAGCATCTCATATATAATCACATCAGTGATTATGTGTGTGTCTCTATCTCTCAACGCTAACAGAAGCAAAACACAAATATTTTATTTTTTGATCCAAAACTATAAAGAATGGATCGGCATGGTGCACAATGGCTTTTTGCCTTTTTTTTTTTTTAGAAGTAATCAAATATGCATCTATAGGAAAAGTCATGTACAGAATATTTTAATCCTGGTATGAAAAATGCCAAAATGGGATAAATAATGAAAAAATGAATTTCAATAAATTGCCTATTACCATCATTTAAGACTATTTTTAGTTCAATATTGAACTAAATATAAATATATTTAGTACAGTATTGAACATATATACCAGTATAAATACTGGTTAACTCTCTAATAAACTCACTTATTAGAGAGTTTACTCTCTAATTGAGAGACTCTCACTTATTCCTTAACTGTCTATTTTTAACTGATAATTTTAGCAAACTACTGAGCTGGCAAAGATATACCTATTCAGACCAATTACTTCTACTACAAGTTAATGCCAAGTCATTTTACTATTTGGACATTTACCTCTAACAAATGAGTCACCACCACCAAAAACTTAATTGGTGTCACATGAAGAATTGCTTGAAGAGCAAAATAAATGTCAGTTTTTCACAAGTCTCTAAGCAAGATATGAGCAGTAAGTCCCATTTTCAGAAGGCACTGTTCATCTCATTTAATTGAAGCTTAAAAGCATAGGCACATAGCTTAAGTGTGATAAGCTAAATGAACTACCAACTTTGAGCTCTGTCACAGTGACCAATAAAACCCATGTTCTTAAAACCAGCCAAGAGGCTTCCCTCCAACCTATCTGGACGCATAACAGACTTTCAGAAGATCTCATTAATGTCCCTTACCATCAGCCAGACATTAGCAGCTTCACAACAGCCAGTTAAATACAAGGCACAACATCTTAACTGCCTCAGGTACTTAACACACATATTACTTGATTATTTAAGCTAAAATGACTGACTTCCAATTCAATGGATAAGGAACCCTCCCCTAAGTGATGTGGCTGTGATTTTGGAGTGCAGCATCTACCAAAATTTCAGAACAGTATGGGGCTCTAAACAGCACCTACTCCAGCCATGGCAGAGTGAACCTACCTCCAAAGCCCACCAGCGCTGACAAAACTTCTCAATTAAGTAACACATCAAAGTGTATTTTAGATGCCAAAGAACATGATCTTTGATTTCAAACCTAAGAATTGATCAAAAAGAAAGTTAAATTTTTTAAACTTTTATTTTATAAAAAATATTATTTTATAAAGAATAAATTTATATAAAATAAATTCTATTTGTTTTAACTTTCATATACTTTACAGATACCATCTAGGGAAAGTGTAAAAAAGTTAGAGACAATCAAATTAATGAATTCAGTATACTTAGCAGAGGCACAATACAGTTGAATTTTTATGCTTCACAGCAGAAACTAAGCATGGGCTTCAGAAAGAAATTTTTCCAAGGTCAATAACTTCCTATTTTAGAGTGGCTTGAATATTTTGAAAAATACCAGATATTGTTTGGCCTCAAGAAAAAATAGGTAGATGTGTCACTAGTCTGACAATATAGAGCAGTTCCTAGATACGCCTCTAACTTAAATCTGGTTGAGTAACCATAAACAGGAGGGCACTTGCCATTGTTTTTTTCTCCCACTTGCTTAGGGCAGCATGGAACAGGGACAGAGCTATTGATGAGGATTTTCTTGAGTTAAACTTGTTTCAATCACATTTCACTTTAACCACTGTCATTACCTTATAGAGCTCCAGTAGACAAAACCTGCTGACCTAATTTACAAGTAACTTTTCAGACCATGGAGGACATGGTCATCACAGCGAAAAAGGAAGATTGAATAGTTACAGTCCTGTTAAAACTAGCTTCAAGATAAAAGGATCACCAAATCCCACTGTGGTGACTTTGTACATGTTATGCACAGTACATGCAGGTCTAGATCATTTGGATGTGACATTGTATAAGTCACCTATTAAAGTTCTGCATGTTCTACTATACATGGCAAACACTCTTAAAAGTCAGACTGGTATCTTCTATATTTATAGACAGCAACAATGAAATTACCATTTTTTTTAAGCATTTTCATTGCTCAGGTAAGGCACTGAGGCAATATTAAAGATAAAAGTTTAATAGAAGTAATTATTAGTAATGAGATATAAACATTTTGAAGTCAGCCTTTTGATCCATGTAATATAGTAGTCATTAATAGATAGGATTGGAATAATTAGCTTAATTTATTAGCATCTTTAATGAGATTATTTTTCTGACTTGAGATAGCAGATACACATTAAAATACTTCAAAGGTGAATTGTTTCATTATGAACATTTGCTCAGAGTAGGAGGTTTATTAAGTTTGAATAGTATATGCTGTGAAGATACAGTTGTGTACAACCTATGCTGAAAAGTTCAGATACAGCAATGATCAAGCAGAGAATTAAAGTGAGTGTGAATATGAGCAACTTTGGCTAGTTGTGACATCTAATCTGACATTTCAATATTATCCTCCTCTTTGGGTTTGATATCTACTGAAACTAGAGGATATTTTATGTCTTAAACTCAGAACTGGGATAACCTCAGAGCTGTAAAGAGAAAAAAGACTCAGAGCTCATGAACAAGATTCTGGAATCACTGGGGTGTCACATCCTTACCACTCCTTACTAATGAGCTGAGGGGCCCAGACCTGAGACCCTGGGCTATGGGGACTCTCTCCATGCTTCTAGTCCTGCTAGATGACAGGACCATGAAGACCCAGAGTCGGGACTGCCAGAGGACATGCAGAAGCAGGAGCCAGGATTCCTGCCCACAGCTGAATTATAGGACCATCAAGTGCACCAGCCAATGCAGTAGGTCCCAGATTAGAGAAGGTTTGGTAGCAAAATATGAGACAACACACAATACCACATTAAGGGACCTACTTTATGTTTTTTCTCAACACCAGAGTGCTAAATATCCTAGGGTCCATCTGAGACCTTAAAAGACCACACATGGATTTCCAGGCTGAAGAGTCCTAACATCTCAACAGACTGAAGAATTTCTTTGTTTTAGTGCTTCCCTCAACCCAGAAATGCTGAAGTCTGGTAAGTTTCAGAGGTGGAATCAGTCCAGGCAGCAGAGCTGTTTGCACCTTCTGACCCTGCTCTTTACCAGATGGGAAGCAAACCAAACAGATCTCATGGCATCATTCAAATCATGCATTTAACAAACTGTATTTCTAAGAAATACAAGAATCTGTAACTTCTTTCTAAAAGCCTTTAAGTGGAAAATTCTTAAACTCAATAACAACTCTATTACAAAACAGCATTCAGAGAAGATCAACAAAACCACAATGAAAATTGGAGTGAAATTCCCAATTCAATTGGACAGGAACAAAAAGAATGTTGATGGGATACCGTTGGAGAAGAAAAAGGAACATCCAGGTGCTGTCACTGCCTCAGAGAGGGCAAAATGATCTGGGGACAAGGTGCAAGAAGCCTCACAGTTTGAAGAGGGTCTGGAAGTACTTTAGGCCTACAGATTGGAGGTATAGAAGCTACAGGATCAAGTCTAGAAGCAAAAACCAAGCTCAGAGCCTACAGAAGCTACATTGAGAGAGTGACCTAATTTTACTAGAAGGAAAAGGAAGCCAAAGATCCAAGTAGATAGATGTCTAGCAATTTTAAAGAAACAGAGGGAGTCTATTGTAAAAATAATTGTTAGGGTCCCTACATTTGGATAAAGGACATATAAGAGAAAAGGTTACTGATGTAACTTGATTACTGAAGGTGTCACTTTCCCTGAGAATATCAGCCAGGACTGTACTCTGAGTTCAATTTTAGACTACCTGCACCGTGCTCTACTGAGTACTTATGCTTTCTGTTCTTAAAGTCTAAAAGACCTATTTAACAGCTGTGTCCAAAACGATAAGATCCAGATGAAAATTCAGGTAAATAATTTCATCCAAGTAGATTTCATTCACACCACCATTCAATGTTATGTTATTGAATTTGTTCTTTCTTTGTTTTCTTTTCTGACAAGTATCTGCATGTCTGGATTTCAGTCAGAACTCTGTGGGTTTTCATAGAGGATTCATCACTATAGTAACCAAGAACAAATCACCAAGTGTGAGGGGTTTTCCATTTCCCTCTTTTTTCTGTTTGTTTTGTTTTTTTTGTTTTTTTTTTACCTTTTAAACTAACATTGAAGTGGGACCACAGTAAAATGGTTGAGTCTCAGAAGCTCCCACAGAATTCCAGTGATATTAGGGTTTATAAATCCTCTAGAATCCACATCCCTGCATAAATTGAATTATATAGGAATTTTCTGCAGTGTTTTAATCCCATGACTACAGTAGAAGTAAATGTTGTTCGTAATAATTTTATCAATAGGGAGCACAGAGTAGATGAAAGGTTGTACTCATGAGTTTTCTAGCCTCATCTTCCAGAAGAAAATTCAGACGATTTTGACATAAGTCACAAAGCATATCAAGGACCATCGATCAACATTTAAACAGATGACAAAAAGCCTGAGCCAAACAATTTGAATAAAATCCTGGGATAAATATTGCCTGTTCTTTGTAATCATTTCAAGAAAGCATTTTAAGTAAAACAAGACCTCTTTTTTCCATAGAAATATTCCTAAATGCAGTGTTCCTCAAATATTGCATAAACTAAATCATTGAGAACAGTATTCAAGAATAGGTATTAACTGAAAGATCCTATCTGTATATCTATACGTATGTCTATAAATAAATTTGTAATAAGACACATTAAGATCTCAACCTCCTCTGCAAATATCAGATGAAAGCAATTGCCTGTTTCTCTCCATGTTACCACAGAAAGCTTCTATTTAGCATTTCTGTTTATCTGCCAGGAGTGTTCCTTATTTTGATTCTCTTGCTCTTAAAAATAACTACAGAGATGGACATCCTGTAAAATTATTGAAGAATGTACAATACAATGAACAGAGCTCTTGTTTCACTTCCTTGTTAAGTTCCTAATAACATACATTGCACTGAAGTGCAACGGAGCAGGTATTGTAAGTATTGCAGGTAAGTGCAAAGGCGCAGGTATCAGGAGTGTGCTGTAATCAGACACAGAATTCTAACTGCGAAATGCAGCTCTAGGAACATTTGACATCATGTAGTCCAAGAATTGAATGACCAAAACCGTGCTTAACAAACAAACTCTCCAAGTCTGAATCATTGAAATCAATTTCAAAAATGAAAAACAGCATAGATGAAATGGGTGTCTGATGATCAAATTTCGGTCAACAACTATTATCAGCTAATGCTGCATATACACAGGTGTAGGGAAATGACATTTGAACAGTCATAATGACTAAGTTTCATCCTGAATGAAAGTAAAATTGAACCTACTCATATAATCATTAAACATACTGGTTTAAAATGCAAATGTCACTAACTGCTTAATCCTATCATACAATTTCCACCCTTAACAAATTACAGTGTTTTCCTCCTGCAACCTTCTCAGCACGGGGAAAATGTATCAGGGTAGGAGGGCTTGTACATTTACATGCGCAGGCATGTAAATCCAAAACAAGAGGACTTCATTAGTAGTAACTATCATAAATAGAGACAGAGCAGCTCAGATTCACTTAGCTTAGTCCAGTACTTTATCAAGCAACAAAATAGTTTAGGATTTTCACTACTATTAATTCATTCATAATAAAATTACTTTGCCAAATAGGGTTGTCTCAAGAAAACAGCAATTTGCATCCTGAAAAAAATCATCAAATGCAACACCAGATCCCGCTTAGAGGAATGAGATCTGAAGTGGAATAACAGGATTCAGTAAAAGCAGGACATACAGGGGCCTAATGGAGTGACAGCATAGCAGTAAATCTACAGTGCCTGTTGGTCCCAGCCCTACAGGTTTGCATTAAGGAGTTGCTATAGAAATGTGGAGACAGAGTCCTACTTTCAGCACCAACACTTTTCTCTCCATTGTCATGAATTTTTGCACAAGCTAGCAGCGAAAACTGGCATACAAAAATACTATTTATGGTCAGTTTCATCTGGTAAATTATGCAATAAACAGAAGGGAAAAGAGGGAAAATCACACTGCTACTGATTTATTAAACTGAGGAAGAAGTGAGCATTCTGCATAATCCAACTTCTGCCTGTCACTACTTTGCTCTTACACTGCATTTAATGCAATTTAAAGCATTTAAAGAAAGTTGCATTTAATGAAAATTTAACCTGTATTTAGCTAAGGCATATTTTCTAAAAGTGATAAAAATTACATCAAAATTTAAGAATATACATATTCCATGACAGTTTATTTTAGCAGGTCATCATATTCATTTGTGTTAAAAAGTACCCATTTCTAACTTAAATTTTGCCAGGCTCAACCTTCTAGGGTAATTATCTCCTTTTATCTCCATATAAAATGAGAAAGCAGTTGTTCCCTTTTCCAGCTTGATTAGAAAGCCCCACAGTATTTTGTAACAAGACATTTCTAACTATAGGATAGTTCAGAATTTGTTTTTCTCCTCACAGTGAAAATTTTGGACTATCATAATTCTGATTTTACTAATCAAAAGAGAGATCTAAAAGACTAAAATATAATGAAATGACAAATAGAATGAAGAATGATGAAGGACTCACAATACACCCAAATAGCACATGGAAAATACTTGCTTGTCTCGTTAGCCAATATGATTAACTACTAGCCAAATAAACACTTCCTGGGATGAGCAGATGAAGGGGAAACTTAGCATCTATAGATTACATGAGATGGTCTCTGTTCTAAAAATGTCCCTTAAGAGAGTGTTTGAAAATTAAAAAAACAAGCCACATGTGAATAAGTTTCAGAGCACACAAGGACACAAAGACAGAATAACCACTGCTTCTCTACTAAGAAAACAGTATATTTGTTGAAATGCCTTGCCAGGAACTGCTGAAGAAAGCAGCATTAAGAGTCTTCATCCAGTTCCCCAAAGGCAGCAATTGGCTAAGATGACACCAGCTGATTAAAATGGATTCTCTACTTTATGCATAGAAGAGCTACAGAAAGAGGAGATTAGAGTATAAGACTAATGGGGCAAAACAGCTTGAGCTATAAAAAAAAACTGTATGGCTGAATTATCACCCCAAGGACCAACCCATAAGGATGAAGAGTTTGGGCACACTAAAAAGTCTTTATTCTGTCATACAAGCTTACCACCTAGTATTTCTGGAAAATATGCCATCAGTGTTCATGGAATTTAAAACAAAAAACCCAACTTCTTTTTAGTAGCATCTTGGGAAAAAAAAAAACAAACCACAAAACAAAACAACTTTACTTAGCATTAGAATATATAACAAGAAGAGATTAATGAAAATATTGACTCCATTAACAACCATTCTGTTCCTGTAAATAAGAAGTGCAAGAAAATCTCTCAAATACAGAAAATGTCAGATTAACAACCACCACCCTCTAAAAGAAAGCACCCAGCTAATAAGGATAGGTCTAATTTACGTCCACATTGACAGCTGTCTTAGAAACAGATTCATGGATTCCTGATAACATTCTTTCAAACCTGTTTCCGTAGCAACTGTCACCCCATACTCCTTTCCCTAAGGCACAAAACATCTAATAAAATAATAATAATAGCAACAATAACAACAACACTATCTACTTTCACAATATCTACCAGGAGAATAGGTTAGATTTCTGCTAAGAAACAAGGTTGACTCTTACAGTGGAGATTCAATCTCTTGCGAACACATTATAATGTATTTTTAATTGTTTATTTTGTTTTGTGAAATGGAAAGCAGAAACAAAACACACTCTAGAATCAGAATGAACTGTCCTTTCATTCAAACCATTTGCTGCTGGTGGTAATTAATTTCAGGAAGGAAAGCAGAGAAATATATAAAAGAGAAAAAGGAAACACAGCAAGAACAATCTAATAAGCCATAATTTTAACTTGTTGGTCAGGTTCTGTCCCTTATGGATTGATTTAGGCAGTCTTCCTGACAGGTGTTGAAAGAACTGGGAAAACCTGTTAACTTTTCAAGTAAGTGATGCCCACTATCAAGATCAGTGACATCTATTCTTTCTTTGGCAGCAGTGATAAAGGAGTATAGTATTTTCTGGCTCTCAGAAAATTCCAGGAGAGCTGCAAAAACAGATTTTTGCTACAATTACTCCAACAGAGGACGAGAATTTAACCAAATAGTGCATCTGGTAAAAAGCCTAGCAGAAATACCAGTGTATGATACTATAATAGTACCTTATATATCCTCTCTCTATTCCCTCATGGGTGGTGCATGACTCATATATGCTTCATGATGACTGCAAGACTGCAGAAAACCTATGCAATTATTCTTTCACAGTAGATAAATTAAACAGATATACACACCTTATAATGTACCTATTAATCAACAGATATTCTTGAGTTATTCTAGAATCTGGTATTTTGATTGTTGAATGTATGATAGAAAATATTTTCAAGCGTATTCTCAGGACAACATGCAGACCAACAGAATAGCAGTATTGAGAATAGTTACATTTACACAGAGATCTAAACATCAAAATTCAATAAACAACATCCACACACTTTTTAATACAGCCTAGCATTAGAGAATGGGTTCAAATTTCTGACGAGCAGAGTAGTTTCACTTGAAGTCGTAGACTTGCACACTTAGGGTCACCACATCTTGAGTGTGTAAAAGAAGCCTCGTAAGTGTGGAAGTGATCTTAGTTTGGTGCTGGTTTGGTCAGCACTGCTCATATTCAATCCTTTTGATCCAAAAGCAGGCAAAGAAGGAGTTTCAGATCTCTGCAGACAGTTTTATACACAGGAAACACACATGGAAACAAGGACAACCTCATTTGGAGGTTTTCTGTTCTTATTAGCAAAGCATAACTGAAAAAAAAAATAAGTCTTGAAGCAAATTTCAATTTCCTGCAAATAGGGGGAAACAACAGCGAAATGGTCTAAAAGGTGTAGAAAAAGAGTCCCACCATTTAGTGTGCCCAGAATCCAGGGATTTAACCATCACGCTGTGAATATGCTTTCTGGGAAGAGTTTGCAGTTTGTTTTTGAATGAGAAAAACGTATATGCAGAGTAGACTCTTCCATGCTTGCCATCAGTGAATCAGTTCTTGAACATCTCCAGTAAGGGAGACTCCACAACCTCTCTGGACAACCCGTTCTGCTGATTGGTCACGTGCACGGGAAGACGTTCTTCCTCATGTTCATGTGGAACTTCCTGTGCATCAATTTGTACCCACTGCTCCTGTCCTATTGCTTAGCACTACTGAGAGGAGCCTGGATCCAACTCCTTGACATCCTCCCTTCAGATACTGAAAGGTGTGGATGAGGTCCCCTCTCAGTCTTTTGTTCTTGAGACTGAACAGCCCCAGCTCCCTCAACCTTTCCCTGTAACAGAGATGCTGCAGTCCCTTAATCATCCTTGTAGCCCTCCACTGAACCTGCTCCAGCAGCTCCATGTCTCTCTTGTCCTGATAAGCCCAGAACTGGACATGACATTCCTGGTGAGGCCTCATCAGGGATGAGTAGAGGGGCAGGGTCACCTGCAACCTGTCCTGTAACCTGCTGGCAATGCTCTTCGTAATGCACCCCAGGATCCCATTGGCCTTAATCAAACGTTCGGATCTTAGTCCCTTGCTACTTTAAACTAAACTTCTTTGAAATATCACACAGGTAGAGCAGAACAGCATGTGATGCAAATCCTTAAGTAACTTTCCAAACAGGCAGCCCAGATAACACTAAGAGTAAAATATAACATTGTAATTTCTCTATTTAATCAGGCGCAGAGAACAAAATTACAGAGAGCAGAGATAAAGAGTGGCAGTGAGGGAGATGCAATCTGAGGGAGTAAACCAGCAAGCCTAGAACCGCTCCCCTCTATGTGATTCCCTGCACACTACAACCATTTAAAAATTCAGAGGATCAAATTTGCAGCCAAGGAAGCAACAACAAACGAGCATTACAGTGACGCTGCTCCTTAGGAAGGTGTGAGCATTTCTGAAGCAGAATGCTTCAACTGGAAGACTGACTGCCTCAGTGTCTGCTACTTGCTTTGAGGGCACAGTTATGCTTTGTTTCAACAGGATGCAACTATGGGTTTCTGACACCCGGTGCCACTCCAGGAGGCTACATCTAGGCTAGACATCTCCAGCACAACTGCTTTCAGAGAGCAGTAGATGCTCTGCTGAGGTTCTGCATATCCTACTCCTTCTCCATCACTGACAACAGCACTTACGCAAGATTACACACAGACACAGGCAATAAACATGAGCTCCATTTTGACATACACTTTTGTTGATACTGGTGCTTCTCGTGACACTGCAGATTTTCTCCCTGAGACTGCACTGCATGTTACATCTGTGCAAACTTTGCACTGGTATCTGTGCAGTCTGATTAAGTTCTGAAGTTACTAATCCTCTCTTTTTCTCCCCAGCCTCCCTCCCCTAATTACTGTACCAGAAAGAAAAGTGACTGAGATTACAAGAAATGAGTTGTTTAAGGATTCACTTTCCAGACATTGTCCAGCCTCTCTATAGAAAAGCACTAACAGTGCCTGAATTCTCGCCTGTTCTTTCTCTACCACTGATTTATTATAAAACCCTGGGTAAGTAATTTACATCCCCGTGACTCCTACTGTCTCCAAAATGCAATACTAAAGCTTATATTAATGCTAATCCTTAATTCATACTAATATTAGAGTGTATATTAAAACTAAGACACTTTTCTAATAAGTATTTACTTATCTGCCGTGAAGATATTTAGTTAATAAGGATTAAGACACAAGAGAACTTTGCTCTAAAGTAGACAAAATCGGCAACAAGTGGCAACAATATATCCCTCTTTTGTTATCTTTCTTGGGCTTGAACACCTTATTTCTTTAATAAGATAAACTTGATAGAGCCATTTTTTAATAGGTCAGATACGAGAACAATAAAATTAACAGGCAGTAGTGCCATTTTATTCCATTTTAACACCAAAGCAGTAATCTGTTCCACCATCATTGTTGTTATTTCTTCTTGAATAGATTCATTATCTCAGTTGTCCCATCAGCTATGGCAGAAGTTTATTGCTTTTAAAGCAAGAGAGGCAGAAATAATGTCCCTGTGCAGCTCACGAGGCACACAGGATTTCATTTAGAAGCTCGTGCCGAAGGAAATGCAAAGGAGAGGGCAGACTGGTGGCTGTTCCGTGTGCCATTTCAGGGCTGTGCAGCTCCAGCCCTGCGTGGTGCATGCTCTAAGGAAGGGAGCATCTCTCCAAGCTCCTGTGGCAGGCTGCCTAGCTGGGCGCGAGGCTGGCTCCTGGCAGGTGGCAGAGCGCTCTCACTCCCCGGCTCACCAGCCTGCAGGGGCACTGCTGCTGCCGAGAGAGCCGGGGGAAAGCGGGGGGAGCACCGAGGAGAGCAGGAGGAAGAGCGAAATTCCAGCTGCACTAGCTCACATAAGAGCTCCCTGTTAAACAGCCTTGGAAACAGCCACAGCACCAAGTTCAGAGGAAGCCTGCACGGTGCCAAGTTGGCACCTGCTGGGGAGGAAAGGAAGCTGCTGGGGGAAAATAACTAGAAACATAAAAGAGTGAGGAGTCACTAGAAAGATGGTAAATATTTAAAACAAGTATGGAAAGTGGCTATTAGGTGCTGCTTTTCCCCTAAACCTACAGTTTGATAGGAAATCCTAGGTTAAATTAAAAAAGCTGAGAAAAGTACAGCCAATACCATCTCAGGTATTTGTCTTGCTGAAGTAAGCAAGCTGGCAAAGTGCAGTGTGGTGGGCTGCTGTGCAAGGCAGATGGAAGGTTAAATTACATTTCAGGAAGTCATGCAAAGATGAACATAGTGTTCTCCACTTCATAAAAGAAAGTAATTTCACTGGGAAATTTATCTTTTGGTATAGGTATAAAGCAGAATTAAAATCCTTCCTATTTATTAAAATGTTTAAGATGTCTTCCCTAGTGCCCTAAACCAATTTAAGCACTGCAACTGCAATTCACCCACCTAAAATTCACCAGTGATTACATGAGTGTAGAGTACTTCTGGTCCTGCGGTCTCAGAGGTAACTCATGTTACAAGAATTCTATCAAGGGTTTGGGTTCTAACAATGTTTTTTGCTCTGGTACCCAAATTTTTTATGTTTATAATCATTACAATTAAAAACTCACATGCCACCACACACAAAAAAGTGTTTTACGAAGTGGTTTTCAACAATTATTTGAGCTAAGTAAATACTACCAACTTTTTCAATAATGTAAAACACCACAATTATCAAAAATTACCATCTGTAACAAACTCATTGTAGGACAGAACAGGAGAAGAGATTATACTAATGGGGTAGTGAAAATTCTAGTGTCAAGCTATGCCTCTAAACTTTAGCAACCCCTAACAGAGCAAGTTTAAGAACATTTCAAGCTGTATTCTAAGTATTCCACAATCACTATAATTGAGTCAGCATGATTGTTTGGACATTTTGCTAATTTAATCAGCAGACTTTTTTAGCCAACCTTGAAGAGTAGGAAACTTCTGATCTTTGATGGATACAGCCACAAAATTTTGATTTTAAGAAGAAAATAAGAAATGTTCCTTTTGGTCATTTTATTCTGTCCCACAAGATGCCGCTTCAATTATTTTCTGGACTTTCCCAAATATTCTCCCTGCTTGTAGGCTTCTATCTGCTTGTTACCACTATGAACAATATTGCTAATATAGATTGATGTAAAAAGTAAGAACCTAGGGTAATAGAAAATTTCTCTGAGAAGTTATTTTAAAAGGGTGTTACTGTGCAGTCAAAACAAGCAATTTTACTTGCATTAAAGGAAGTAAAGAATACAGAAAAGGATGGACTGGGATGCTGACATAGGTATCAAGAAATTTTCAGGTAAGTGTTGTCTGAGAAAACAAATCAATCAAAGTACAGGCAACTTTCATAATTTAACCTCATTTTCTCTTCACCTGAGAGATCTTATAACAGTGAAACAGGGACAAGTGGAAAAATCACCAAAGTAATCATAAGCTTAATTGAGTTATGAAAATCTTTTGAAAAGTTAGAAAAAAATCCACACAAATTTCATGCATAAAGGGCCTATATCACAGCAGGAGTTTAGGGAATATAGAGTGGTGAAATGGCACTGCTCAGATAAAGAAACTGGTGGGAGAGAAGAAAGCACAAAGAGAATTTGGTATGGTTCTCATTGCCCAAGCTATCCAGTAATTTCATAGCAACAACAAAAACCACTAGTTTGAAATAGTGGGAGGAAAGGTTCCTTAGTTTTGTAGAAGGAAAGGAGGTGGGAAGAAAGGGACACTCCCTTCATGAAGGATCTCAGAATTGCTTTCTACTAAAAGCACAATTCAAATTACTTTCATGTGAAGGTCAAACTTGGTGCCATGCATAAGCATAGTGTTCATGAAAACCTTTCATTGCCCTCAACAGTGACAAAAGGAAAAATAAGTATATCTACTGAATTAAGCCTGATGTAATTTAAAATATGGAATCCATTCTATTTTCAATTTTAATCATTCATCGCTCCTATTTCTTTACTCCAAAAGACAGGACAAGCATAAAATGCATTAACTTAGTTAAACAAAGCCTGATTTTATGATGCAAATGTCAGTCTTCACAGTTCAGTAAGTTCTTTTACATGTTATATGATTTGTCTGCATTACCTCAGCTGACAAGTTTTATTTATAGCTCCTTTTTTTAGTAGGTATCAGGGTCCCTGATTCTACCACCCACAGCCATGCTGATCCGAACATTATTTGAAGTTATGCATGGCTGTTTCAAAAGTAGCTCCTACTCTGCAGGATGACAAATGGTAACCTTCACGTTCAGAACAGCTCACAGGAGAAATCCTGCCCAGCCCTCGTGGAGAGCACATTTTATTCCACATACATACACACTTAGCAGGTACAGCCAAGTACCTACATTCTGAGTCGTTATATGTCAACAGCTCCATGTACTTGTTTCCTGTTTGGGAACTAAGGCACCACGAATTACATCACCTCTTGCTTCTCTTTACTAGCTAAGGTTAAAAAAAAAAAAAAAAAAAAGGCTTAATACATAGATTAACTTGCCTGGTTTTTCATTGGCTTAAAAAAAAAGCAAGCTAATGGAAGTTGGGGAAAAGCTCTTTTTAAATTACTGGGAGAATATATGTAAACAATGAAGAAATGAATAATTCAAAGGTAATGAGTCATATGAACCAAATACTGTATTTTAGAGACACTGTGACAGGAACTAAGAGTCATAAAAACTTCACACAGATATAGTAATCCAGGTATTGGGAAGGGAACCAAACAAAATGCCCCATTGAAATGCTGATAATCCCTGTGTGAATGTATTTAAAGTAGTTCCTAATTAAGAGAATTCCTCCACTTTCAGCCACACCAGAGCAGTTTAACCCTTTAACATAGAGACGTCTTACTCAGTAACACAAGAATTCAATTAATTTTTCTTTCGCTGCAAGAAAAGCAGAGGAATTTAACTTTGCTGTAACAAAAGTAATAAAAGAGGAGACTACACTAAATAATGTCATCATGAAGCAAGAAAATGTCTTAGCAATGCCACAGTCCAGCATAAGCAACCAGCAAACAAAATATTTTAAATCACACCACACAAAATAAACAACTAATTTAAAAAGGTAGTTTATGAATACTAGGAATGTCCCACGTCCACCTTGTAAATCAGTCAAGAACAACGATTAATTACTGGTCACACGAAGCAAAAAGTAGTGTCCTGTGCCCAAGCTATGCATGGAAGTGTAAGGTACACAGCCAATATTGATATGTACAGTTGTGAAATGGAAAAACAAGACATGCATAAGCGACAAGCGAGGAAAGAAGCTCCCTGTGTTGTGCTTCTGGGAAAGGATACCCTTTTTGCTCTTCCACACTAGGTGGTCATAAGTCTACTTTCTCTAGCTCAAGTCCCTTCAGGAAGGTTATGTAAGTGATAGAGTAATAATAATAGCACAAACATAATTAGGATACATTACACATTAAACTAAGCTGCACACAAATGCCATGCGTGCATAGTTTTTTCACCAGAAACTGAAGAAAACCACGTAATGAGTTATTTTGCTAGAATTCAGAGTAGTTTGAAGATAAAACTTTCAGATTGCAGCTCTTCTCTGGCCTACTTATTCATTCTAGGTGTACAGTTTTGGAAAATTTTCTGTAACAATCACCTCCATCAATACTCTGAGGAGTGGAGCTATCTTTCACTACACACAACTAAAGATGGAGTACAGATGGGCAATAACTTTATTATGATGGGGAATAAATATTAAGTAAATTCCATAATCACATCATTAAAAAAAACTTACAAGTATTTTAAACCTAAGCACAGAGAGAAAATAAAAATCCTATGACTTGCAAGGAAGTACAAACTTCCATTACTTCTTCCCATTTGAGTGGCCATCTCTTGAATGCAGAGAGCACAGTTACTATCAACACTTCTCATGACGCAAATCACTACAGAACCATTACTAACCAGGGACACTTGTTCCTAGAGGGACAGGTGGGTCTCCTTCCACCATAACTTCTACGCCTTCAGCCTCTGGTGCATTTCCCTCCTGCACTGAGCGTGGACAACACGCACCTCAGCGCCGCGCAGAGCCCCGCAGCACTGCCGGGGAGGAGGCACAGCCAGGAGCTGGACGCGCGCTGCATCTGTGACGCTGCCCTCGCACGGGGATCCCCGCCAGCACCACTGCACTGCAGCTGCCTCTGCCAATTACGTCTGCTTCCCATGTAGCAAAGCTCTTCTCCTGGGCAAAATTCATCCTAGGCTTACTAAGTCTTTACATTTCACATGATGGGGCCACATTTCCTCAACTACTGCTCCAACCCCATTTTTTTTTTCTAACTTGTAGCCCCCCCACCATTAAAAGAAACTAATCTAAAGTGCTACATTTAAGCTGAAAGTTTCTCATTTCAAAATATCAGCTAAGACTTTCAAATAGCTGTAATACACACTTATCACTTTTGAAAGTACAAAACTATGCAAATATTTCATATTATTAAATATTATATATTATTAACATTGTGCCAGGATTTACTTGTTCTCAGTTCTTACTTTCTTGAGACAGTAATACACTAAATTATCCAGAAAGTCTAACAACTGACAATAAAACCCCCAAAACAAAAACCCAAAAAATGAATGTTGGAGTGAAACAAAACACTGTTTTTGAGCTACATCTAAAAGCAGCAGCCTGGCATTTTTAAAATAGTCTTCCTTCTTCTGTGGCCAACTGAAATTTCCAGTCTTCTTACACAGGTAAATAGGAAATACAGCATTATAGCAGGAGAAGATAATGTGGAAGCCCCAAGTGAACTGTATTTTTGTAGAAGTGTAGCAATTCATTTCAATATGGAGTTATAAAAAATAAGCTAAATAGTAATACAAAGGCGAGGTTTATCAAGATAATACATAACTTTTTAACAATGCTTGTGTTTCCCTTAAAAGATTTTACTCTAGATATTCATCACCCAGACCTGACAGAAAGAAATGTCAGACATCGGCACTGTAAAAACACACTGCTTCTGAAGAACCTCAAACATTCCTTCTAGGATTTGCCCACCACACATAGTCCATCACCAGCTTTCTGCTTTGACTGGATTTTATCCCTTTATCTTAGCATAAAGATACTACTCTTTAGGGCCCCTTTTCAAACTCGCTGCTAATGATTTGCACTGGCTGCATATAGCAGAGGTAGTGGGAGACACTGAGGTCAGACAGTTCTTTCTATGTCATCACCTAATGTGTACTAAACAGCTTGAGCGGAACTGAAAACTCCTAATCACTGCCACTGAGTTTGTAAACATATTCGTTGCAGACAAAATGAGCTCTTGTGACTTAGGAGCCTCTAAAATGTGAGCTCTTATGAGGTCATTTGCTGGTTATTCTGAGTTTCACTGATGTACTGCTTCTTTCCCTAAGTGGCATCTTGCATAAATAAAATTGAAATTCAGATTTGTGCCATAGAACTAGAGGTCAGCTAAAACATAGTTTAATCACCAATATCTGAAGCATAGGCTAGAGAATTCTATGTGGCAATTTTTCAATGTATTATCTCATACCAAACACAAAAGGGACAAAAGAGATATTTCTTTTAGAAAATTTTATCTCCCAAGAAAACTCATGCCTAAATAGTGAAAAGTAAGTGTTGGAAGAAATCAATCTGACAGCTACTGACTCTGCATAGCAAATAAGCCAGTGCACTTGAGACGCTACTGTGAAAAATCTTTATGACATTTATAAGGAAGGTTTCTAAATACGCACTGAAAAACAGCAAGCTGCTGTTTATCTGCCAATTTATTAGATGGTCTCATTAGCAGCAAGCTATCATAACTTAAATCATCCAAAATAGCTCACTTAAAAATATTTCCCACAGTCCACTAAATATTCTGCATTAGTATCTACTCGTGAAGGTAACGTAATAGACAGAGTATCTCTTCTGTCAAAAGGGTGGTTTGTAGTTCATAAAGACTACTGTAAGAATTCTCTATCTGATGACTACAACCAATTTTCAAAGACATTACAGATAGAATGATATAAATACAGAATTATGGTTCAACTGCGTCTGAAGAGGTTGACAAAGGAAGAAGGAAGAGACTCAAGAGCCTGTAAAAACACAGAAAATAAAACAAGGCATAGAAGAGCAACAAAAATATTCATTTGCAGAAGGCACAAGCATCTTAAAATAGCTTAAGTGGTTTGGGCACAAAACCTAAGCTGAACATGTTTGGCCAGGCTAAAGGGAAGCTGAGCAGAAATTTAACACCAGCCTACAACTACTTGAATGGGAGTTAAAATTTATGTTAGTCAGAGATGCCTCTCTCCATACTGCATAACACTACAACTATAACCTGTTGTCACTGCTCTCAGCCAGGAAGGCTCTGATTAGAGAAAAGTTAATCAGGAGGTTGGGGCAGCTAAGGGACAGCTGATGAAACCTCCACTCTCAGATTTTCAGCAGGGCAGCAACACTGATGTAGAAGAGATTGAGACAGATTCTCTTGAAACCAAGTTTTTTAACAATCTACGAATGGTAGAAAGCACATACAGCTGATGTGTATATGCACAATGGTGCTAAGATATAAACTTATTAAAATTATAAAAATGACATCTGGAAAAAAATAAAAAGTTGAAAAAAAACCACCTCTTTTCAATTCTCTGCTTTATCACATATATGAAACTAACTCTCCCATCTTATGTCCATAACTATCTTCTTTCCCCTTTGACACTAAAATGCCAATCTAAAGAAGAACTTCCAAAAAAATCTAAAGCATGAACTGAAGAAAGTTATGAAATAATATGACAAACATGTTCCTTCTCATTAATAAAGAAATAGTGGTGGGAAAATAATATTGAAAGTGGGAAAGTGTTCTGATTTTAAAGGACACCATGAAATGTTTACTGTTACAAATAATATGAATGGCCTAACACCACTATTGACCTTAGACAGTTGGTTTCATTAGGTTTAATGACCCATTACACACAGCAGCCTGGAGCTTTGTTCTGTGTTATCAGATCTAATAGACAGAAGCATTTTATCAATCATTTAATGTTCAGAACCTGTTTGCTATTGAATTTCTGAAGTTTATTTTTTAAAGTCAGCTTTACATGCTAAGTATCCTTCATGAGACCTGTCTAATCCCAGAATACATGTCAACTGAACGGGGAGGTTGGTTCAAGAGCACATTGTCTCCCTGGCACCCCGGTGCACTATTAAGGTGTGTCCTTGGCTCATTCTTGCTAAAAATGTTATTTCAAGGTGTGAGGAAGTACATGAGCCAACAACACGAAAGACTTGAAAAATTCACAGCAAAGATAATAGAAGATTGGCCTGTTTCAAGGAAAAATAAAGGCTGACTTCCTCATATTCCTGAGAGCTGCTGACCAGAAAAGGCTTATCAGCTGCCTCATCAGAGTCGGTAAATCCAATAATGCTGCTGCCTATTGATTGTTCCTGATAAACAATACATAGCTGCTGACATTTTATACATCCTGTCCCTTTCCCAGGAATAAAAAGGATATTACCGAGACTGACATGAACAGGAAGGGAGTTATATCAGAACACAATGACATTTCAAAGGCCATATGGATGTGCCCATATGAGTTGCAATCGCTTGTTGCCCTCCACAGTACATACATGAGGACCAGTCTCAATACAAAGTAGCTTTAAAAAAATTATTCTATTAGGGATCCAAATAAAGAACTCTTTTGAGATAATATGGAAAAAAAAAAAAAGAATGGTAGGAAAATTACTTAAACTGATTTAGACTATTCAACAGTTAAGTGACAAAGTCCTTGAGTTCAAAGCATGGCATTTCTTATCGTGTATTTTCTCACTTAAAGTGTGATTAACAAGATTTGAGCATTTCACCTCTGAAAGACAGATGACATGTCCTCACTCTCAGTATTCATGCAAAGAATAAAGGCTGCAATACCTGAGTGCATGTACACAAAATCAGAAAAGCTATCACATTTAGAGTGAAATTCAAATATAATTAAGGCATAAAAGCAAGTAAGGTCTAAGCATGAGTAGCTTTATATTTAGAATCATTAATAGCTAACTCCCGAAATATCTGGTAATTCCCATTTCATGCAGCAGTATTTGGAAGGATTTGGTACACAGAGGAAAGGAACAGGCCTCGGTAAGGAGGCCAGAGGTCTGCCTCAGTGCTCCAGGTCTTTGCACACTTGCAGGAAACAGTCAGGAACAGCTTTTTCAGAAGGGTTTTAGAAGCTCCCAGTACCTAAACCTTGTCTCAAGCATACATTTCAGGGCCACATCTTCCCACCCTCTGGGAACTAGGCCACTCAGAAAGCCAGTTTCCAATAGATCAGAGATAATTAAATTCTGTTTTTAAGTACTTGTTCCACAGAACAGTCACACTGTCCATTTTGAAGTCTTTCCACCTAAGCCTACGTGCCCATTCACAGGTGTCCCCCACTAGACTTTAATGGTGATTGTTTGTAACTATCATCACCTTTCTGTCAAACCTCCACATACAATATTAGTTTGATGTCCTTGAAAACTCTGGAAGAGGCAGAATTCAGGCTCTCTCTTCATGGAGTTGAGCTGACACACAGAAAGAGCTGTAATCACAATCTGTTTTAAATTGACATGCCACCATTGCGTTGGCAGTCTTATTTACTTCTGGCACTTCAGTAGCTCTTTGATTTAATAGAAGTTCTTTACCATAGACTGTCTAATTCAGAAACTTAAGAGTAACTTATGAATATCAATTAGACCTTAAAACCTGAATAAAGTGTAAATGCTCCAGGTCATTATGCCTTCCACAGGTCAGCTTGTGATACAAGAAATATGAATCTATCAGAGGTACCTAAGCACTTCAGAAGCATACGACAAAGTCAACATTCACTGAGTGCTTACAGCTTTTTGAGAACATGCTAAGAGCAGTTTAGTTCTTTAAAATCACACAGTAAGTCAGTACAGCTGCTGTTTCTCAGCTGCAGTAATCATAGGCAACTGCTTCTGTAGGATGTTCAAACCCAAAAACTTTCTTTGTTAATTTAATGCCAGCTTTCTCAATTTACAGATGTTAATTTGGTCTTTGACTTCTCTCAGCAAAAAAGTATGACTCAGACAGGAGGGAGAAAAATAAAGTGTCTGTCTCCTGATAATGGAATAGTTTTGAATGTAAACTGACTTGCACCTTAGATAGCCTTGGACTGATTATCCAATCATTAAGCAGGAGTTCAGGTACCATATCCCTGAAATTATATGTAGTGAATCATTCATCTGTGAAAATTAAAGTTTAGGGATAATAGATATATTCAGGGGTAAACATTATATCTAGAAATAGGGAAAAGCTAAATTTCCGAAAAGTACTTCTTACTGTACCAGAAGTATATAGGAACAGAAAAGAAAGAAATCTTCCACATTCTGCTGTTAGAAACAGGAAAATTCTTGCCTCCCAAATATGAAACCTGTTGTACCCTAGCATGAACATTTTATTGAGTATCATTCATTGGATTAATCATCTATAAACCTAATCCTATGTTTATCTCAGAATATTAAAACTGTAAAAACAACTATGGGACAGAAAAAATAAAATGCTGAAAAAGAGGAATGGACATTTTGAAAGGACAGGATTAAACTGATTAAAAGGACACTCTGAAGAGGCAGGACATTCTGAATAGTCATTCCAGTCTTGCAGTTCTGCTACCAGGGCTCTCAACTTCAGACTTACTTTAATTTTCATACCTGTTCTTCTTCTACAGATGTTTTCCTTATTTACAAATTCATAGATTCAGCCCATACTCTTCTTCTGTGCAAAAGTAGCTATACATTACAAAGTATTATGTTAAGAGAAAAGTTGTGTTATTATATTCCATTACCAATAATAATACCCAAAAGTAGAGCCTACATTTAAAATTCAAAATACCATTAAGATCACATTTGAACACACACCCAAAGTACAAAAAAGCTGGTGCCTACCACAGCAGGAATATACTAATGTTCTTTATCAACTTATAAAAACTCTGCCTATTTTTGAGAACAGGTATATTTTCCTCTCTCATTGAAATTGAGAATTTACATGTGGCTGACATAAGGGAACCTTTTTTTCCTTGTAACATAAGCAATACATTGTCTAAGAAAAAATTTCATAGTCTGCTCATTCAAACCAAACACTTTTGTCAGCAGTAGTGGTGATGTATACTAAATTACCTGGCAGATAGAGCAAAGAATCAGTGCTGAACACTAAATTGCAAACATCACTGACAATGGGAATTTGAAAGGGTAAAATGAGCGTTTATTTCTTGTGAAATGGAAGAGACAGAAAACAGTCATTTCTGTCTAATGCAGGACCAGGGTGTGCGATGACATCAACTGTTGCATTTCAACTCCTCAGAGAAAACAAGCAGAAGTTGCTGATGTCCCACTCCACCCCATGGCCCTGCCCAGCCATCCTGAAGCTGTATCTGACTCCAGTTCACCTCACCAAGCCTGATCCTAAACCTCATCCAAGGCCCAGCATCCTGGCCCAACTTTTACCTGTCCAGTGGAGCTGTCTGGTGCCCTGGGGCTGCCTTCAGCCTGTGCCCCAGTCCCATTCCCAGGACAGAGAGGCCCCACAGGCCACGGCAATTTCTTCAGAAGAGGAACTAGGGTGATCTGACTCATATTTAGACACATTAAAAATCTCACAACTCATTCTTTCATTAGGAATATTAAACAGGTTCCTCCAACATTTAACTCAAATATAGGCTTTTAGGAGAAGTTTTCCTCAATTAGAAAAGTTGTTTTGAGGAAAGTTATCCTCAGTTTTTTCCTCACTGAGTATCCTCATAACATTAGGTGCTTTCATTGCCTCTTACTTTGCTGCAAACAAAAACAGGAAAAAAAAAAACCAGGAGTCCATTAGCCTTAAGCAACTTGTGAGGATGTTTTTCTTTTGCATAAATAAATTTAATTAGTGCTGTGGGTGGCAGAGCTCAATCACTCTATACCTTTTTCCTGTTTTAAATAGTGCCCAATTGCAACAGAAACTGTACACTTTAAGGAGTGCTCCACTCTTCAGAAAAGACAGATCTACAGTCCATGGCAGTAATTCAAAAAAATGGGTAAAGCCACAGACAATATAAGTAAAGTCAACCTATGTAATTGCAATGTACAAAAAGTCCGGAGTCAACTGCTGTACCCATCAGATATCTTGGGAATGCGTTGCTGCTTCTTGCTGCTTTAAAGTTTGAAGAGTTACTGGAAGTTGAGAATATTATTAAAGTAAAAAAGAGCCTCTTTTGGCACAGTGCTTGGCATTTTATATCAGCAGGAAAAATCATTGTCTTCTCTACTTGCTTGTCTCCAAGTAGCTGCATTCACTGTAGATGTGTTAACCAAGCTGACTCTAGCCCAAAAAGGCAAAAACATTAAACTGTCTACAATAGAGTTGCTTACACTTGTGTCGACACTGTGTGGCACCTTTTATTCCTCCACGAAAGCACTTTGCACAGAATCTCCCTAGGTGATTTATATAGTCAATTACTGTAATTATAGATTAAAAAAAATAGTTCTGTGTTCATAGTTCACAAGGAAAATAGCTCCTTTTTTCTCTGACATTTTAGCCAGAAAACATCTGGAGACTTTTTTAGCCAGATGTAATATGGGCCTAAACTTGATCTCAAAAGTCACTGCATGTGCCTTGTGCTGGCCTGTACATAAAAGTCAATTCTGATTTCGGTCTTAAACTTTTGTGTGTCTAATGCACACATTTCTTGACTGCTACATGAAAACCAAATTTGGGCTTCCTGAATTTATGATGCTTGGATTGCCTACCTTTGTTTGATCAGAATTGATTTTGCTATTAAATTTTCCTTTCTCCTTTCCTTACTGACATGAACATAAGAACATAAAAATAAATGATGAAAAGTCTTAAGAAAGACAAAAGGTTCTGCAACATCACTCATTTGTGAATTGATTCCTCTATAGTTATTCTCTGACTGGGGTGGGGAAAGTCCCTTCCAACCCAACCATTTATGATTCTAGGAGAATGATAAATATTTTCTCTAACAGTTGATATCATGGGCATTTCCAATAATGTCTTACCATCTAAGCAGTGCTGCAGCTAGCTCACAGATTATGCCATTTTAAAACAACTAACAGATTGGTCAACCTGGGAGTTTAAATTGCAAGACACCCAAAAATATTGGCTTGGAATGCAATTTGTTTGTAGGTCTTAGTCATATCTTAAGCCCAACATGGGCATTTCATGGACAGTGGAAGTTAATGAAGACAGTAGCAATTAGGATGTCATTAGGTTTATTCACTCAGTCTTAACAGCCATGATTTCACAGATCCAGCAATTCATCATTTCAGAGCTTTTCGTTTACTTGACTATCTTGAGAAACAACTCTCCCATTCCCAGAAAATGGACCACAGTGAGAGCATCCTAAGCCAACAGGGTTTTGCTCTGCTGAATGTAGTGACCTCCAGCAGTGGCTGCACACTTGCCTGGGGAAAAAACAAAGTTCATTGAATGTACAGAACATATTTTCAGTCAATATTTTCCCAACTTTGCACTAATTTTGCCTCAGACAGATCCTGAAATTAATATGCTGCCAATATATGAAGCAGTCCTCATTTAACTATCATCTGTGAACTCATCTAATGTGCAACTGAATTTCATCATATTATTACAAGATCAAGAACCAGACTGGCCCCAAAGGAGACCAATGAGCCAATGTTACAGCAACCATGCAGAGTGTTTGCCTTGGAATGGTTATGTTGGAGATGTTGGAAATTCATCAGATCTTTGTCATTTTTCAGATTTTAGAGATGCCTCTTTTAATGAAAGTGAGGATTTTTAATTCCTCCTAGGTTCTCTGTCTTCCAGACTGAAAATATCTGCAGTATTGTTTCCCCCTTATTGATCATAAATTATGTGATGGTAGAAAACACATAAGAAGTGTCCACAGATAAACAAAATCTGATTCAACTCTCCACACATTTGGGTAGCAGGTCACCATAGTTTATTTGCCAGATATGCTATTAAGATTTTGAAGACTTTTTTCTACATACTAATAAACACACCCTGCTAAATCCACAACATTTGAAGGCTACAAATGAGGGCTGTACAAAACAAGAAGCTACTCCTTCAATAACACATGAATATAGTCTGATTTTTTTTTTTTTTTTTTTTTTTTTTGAGACAGATCTTGTTAAATAAACACCTCCTTCTCAAAAATAAGGACTCCCCCTGGAAATCCTGGAGACAGCACATAAATCTCATCTTCCACAGAGAGTAAAAAGTGTATTCTGTCACTGTAGAATATACTCCTGGTTTACCATAATTCTGCAGTCCTTCCCTCTGCTTTCCAAGCCCACTGCACTCTATAAAGAAGATTGGCAGATGACACAATCTTAGGATACTCCACCTCATCAGAGCGACCAAGTGTGAAAGGAAGCACTTCTGACCAATGGTAGAATCCACTATTCCAGCTAGATATGAAGAGGCTAGTGACAATAATGTACATTACACTGCCAGAAGTCTGTGCCTTCCCAGATTATTCCTGTTTGTCTTCAAGTACAAGAAAAGGTACAAGCCTGTGAATAGGTTTTCTAGAAAAGACCCAAACAACCAATAATGGAAAGCTTCAATGTGATACAGTGATTTGAAAATGATAGGGGTTTTTGCAGTCTGTGCAAATAACAAACGGTTACATTAAGACCAAAGACATACAAATCCATTGCTCCTCAGTATATTACCTGGACATAGAATATATTGCTCAATCAAGTAATAACAACAATAAATATAATGCTCTAGTTGAGCAAATTAAGCAGTTAAAAAAATTCAATTATGGAGATGGAGAGGAAGAAATCTATTCAGTGCTTTTGTTTCTGATCTGTTAGTGGTTAGGTCATGGTTGACTTTACTTCTAACATTCAGTTTTTCATTCACAAGATCAATATAAAAGAGAATATAAAAGATTTTTTTCTCATGCAGTTGTGCATCTCCATCTTGTCATTTCACATCATGTAGAAATGCTGAATGCTGACTGTTTTTTACACGTAGCATTACCTGTGAAACATTTTCTTTATTATATATTAAAATTCGAACATTATCAGAATAACTTTCCTACCACTATAGGATCTCCACACATTTCTAATACAAGCTATTCATCTGCACTTTTATAGTCAGGCAAAATGCTTCAAGAAACTAATACGAGTAAAAATAGATTATCACACATCTTGATTGGACATTTCTTAATGATACTCTGTTGTGTAAAGAGAAAAAAAAAAAAGGTAGAGAGATCAAAGTGACCATACAAAGAGGATTCTCAAAGAGCAGTGGTCACAAAAAACTGTTCTCATTTGTTAATGTTTTTTCTTTAGCTTTCCTTCTATTGACTAACCAGCAGAACCAAGTTTTTAGAAATGCATAACTGTGATAAATCAACTTGGCATCAAGTTTTAAGCTTCAGGGTGCACTAGGCAGAACACAATGAGTCACTGAAGTAAAGCAAAAGCAGAGAAATTGTAGAATTGAATCCAAGCTCAAACAGGGAAGAAAGAATAAGGGTAAGAGTTTGAGTTGATTATAACAGCATAATTTCTAAGCTAGATATGTAACTTGGTCTTTCTTGCACTGTAGTCCAGACATTTCTATTCAAAGCTGAACAATTCCAGATATATCTGAAAGACAAACAAAACTTCCAGAAATACTGTAGTTTATTGCCAGAAAGGAACAAAACAAGTGAAAGATCCAAATTTAAGTGGTGTATTTATAAGTATTCTCACAGGTTTTATACACTGGTCTGGGAATAAACCAAAAGGCCTCCACAAAGTGGTAAAACCTAAACCTCCTGTGTTACTTGGTGTTATAGATCTGAATGAAGTGAATGTGGACTGTGTCCTTTGTCATCAGGTCTTAAGAAGAAACTGAATAATAAATTTCTGCTATTATCACACACACTGTCCTCTCTGACTCACTGCTTTCATTCATCTCACTGTTTTCAAACCTACAGAGATGCAGAAAAAGTGTAAATATTCATGCCATGTACGAAAACAAACCATGCAGCTTTCCTTCTTAGTTAGGAAAGCATCTAATATGAAATAGTGCTACAGAGGAGTTCTGAAAATGATACACTTGACATGTCAGTGAAAGCTAAAGTAACAAATGGTGCATTTAAATCCTGAAAATGAACTGCATGACTTGTACAGAAACAAAACTGGATAAAACCACTTCAAATAAATACGCTGAAAATGCTTACACTTGGGAGAGGTAAGTGACATTACTAATCTTAACAGCAGCTAAATAGTTCACAGGATCAGATCTTAGGAAGCTGCAAATTCATATCTGATAAGGCAGTTGGAGATAAATACAATTTTCTGTAAAATAACAAACAATGTCAAGAACTCTGGCTGTTTCTTAACAACTACCATTAAGCTGTGATAAATTAGATAGCTGAAAATCTGACTTTCGAAAACTCCATTAAAAGGCCTGTAATACTAGGGGGAAACATATAAAAACCTAAAGATGCACCTTAAGCTTGTCAAAAGAGGTGTCACTTACGCAGATCCTTGAAATTAAAGTAAAGTAGAGTAGAAATGTAGTGATCAAAATCCAATGTTTACATGATAATCTGGCTTTGATAGTATTTAAAACCACTCAAAATTTCTAACAGTTTTAATTCTAGCTTGACCTAAGAATTCGAAGAGAGGAAGAGAGTCATAACTGCAGTTATTATCCAATCTAAATAAAATTAGACTGACTTGCTTAAACTTAACTTTTCTTGAAAATTCAGCTTCTCTGAACTCTAGACCCTCAGACTTTAAGGATTCTCTTCGGCTCTCTCTCACAATAACAACCAGCACTCAAGTTCATGACTTGAGTGCTGCTCCATCCATTTCACTAAGAAATTTTTAAAAATACTTGGGTGTTTCTTTGGTCGGTTAGTTTTGGGGTTGGTTTGAGATTTTTCTGTTGTTTTGTTGTGGGTTTTTTGGCTGGTTTTGTTTGGTTGGTTTTTTGGGTTTTTTTTACTATAGCAAGAAACAATATTAAAACTTGTCTAAATAAAACATTCTAGATATTTTCCATGAATATACACATGGCTTTGGCAAAATTACGTCTGAGCCTGTTAAAAAAGGAATCAAACCCAAGGTTGACCCCAAATGTTGCATAACTTGTATCAAAAACAAAGAAACTGTCCAGGGTAGGAAGACTTGAGTAAATGCATTCAGGCTCAATGTATAGTCTTCAAAGAAACACGTAGTAAATAAATTACATGAGAAGCACCTTGTGCCTAGCTTACCTATATAATCTAAAAAAAAAAAA